>OY970830.1:52851014-53183514 GCA_963853835.1 Calendula officinalis
CATTTAGTTTACGTGAATAAATTGCTAAAAATAAATAAAAAAATAAAAAAATGAAAAATGAAAAATTTAAGAGTCGGTGAGGACATTCAACCGGCCTTGTGTTTCCGGACAAGTACGCCCGAGAGGTCCTTCAAACCTAGCATTGTAAGGTCAACTGATCTGGACATGTTGGTCAAAAGTCTGTTACGCGGATACACAATGTAAGCTGAGTTTCAAATCGATTCTTGAATAAATACCTAATTAAATATTTAGGGGGAACAATTAACCAACCTTTGGTTCCCGACAAGTAAGATCGCGGGGTCCTTTAAACCTAGCATACTAAGGTCAACTGATCTGGATATGTTAGCTGAAAGTCTTTTACGCGGGTGCTCAAAGAAAGTTGCGGTTCTCTCTACTAAACAAATAAATAAATAAAACTAATAAACATGCAAAGCATGTAGGAAAGAAATGAAAAAGAAGTAATTAAATAAATAAGCATGCAATGCATGAATAAATAAAGCAAATAAGGTATGAAATGAATAAATAAACTAAGTTTTCTTTATTTAACCTTATTAGTTTGGTAATTTTCTTAAAGGTGGTATTTATAGGTTATGCAAGAATGATTAGGATCTAAGTTAAAAGTAGTCTAATTAGCATAGTTGGAAAGTTAATTAGGTTTGTGAAAAGTTAGCTAATGTCTTACACAAACTTGGGCATAAAATATAGTGAAAATTTTAACCGCTAAATTAGACTAGGTTCTGAAAATTGTTGTGCTTCTATGAATTAAATTGAGATAAGTGTCGATTGTATTAATTTGTGATCTAGCTGATTGATTTTTTTTATGATCATTTGCTTGAGGACAAGCAAAGTTCAAGTGTGGGCATCTTGATATTGACGGATTTATACATATTTAAATCCGTCAATATTGTAATTTTTAGGCTTGTTTTGTAATGAAAAGAAGTATTTATGCCTAAATATGATGTTGTGTGTAATTGCAGGTCAAAAGTCCAAGTTTTTTTTTTTTGAACAGCGAAAGGTCAAAAGTCAAAGTTACATAAGAAAAAGGGTCAAAAACGAACAAATTCAGCAAAAATTAGCATTCCGGACTTGGTTGAGACCCTTGTCGAGACCCCTGTCGCGCCCTCGAGCAGCCCTTGTACGCGAGGATTACCCCGGGCCAGCATCCCGTACACGAAGCAGGTTCTGTCCGAATCAAAACCCTTGTCGAGTCCCCTGTCGAGACCCTTGTCGCGCCCCGTGGTGCGCGAGTGTCACCTTGTCGCGCCCCTCGACAGACCATTGGTCGAGCGCTCGAGCGAATCCGGAAATAAGGGTATTTAAGCCAACCTTAGCCATTGTTTTGAGGGATCTTTTTTGGCAGCCGACTTTTGACCTAGGAGAGCCATTGTGTACGAATTTTAGGGGTTTCAAGCATCAAGTTCCTCAATTCCATTCATATTATTGGTTCTAAAATCATTACTATCTTTATAATGTTTGTTTTACTGGATATTTACGTTTGTTTTGCGATGGTTGGCATGTTTATGTGCTAATCATTTAATATTCGCTATGATTAGATGAAATCTAGGATTTAGGGTTGGTTTTCTTAGGATATCAACATTGGTTTTGAACACTTGTTTCTTATATCAAAGACCCTTTCGATTAATTCTTGAATATTTGATTGTTTTAACTGTTGAGTATTAATTATTTTGTTGAGTGACCACTAGCAATTGTAGTTAATAATTACTTCAACTTTTCATTCTTGTGACGTAGTTGGCAATCCACTAGAATTAGGGATTCGAGTTTAAACATCAATAACTTAGATAAAATTTTGAAGTCTAATCTTAGTAGCGACCGAATTCGAGATTAGAAGGCGACGGAAATCCGGGCCTAGATATAATTAACGAGCCGAAGTGTGACCATAGTATAATTCTTTAGGAAATATTTCTATGGCCATTGTAGGAAGCTAGAGACCACTACTTACCTAACTTCTAGAACATCAATTAAATCGGGACTTAACCAACCAAACCTACACCTAGATGGAATCGTTCATAACCAACCAAACCTACACTATTTGAAATATATTTGCTATCTGCGTTGGATCTGCTACCTGGGTATCTGAGTATCTGAGCAACTGTTTTTATTATTACTGATCTAAGAAATTGTGCCCAGGTATCTGAGCTCGGCGCATAGTCATTCTGTGTTATTACCTGCTAGGGCATCTGAGAAAAACGTAATAACACACATCTGAGTTTCCTCCTGTCTGAGTTTTGGGCTCTACGCCCGTCTGAGTTTTGGCTTACGCATATCAGAGGTGTGAGGAGGGGCGATCGACCCGAATCACACAAGCGCACCATATAAATCTAAAATCTGAGGAATAAATCTGAGCAATAACTTAGTAGATTCTGAGTAGGAGTACACCGATGTGCCTCATGTGTTTTATGTTTTAATTGTTTACATTTTGAGATTATACACTTAGCTTCCCAGCTGACCCATATTTTCCCCCACTGCTTCAGGTTCCAGCAAAGGAAAAAAGAAGGTGGATGATTGACCGCTGTATCTTCCCAGAGCTGATGTGGACAACATTTAATATTTTTAAAACACATCATTTTTATTTAAACTATTTCCGCATTAAATACATTTTTAAATTACAACATTATTATTGAGATTTAATTATTAAAGTTATTATAACCGAAAAAAAAAGATTTAATTTTTTATGAATTTTTGGGTGTTACAAAAAGAAGTTAAGTTTATTAATGAAATTAAAAAAAAAAATCAAAAAAGTGTTCGGACACTTTGTGGGGTTAATCAGGAGATAAAAAGTTAGATCAAACCCGTAAGAGATGATCAAACTATGAGCGCCATATTTACATGACAAGTCAACAAAATTTATTGAAAGTGGATTTTATGGGTCATTCAAAAGATCTAAATAATTAAATAAATAATAGTACCTTAGATGAAAAAATCCTTTATAAATTAAAAGACCTTTCAAAAAATGGACTTGCGTTCCGGGAGGTCCCACTATATTATAAAGTCCGAAGGAACAACCTACAACCATCAGATCAAACTTAATCAACGATCAAGATCAATCTAAAAATTACACACGGAGGGGTATTCTCGTTCAAAAAATTACGTCAGACCTTCTTCAATCTAGCGTACGCTCGAATCTCTTTGGTCATTTCCGGCGATCTCTAAGACACAAATCACAAACAATAAGTCGCAAATGGCAGATATGAACATCGAATTGACTGCAACAATCGAATCGCAGACAACGAATCACGTTTTTCTCGAATTCGACCCGTAATCAAAATTGCGATTGAATAAAATCGCCATAATCGAACGCATATCTGAATCTCGAGATCAAAATATCTGAAGTTATCAATGAATCTGCATCCAGAATCTGTCAATACCAATGAAACAGAGAGAAAAATCGATGATTCATGTAAAAAAATTGAATTACTAGATAACAAATCACAAGTGATTTGCTTAAGAATCACATGTGAATGCACGATGTGCGTTAATTGAATGCGCTCGGGTGAGATCGATAAGCAAATCACATGTAATTTTTTTTTATGCGTAAAACAGGGGCGTTTACTATATAACAAATCACAAGTGATTTGCTTACGAATCACATGTGATTGCAAGCTGTGCGTTAATTGAATGCGCTCATGAGATCGATAAGCGAATCACATGTGATTTTTTTACGTGAGACAGGGAGTTTATAGATAACAAATCACAAGTGATTTGCTTACGAATCACAAGTGATTTGCTTGCGAATCACATGTGATTGCAAGTTGTGCGTTAATTGAATGCGCTCAGGTGAGATCGATAAGAGAATCACATGTGATTTTTTTGTGTAAGACAGGGGAGTTTATTAGATAACAAATCACAAGTGATTTGCTTACAAATCACAAGTGATTTGCTTACGAATCACACGTGATTGCAAGCTGTGCGTTAACTGAATGCGCTCAGGTGAGATTGATAAGCGAATCACATGTGATTTTTTTGCGGAAAACAGGGGAGTTTACTATATAACAAATAACAAGTGATTTTCTTACGAATCACATGTGATTGCAAGTTGTGCGTTAATTGAATGAGCTCATGAGATCGATAAGCAAATCACATGTGATTTTTTTACGTAAGATAGGGGAGTTTATAGATAACAAATCACAAGTGATTTGCTTACGAATCACAAGTGATTTGCTTGTGAATCACATGTGATTTCAAGTTGTGCGTTAATTGAATGCACTCAGGTGAGATCGATAAGCGGATCACATGTGATTTTTTTGTGTAAGACAGTGGAGTTTATTAGGTAACAAATCACTAGTGATTTGCTTACGAATCACATGTGATTGCAAGCTGTGCGTTAATTGAATGCGCTCAGGTGAGATCGATAAGCGAATCACATGTGATCTTTTTGTGTAAAACAGGGTAGTTTACTATATAACAAATCACAAGTGATTTGCTTACGAAATGACCTCTGTTTTTTATGATTGCATGCAACTAGTTAGCCCTGATGAGGAAAAGTAAAAGCATTGCTAGAAAAACTTAAAGTGATGAAGATTGAAGTTGAAAATGATGTGCCAAAACCAGCTTCAAAAAACAAAAATGATATTATAGGGAAAAGTATGGGTTTCCAAAGCGTGTTATAGTTGATATACAAAACCCAGATATTGGGAAATACAAAGGATGTGGAATAGATTAACGTTTAATCAGTAAAATCTTTTAGAAATTTGTAATACAGAACCATCACATGTACATAGAATCAATAACATTTGACTGTTAATAAAAATCACATGTGATTAAAAAAGTAAACATCAAGAGCACAAAAACAATAAACATGAAGTGTGATTGGAATCACATGCGATTTTGTTAAGTAAAACAGAGTTATTTCATAAAACAAAGGAGTCTATATACATAACAAAATCACATGTAATTGCAAATTAAAAATCAAGTGCACAAAAATAGAACATGTTACTTAGTACTAAATCACATGTGATATTATTAACAATCACATGTGATTCTATTAAATAAAACTTAGTTATTTCAGAACAAAGAGGAGTCTATATACATAACAAACTCACATGTGATTGGAAAGTAAACATCAAGTGCATAATATAACAAACTCACATGTGATTGGAAAGTAAACATCAAGTTCACAAAATAGAACATGTTACTAAGTATTAAATCACATGTGATTTTATTAACAATCACATGTGATTCTGTTAAGTAAAACAGAGTTATTTCATAAAAAAGAGGAGTCTATATACATAAAAAAACACATGTGATTGTAAAGGAACATGTGAGTGGAAATGAACATAAAAAACAGTAACATGTGATTTAGTATTAATTTAATGTGATTTTAGCATTCTATACATTAATACAAAAAAGCATCAAAAGTGTGCATTAGTTAAATCACATGTGATTTTTATTTACGATGCATTAAGTACAACATTGTTAAAAACATACAAAAGGAACACATTGTTGCATAAGATCAAATGCATTAAGTACAAATTGTTTTAAAATAAACATTATTTTTGCAGAATTTTATCATGTGTTAAAATCTTGCATGCAAAACGCATCCTTAGCTTGTTAAGAATCATCTGCTGTTGAGAGGGATCGTTGGGCATCCATGTGTCCCATAAATTGGCAGATTGGCCAGTAAATAACTACATTTGCAACATCACAAACACACCACAATCAATATAATATTGGTCCGAACACCATGACATTTTCATGTTCATAACAGATAACTTTGAGACATCATCAGCAACTCGATGTTTCTTCCTTTTTAAAAGCTTTGAGAAATAATATTGCTACAAAAAAGAGTTTATTAAAAAATAAACATAATAATTTTACAAAAACAACATATGAAGATTGATATAAAACTTACAACAATGCCACATATTCTTTTGTATTTGCCATTAAAATTCCCCGATTTGGTTATCAATAATTAGATATCATGGATCACTTCTAATGTCAAAAATCAACGTACAGAAATGAGTTGCATTAAAAATAGGGAAGAAAACCTGAAATAGATTTAAATGTCAAAAACCAAATAAAACAAGGTAAATTTTTTAAAAATATAAATTATTTGTATTTAAGCACATGTGATTGTTAATGAAATCACATGTGATTTTGTTATGTATATAGACTCCTTGTTTTATGAAAAACTTTGTTTTACATAAAAAAAATTCACATGTGATTGTTAATGAAATCACATGTGATTTTGTTATGTGTATTGAGTATCCAGTTTTATGAAAAACTCAGTTTTATATAAGAATCACATGTGATTGTCAATCAAGGTCAAAATCACCACCTATAAAAACAGAGAAGCAAGTTATGACAACTAATTAAAATAGGAAATAGTTAAACTAAAATAACATGTGATTGTACTAACAATCTCAACTAAACACATGTAATTTAGCTTATTAATCACATGTGATTGTAAGCTATGCATTATTTGACTGTGATTAGTTAAGATTCTGATAACAATCACTTGTGATTGTACTCATGATCTCACCTAAACAAATGTGATTTAGCTTATCAATCACATGTGCGTCTAAGCTATGCATTATTTGACTGTGATTAGGTGAGATTCTGATAACAATCACATGTGATTTTAAAAACAGAGTTAACATAAAAATAACACACTACGACTCACATGTGAACACAATAAAATCACATGTGATTTACAACTAAAAAACACTAGAAAGTTGTGATTTACTAATAAAACAGTAAAATCGACGAATTATCATATACAAAACCTAGAAAAGTCGAAAAATACGAAAACACAATAAATGAACAACTATTTATGCAAAAACAATAAAAAACAAATAATAACAAAAAAAAACAAGTTAAAATTACCTGGAAGTTGTTCGGTAATGTTGGATTTTTCACCTGACGCTTTTGGAGAAGGAAAAGATCGTAAATCAGATATTGAAATGATTGAAGAAGTTTTTCTTCAAATTATACTGTGCGAGTGAGAAAGAAGAGTGAAGAATCGCCGGAAATCGCTGGAAATCGCCGGAGGAGAGAGAGAGAGGGAAAAGGAGAAGTGACAAATTGATGGGGGTTATATCAGACGTAAAATGACGGTTATACCTCTGCGCGCAAAAAAACCTTTAAATTGATGATATAATCTGGATCATTGATCTTGATGATCCTAGGGCCAATGATTGTCCCTTGGGACTTTATAATTTTCATAGACCTCCTTGAACAAATAACTAGAAAAATGATATATAATATCACTGAATCAAAATATTATAGACCATGAAATAATTACTTATTAGTGGATTCCATTCATAGGTGTTCGGATATTCTCACTTGACTGAGATCAAACATCAAAAACTCTATTCATCATCGATAACAGAACTCACCATAGCTTAAAGCAATATTGCATTATCTTTACAAATCACATATGTATAAGCGTATAACATTGTAAATCTATTTGTCACTTTTTAATCTCGTTTAATCAACTTATAACACCACACGTAGTGGACGACAAATCGTTACTGTGACCGAACCGGTGATTGATCGAACCTGGCTACTGCGTCGCCTCATTACGTTGCACATCAAGGACGTATCCCATGGTGTGATCGTGAGGGTTTGGTCGCTGCGACCGAACCATGTCGCATGTGGTGTGCACCGGGAACTTGTACACCATGCATGATAACTGGTACATGTATTAATAACATCAAATTTAATGTTTGGTATTGGGTTTGTTCATCACTACCGGAGTTTGGTCGGGTTTTTTTACGTGATTGGTCAGAAGAACATAATTGATGTGTCGATGTGGGAGCGGTAACTAGTATTGGGTTTGGTTACCACTACGTCCAGTCCTAGAGGCTAGGGGTTCAGTTCATCACTGGTAAACATTACCAAATTACCAGTTAAAGTTTCAGATCGATTAGGTCGCGTATATCTCGAGCATAAGTTTGACCATCAAGTGAGAGTACACTATAAACAATAATAGTTTTGTTAAACGTTATTTTAACGTATACATTAGGGTGATACAATAACGTGCATTTAGTGAAGTACTTTCTCATTTAAATAAAAAATCATATTTAATGCATATTTTAAAATGATACTCCCTCCGTCCCACAAAAAGGTTCTCATTTCTTTTGGATACAAAATTTTAGGAGATAGTTAGTAGGGTCCTTAGTATTACTTTTGATTAAAATAGAAGGTTAGATTGGAGTGAGAAAGTGTTTTAGTGATGAAATAATTGATAATAATATTATTTTATTAAGTGGATCATCAAATTTGAAAAATGAGAACGTTTTTGTGGGACAAAATTTTAAGGAGAAATGAGAACTTTTTTGTGGGACGGAGGGAGTATAAATTATAGTTCATTAATTTTATTCAATAATATTTAGGAAATAAGCATTTCGTTAAATGCATATTATCGTATCCATTAGATTATACGTTAGAAACAAACCCTTTTTATATCTAAAACGATAACTTGGTAAGCATTCAACTAATAATTTTCTCTTCATTTAATTTTGTCTCTAATTCTAAAATGGCATTTCAAAGACGCAACTGTTTATTGTTGAGCGGACTTTATCATGTTTGTCGTTACTTTAAAAGATCAAGACATGATAATTTAAATGTTGAGTCTAATTAGACCACTACCAACGGTCTTTCGGCTCAGGAACCGGCAGCCGTTGGCCTCTTCCCATCATTGACAACGCACATGGCTTCCTTTAGCCGAAGAGAAGAGATGGTGGAGAGATGGTTTAGTAGGCCTAAGGGTATTTTAATAGGTATTGTATGTATATATTATATAATGATAGAGCCCAAAAAACTGAATAGAAATAGTATTATTGTCATGTGTATGTTAGTTATGTGTCAGCTGCCATAACGCTAATTTGGCAAAAGCGGAAGGCATAAGTTGTATCATGGTTGACACCACTCTTAGTAAATACATAGTCCAAGGATATAAATGGGATTTACACAAACAAATATATATATCTTTAATACGTTACCATGCAATCCTAGTGAGACATGTTTATATACTACCAAATTTTGTGGCACTAAACATAGCATGAACAAAACAAAATAAGACGTATTGGTTGTTGCATATTATGTAATATAAGTATAAAGATACTAATGTCGTTGGAATTATCCGATTAAATATTTACATAGAGTTTGCATACTACATATTTAATTTAATATCTTATAACAATATTCATGTCACATCCCGCCAAAAATGACTTTTACGTCATTAAAATGTTTTGCGGAAGAACGGAAGTGTAACGTTCATGTTATAAAAGCAAGTGATATAGAAATCAAACAACCACGCCATAAAATCTAAAATAAGTTTCATTGCTAAAATAGAAATTTCTAAAAATAAAAAAAAGTTTCCTAAAATAGTAAGTTTTGAAATGAAAAGAGTGTTTGAAAACTAAAATGTAAAGATAGTTCATGGCCAGAAGATAAGTGCTCCTCACATCCCCATTGCTCACTGAGTCTCTAAATTACCTGAAAAACATAACTTAAAATGGTCAACTAAATTGTTGAGTGAATCCTAATGGTTAAGTAAAATGTATGTAAAATGTTTGTATTTGCTACCATGAGTAAGTAAAATGTTTTATCACTGTTTGGAAGTAATGTGATTGTATAAAAAGATTGATAAACCAAAATGAAATGTGAGGGAATTGTAGATGAACTACAATCCAAATGTTTGATGTAAAAATGTTTTGTTGTAAACGGTTTATCATAAGTTTGGCATTATATGACTATTATTCCCACCAGGCAGCTACTCCCGTTGAGGTATTATACCCATCCCCCTAAGTCCACAATCAAAACTGCAACTCCCATGTGTGTGTTATAAGGTCATGGATAATACGCTCCCGATGTCTTGGATAAACTAAGTAATGATCAAAATGTAGGCGGCTGAGTATTGGAAAATAGTACTATTCGTATATCCAGGGTGTAGGTACTCTACTTAATGAAGGCTGAACTTAATACGATATAATGAATTGTTTGTCATGCTATAATGAAAGTGAAATGATAATGTAATACAATCAAATATGAAATAGTAAATGTACCATGTTATGTTTTTCACCCCATAAGTTATAAAACAGTAAAAAGAGTAAAAGGGGCAGTCGACTCACCTGATGCTTAGCTTAGATCAAAATACTTCCACTGATGGTTCCTTAGAGATTCCTAGCGCTTAAACGCAAAGATTCCTAATTAGTCTAAGCTGTCACACACAAGTGACCTAATTTGTATTGTATGTTTATTTATAAAAAGAGTTTGATTTATTGAAAAACTTTATTTTTTAGCAACTTTTGTAACGATTTTGGGTTATATGCCTATTGGGACTAGATTTGGGCTAACGGGCCCGCCATAAAGGGACTTAATGAACTTTCTTGGGTTAAATGGGTCAACAAAAGGTGATTTAGGTTTACAAAAGGAACGAACAGGCTAATGGGCCTCAAAGTGTGCCACATGGGCCGAATATGGGCTACGGCCCGAATAGGTAATGGGCCACGGGTTTGGGCCAGTTTTGGACCGAATGTGGGCTCGGCCCAATGGGCTTTTGGTTCGGTTTGGGCTCGGCCTGATTAGGTTTAGGGTTTACGAACGGGCCGAATAGGATTTGGGTTTTAAACCGAGTGGGCCGCGATCCGTCCTTGGCAAGAATCACTTGCGGGTAACAAAGGTCAATCAGTCAACGCATAGGTCGAGGGTAAAAAGTCAGGTCAAAGTTCAACAAAGGTTCGGCTAGGGTTTCAATTAGGATTTCCGATTAGGGCTTCGGTTAGGGTTTGTCAAATGGGTTAGGGTTTTAAACGGTGCAAAACATTATCAATGGTTAGGGTTTTCTAGGGTTTTGCATGCTTTTTAGTTGTGATCATAATGTAAAAAGTTAGGGTTTTAAGGCTTCATGAAAACTAATAAAACAATACAACTAACACAAAAAGAATCAATCAAAACAATACCCGATCCGCACGCACGCATGTATCCATGCATGCGTTTGGTTTTGTTGGTGTCGAGTAGAGATGCAAACGGGTACGGGTAATAGCGGGTACTTCAAAACCCGTACCCGACCCGCTATTCCCGTACCCGTACCCGCCCCGTGCCCGGTCAAATCCCCGTCGGGTTCGGGTAGAAAAATCCCCGCCGGGTACGGGGAACCCGACGTAAAAATGTTAAACAAAATAGCTAAAACATTTAGTATTTTAGTTCGTTCGGGCATATTTCGTTCAATACATAATGGACTAACGGGAGACGAACCAAATTTTAACCATTATTAGATTGAGCTAATGAGAGATTTAGAGTTGGGCTAAGTTTGGGTAGTGACTAGTGGGCTAAACTTGCATTAAAAAAATTACACATTAATATATATATATATATATATATATATATATATATATATATATATATATATATATATATATATATATATATATATATATATATATAAGTGGGATTATTACTAAATTTGACCAAAAAAAAATTTCGAAAAAAAAATTATGATCCACTTTTTTTTCGGATCATAACAATGATCCATATTTTTTTTGTCGATCATTATTATGATCCATATTTTTTTTTGGATCATTTTTGAAATTTTTTTTTTTTTTGGATCTTATAGGCTGCGATTTAGATATTTAAAAAAGAATTTTTTTTGAAAAAAGTTTGTTTTGGATCATTTTTAGTGTTTTTTTTTGGAGTCCTCGCAGTTCTCACCGGGAAAAGAGTACTCACCGGATCCGGACCCTATATAGAAGTGGGATCCTGTGAGGACTCAAAACACGGTGAGGACTCGCGAGGACACCTAAAAAACATTCCAAAAAATTCCGAAAAAAATATATATAAGTCTTCATGATTATTACTGCATTTGACCAAAAAAAAATTTTGAAAAAAAATTATGATCCACTTTTTTTTGCGGATCATAACAATGATGCATATTTTTTTTGTGGATCATTATTATGATCCATATTTTTTTTTGGATCATTTTTTTAAATTTTTTATTTTTTTTGGATCTTATATGCTGCGATTCTAATGTTTATAAAAGAAATTTTTTGAAAAAAGTTTGTTTTAGATCATTTTTAGACATTTTTTTGGAGTCCTCGCAGTCCTCACCGGGAAAAGAGTCCTCACTGGATCCGGACCCTATATATATATATATATATATATATATATATATATATATATATATATATATATATATATATATATATATATATATATATATATATATATATATATATATATATATATATATATATATATATATATATATATATATATATATATGGGTCGAGTTATATAGAGAACTCATATTTCATGGTAACACAGAAAAACCCGCCTAACCTAATCAGAATTTAGTAATTACCTATGCAAACCAATAACATTTAATCCAAATCAAACACATCCTTCAAAAAAACATCAAAAAAACTGAAAAACATACATGCACCATTAACACTTATAATACACACATGAATAACATACATGTGTGATAACATATATGTATACATGCATTAATTACCTAAATGCAAACCAATATTTGAGGGTCCCTCATCAAATCCATTCATGTATCTTCCATGATCCGTTGATTTCGAAAATCAATTGTTTAGATTGAATTATACTTAAAATATAGGGTTCTCTATATAACTCTCCACACACACACACACACACACACACACAGATATATATATATATATATATATATATATATATATATATATATATATATATATATATATATATATATATATATATATATATATATATATATATATATATATATATATATAGAAGTGGGATCTTGTGAGAACTCAAAAAACGGTTAGGACTCGCGAGGACACCTCATAAAAATTTCAAAAAATTCCGAAAAAAATATATATAACTCACCATGATAATTACTACATTTGACCAAAACAAAATTTCGAAAAAAAAATTATGATCCACTTTTTTTTGCGGATCATAACAATGATCCATATTTTTTTTGTGGATCATTATTATGATCCATATTTTATTTTTTTTGGATCATTTATGAAAAACTTTTTTTGTGATCTTATAAGCTGCGATTTAAATATTTAAAAAAGAAATTTTTTTGAAAATAGTTTGTTTTGGATTATTTTTAGTGTTTTTTTGGAGTCCTCGTAGTCCTCACCGAGAAAAGAGTCCTAACCGGATCCGGACCCTATATATATATATATATATATATATATATATATATATATATATATATATATATATATATATATATATATATATATATATATATATATATTCTGGTCGGGTATAAACGGTGCGGGTATTATAAAATCCGTACTCGACCCGTCCACGCTCTCGGGTATGAAATTTAAACCCATCCCCGACCCGTTACCCATTTAGACGGGTAATACCCGCCCCGTAAGACTCGGGTACTCGCGGGTACCCGAACCCGCGGGTCAAATTTGCATCCCTAGTGTCGAGATCAAGGGTTCACCGAGACCTCATGGCCTTCGGCCTAGGTCTCGGGTATATGAGAACATAACCGAAATTAAGAAGAAAACCACATAAATTGGTTTAGGGTTTATACCTTGCGACAAAACGATCAACGAACGAACAAAGGTTGCGAGATTGCTTGAGATCGAACACAAGGGGTACGGTTTTGGGGTGCTTGGCCGAACAAATGAAGTAAAAGATTAAGGTTTTAGGTTTGGTTGGTTTATATAGGTAAGATGTACTTCCTCCGATTCAAAATAAGTGATACACTTTCCTTTTTGGGTGATTCAAAATAAGTGATACACTTTGAAAAGTTTCCTTATTTGGCAAAAAAAATGGGACCCATACCCACTAACTATCTACTTTAACAAAGTAAAATGACCCCTTTACCCTTACTTTTTACTTTTAAACATCATTAACCTTACTTTATTCAAAATGTGTGGGACCCATTCTCCACTAACCATCCAATTAATCTAATTTAACCATCATTATAATCTTTTGCCTCAAAAACCGTGAAACCCCAAGTGTATTACTTATTTTGAATCGGAGGAAGTATAAGAGTTTGAGTGCAATTGGAACTCGTTTGAAATAAAGATAACGATAAGCATGACTTTCAAATGAAGATAATGATGATATTTTGAAGCTTGGCCGACTTTTTGAAGGGAGGAAGGCTAGGGTTCGGCTCCAATGGGGTCGGGACAACAATGCATGTGTCGGTTTTGGTTAAAATCGTTACGCGTCGCGTATTATTTATTATTTAACATTTTAATGCATAAGTATTGGTTTTTAGAAATGATTTTATGTAATGTCACCATAAAAATAAAAATGAAATGTTGTGTTGATCAAAATAGTCAAATACTGATGTATGGTGAAATGATGATGTTTTGTTATGTTTATGTGCAAAAAATATAGAAATGAAATGAAATTAGGAAAGTTTCTAAAAATAGAAACTTTCTAAATATAGAAAGTAGGAAATGGTTAATTACATACCCGAAATGTCGAGTTGCCTGTAACGCCCCAAATGTCTAAGTAATTAAATATTACTTTTAAATTAATTTAAATTATACAATAATTAATTTTATAGTTTTAGTAACAAATGTGTATCGTCTCATGATTTATTCATTAGTAATACTTATTAAATGTGTGGCGGTTTGTAGTTATTTATTGAGTGTTAACTAGTATTTTCTAGTTATTCTAAATCCCGAGCCTCAACTGTTGTATGTACATCGGCGTTGAGTGAGTTTCGAGGCCCGACCATTTTGGCCTTGGGCCAATTTCCGGATGCAAGAGTAGGGGTTGCGGGCTGGATTTTTCTTTATTTACCTTGATAATTCTCGGTGGATCTAAGTGAGAGTGGGCCCGAACCATTGACGTATCAGTAAGAAATATTCACAAATCCTCCTCTAAACCCATCCGTTATTCACCCTAATTCCCATATTAATTCCCATATTTGTTTTTGTGTTATATCACAACTAGGTTATGACCCGTGAAAAATCACAGACTATCAATAATTTTATTAAATATAATTTTTATAGAATACAAAAATGAATTGTTAATTGTATAATTATTACATATACTAATGATATACATTATATACACATGAAGACCAATGATTAAAACTTAACATATTATTACTATATATATATACAATAGTGATATCAAAGTTAGTATTCACTCATTTGTGATTGGTTGAAATTTTTTCCTAATATAATATATAAAAGTGGATATGAAAATGTGTTACATAGATGCTTATAGCTCATTTGGTAAGTTCCTTTCCTTCTACACCAAATGCTAAGGTTTAATCCTTCATGACCGTAGATTTTTGACATTTATTTTTTTATTATAAATTATTAGAAATTTACATTTCACCCCCTTAGTTATATAATTTCTCCTTATAAACCTTAAACTTTTATTATTAACACTATTAACAAAATTTTAAATATTTTATTAGTAAGGAACACTTCACTTTTAAACTTTTATAATACATGCTTTTAATTCCTAAACTTTCATAATTTTAATATGGAATTGATATACACTATCATACTAATAAACATTATATGATCGAAACTTTTGACATTATTGTTATTTAACTACCATTATATTATTCTGCATAATTTATTTTCTTCTTTTATTTATAAATACAAATTTAAATCTGACATAAAAAATACATGTTTTAAAACCCGCTGCATTGCACGGGATCTACAGTCCTTGTTGTATCTAATACCAATATTTTTATTTAATAAGACTTAAAATACACAATCTCTTAGTTAGCCACGTATCACTAAGTTACAAATACTTTGGTAAGAAACTCCAATATATGATTTATTTATTTCACTTCACATAACTTTTAAACAACATTCAAGATTTACATGTCGAAATCAAAACTCCGCTAAAAAAAATTATGTACCAGTAATATCCATAAACCCAAAATCCTAACCATTAAACAGTTGACCATATTCACTCAACCATAACAATTACAACTTGTAGTCTAAAATATTTTTAAAAATTTTTAGTTGTTTTTTTATGAAAATGTTACAACGGGTTCAAAGCCACATGTTTTAAATTAAACTCTAAATTAGTATGACATGATATTAGAAAAATGTTATCACTCAATGTAATGGGTCAATTTAAAAAAATAATACCATATTTTATTGAAGTCTATAGCTATTTACTAATATGAGTGCAAGTTTATTAACACCCAAGAATTCTATATCACAATGTTTAAAAAAAAACTATTAGGGTTAATATACATAGAGTGTAAAAATCAAAATAAAAAATAAAAGCGAAGAACAATTATATTATAATGAATAAAACTCAACTTAAAATTTGACTTTTTAAATAGAAACAGTCAACTTTTAAAAATTGTTGACTCTAAAAGTCAACTTAAAATATTACAGGCAAATTAAACATAAATAGTAACCTTAACTCATAAATTTTTATAAAGTTTTGAAAATAATACAAAAATTATAGAAAAAATGTTAAAGTTTAGGGATTATGGTCATGGTCTAAACTGAAGATGCACAATGATCTTCAAACTATAAAAGTCAAAATATTATTTTGAATAAAAAAAGTAATCCGTATCATCAGTATGATATTGTTGGCTACAAACTAAAAAATTAATAAAAAAATAAATTTTGTTGGCTACAAATTAGGAGAAAAAAATAGAAATCAAAATCCTTAAAGTTTCTTTTTCCGATCTTACAGTAAATGTTGACTATGAAGTCAACAAATTGACTGTGCACACAATTAGAACAGAATCAGTTTAAAGAATGATATCCATCACCACTATATATGCATTTCAAAATTATCAAATAAGTTTAACACAAAACATATTCATTTAAGAAAAATGATAAGGGATGTTAATAAGACGTTAAGACACGCATTAAAAACTTATACAATAATCAATAACTGTCCCTGCATTTTGTGAATCAACACCAACTAATAAAAGTACAAACAATTTATGCACGTAACAATTTATGCACGTACAAACAATTTATTCATTTAAGACTATCATTAACAAAACCCAAAATAGCTAAGTATGTAAACATAAATTTAAGCTTTCATATATAAACTATTTCTAAAACACGAATTTAAGCTATATACATGGTTTCTCATGAACAATGTATACACGATTTCTAAAACATGAATTTAAGCTTTCATATTTGAACTATTAAAACATGGAAGTAACGGTCAAAACGGGCAACTCTCACGACTTGGGTAACAGGTCAAATAGTTTCTGGTAAAAAAAGTAATTTTATTTGCGGGTCAAAATAGTTGTTTGGGTCAACTTTCAGGCACCTGTTTGTCCATTTTCTGGAATTTTGTAAAATAAATATTAAATGCATTCAATATTTAAACATGATTAGAAAAAATGTTGTTAAAATAACGCTATTTGACCCGTAAGCATTTGACAACATGGTAGACTGGCCCATTTAATCTGTTTAAACTAATTTGACCTGTTTCACTTGAACAAACTCTTGTGATACTTACTCTCTTATAAACATATATACCCAAATTGATTCGTTTACATATAAACGGTTGAAAATTGTCATCGATAGGGCCTAGTGATCCGGATGATTATTGTAGAAAACAATATCAAGATTTTAGAAGCAAGTTAGAGTGCAGATAAACAAATAGCCTTCATCATCCGGATTACATTCTTAAAAACTAATACCAATTAAACGAATATATACCTTCGCAATGAGGGTATTTTTCAAAGGTTGTGCCGTTTAATACCTGGAAATTGTTTCATTCAAGTTTTCATAACATTATAATTATTGTCATCAAGTATTAAATAAAATGGATTAATTTGATAAATCAACTTACTTTTACTTCCGCATTTTTAAATGTTACTATAATATATTTACCATCATTCGTTATTTCGTTATGTAAAAAAAGCTACCACTTTTTTTTACAATATATAAAACAAAGTTATCTTTTTTTGCATAATTGAACTTAATGAGGCTCCAGTGCTCCAGACCTAATTAAAATGATCAATCACATGTTTCGTTATAGAATTTCCTAAATAACAACCCAAGTAACTGACAATAATAATTAATGCATATAAATTATTATTTAGAAAGAAAAAAAAAGGCAGAACTAAAATTGTTTGTGGGTTAGCCCAACACATTTGACCCGTAGCAAATAATGACCCGTTTCAACTCGAGCATGTTTTTTAAACAAAATGCAATGAAAGAAATGACCCACAAAAGTTGCAACAACTCCATTTGATACACAAACTTAAAATCACCTTTTAATGGTTTTAGGGGACGTACAGAAAAACCATTTGAATCGATTGTTACTACAACATGAGGATGGAATGAGATTACAACCTCAATTGTTTACTATAGTCTAACCTGGAAACTGAAGTTTAATCTATTATAATAAGTGACATTAAATAACATGACATACATGACAGCACTAAAAGTGTGGCTCAAAATGACCATTTTGATGAACCATACCGATCGTACCATAGCGTATGCCATATTGCTAGGTAATGTCATTATAATAGAAATTTATCCTTAAAAAAGCGACCAACGTCAAAATTTTAATGCTGCATTATATTTGTATTGTTTACATACACCGTAAAATAAAACGATGGTGCCAGCAGTTAAAAATCAATTGATGCTGCTGCATTTTATTTTATCTGTTTAACAAATCACAAGATCAAAAATAGCTATAAGAATTACCTTGTCGAAGGAACAAAATACTGAGATGGTTGTTTTTGAAAAATAATGCACAAGGCTCTTGATGAGATGTATTAAACTGATCTACAATCCGGCTTATATACGAAGAATATAAGTTGTGTATTACCAGAATTATTCCAAATTTTTTGATGATATACATGGAATAGTATAAACTACCATTAATTTCGTAATTTTAGTTAATGCAAGAGAATATTCTAGAAAAAATTCTGGTAATAGTGTAGGTTTGTTTCTAAGATTAAACCGGGTATTTTTAGAAAACCTAAATAATTAAAATTTTGAAATTCAAATATATTGTTGATAAATGACAGCTTTATACGGGATTAACTAAATTAAGTAAACTACTTTTGATTATTATAAAGTTGAGCGGGGAAAAAAATTGGAGGCACCTTTAGGGGCTGCCACGTGTCAGCTGCATGTCTAAGAAGGTGCCAAGTGGCACTATAAACCTTGTTTTATTATAATAGTAGATCCCGAACTCCCCTTTTTGTCATGTGCTAGCCGCCACTCCCCTAATCTCAACCTCTTTGTCATGTGAGGAGCAACCATCACCTCCCTTCTCTTTCCTTCTTGTTCCGGCGAAGAGCGATCAATCATCGCAGCCTTTCATTTTATGTTCGAGCATAGAATAGCAAGAGCATCTCCATCGCCGTTTTACGCTCCCGTCGTTGACGAGGGTGTTGGGGTGAACAAGAGATCGAGCAAGAGTAAACCGGTAGGGTTTTCGGCCTATTCTTTTCTTTTGTTTCATTATTCACAGCTTGTAATTTTTACAATGATTGAGTAATGTTGTTCTGCTAGGTTATCGAAGCAACAGGGATAGCAGAAGCAAGCAAGCCACGAGTTACCGAGCCGGTCGAGCATTTGGTAGTTTTCCCTTCTTTTATTTTTGTTCGTTTTCTTAATCATTGAGTTCTCGATATTCTGTTATTCCCGTTTGTTGTAGGTGGACTGTAATACCGATATTGTGACCAGACCAATAAGGGGCCCGTTTTTAACAATATTTCATGGGTGTGTGTCAGAATGGGGTTGGGTTATTCCTTAACCGGGGCTGAGATTGAATTATAATAGGATTCCAGTTTTTGGTTCTTATTTTTGAAATATTTTTAGAGATTTGGTTGTCTTTGTATCGCCAAAACATGGATATTACCTTGTTATTGGGTCAAGAACCGAGACATGAGGAGTCGGGTTAATCGCTGAGTTTTGCGAGTGTCGGGTAAGGTTGGGTAAAACATTTTGTTAATAATCGAGATGTTTTAATCTAAAAACGGAAACCGAACCTTAAGGTTCTTGGGTTCCTAAACCGAGATAGATTTTTAAATAAAGGACTAGATTAATTGAAAACATGATTTTGAGTTAAAAATGGATTTAGGGGCTGTCTGGTGCCTCGGGAATAATCGGGTTGATGTCGGGATTCAAAACGGGGTTTTTAATCAACATGCTGAATTTTGGCAGAATCTGTCTTCCGAGTTCGAGTCAGTTTTTTCACAGTTAAAATATGTTTCTGGTTTCTTGGCCCGTGTTGGTCACTAGTTTTCTAAGTCCTCTTTCAGTTTCCGCTAACGGCTCGTCAATCTGAGTTACCTTTTAAACGTTATGACCATTTTAATACGCTGCTGTCAGGATTTCTACCTGTGCAGCTATGCTGTTTTGTGAGCCTGTTTTGAGGCCCTTAGAATCCGTTTTTGGGCAGAAGCCACTTGAGAGTGTTTTGTAGTATTCTGAGCGTAGTTTCCGTGGTAAAAATTTGAGATAAATCTAATAAATGGTTTGGGAGTTATGACCGTACCCGTGAGAGTGCTGAGTGCTGTTTAGTTTCTGCTGAAACTACCTTTGGGCCTAATCCTAACCCGAGCTTCATTGTTCTATGTAGGACCTCTTAGGACTTGATTAGAGATGCTCTTCTGCACCGAGGATATTTAGGAGCATACGTCTATTCGAGGTGGGTAATCTCACTATAAACTTGTACTTACTTTCGATTCATGATTATGTGCTATATGTTGTGAATTGCCTTATTGATTGAGTTTGAGTTATGATTTTGTTATTTATCTGAGTTATCTGTGATCTAAGTTATCTGGGTTCTGAGTTTCTGATTTAAACATTACACATAATATATCTGACTTGACACCGAAGAGCACTGGTGTCAGACATTTGACTTGACACCGAAGAGTACTGGTGTCAGATGTTTTGACTCAATTCCGAAGAGTACAAGCTTTGAGGTGGTGTGAGGCGGGTCGAGGTTGATCTCTCGGCCAAGTCACACTAGCGCGCTATATAAATTAAAATCTGAGAAATAAGTTTGAGTAATTGAGAATTGAGTAGAGTCTCTAGGGATCACTTATGTGACTTGAGTTGTTTATATTTATTTTTTATTTTGATATTAGTCACTCAGCGGTGGCTGACCCCAAACATTCCCCCCATTTTGCAGGTACTAGCAAGGGCAAAGAGAAGGTCAACGGTTGATGGGTTGCATTTCGATTTCATGTTTGGATTTGGGTGTTGTTTTGAGTCAAACAAAATTGTCAAACCTCTTATTTATTTCCGCATTAAAGACCATGAGATGGTTTTATATTTTTATTAATGAGATGAGACCTTTTTATTACTTGTACTTGGGAAATTTTTATTAATTAAATGTTAAAAAAAAATTATTTCCCCTGATTTTTGGGATGTTACATTGTCACATTCTCCTCTGGTTGAAGAAATTTCGTCCCGAAATTTAAGACGAAGCATGGACATGAGAGACAACGAGAAAGAGATGAGGGTACTTCTTCTTCATTTGGTCCTCACGCTCCCACGTGAATTCAGGACCTCTCTTGGAGTTCCATCTGACCTTGACTAGTCTGATCTTGCTTCTTCTCAACTTCCGTTCTTTCCAGTCTGATATTTCAATAGGTTCTTCAGTGAAGTGTAGACGGTCGTCAATGGTGATCTCCTAAGCAGGGATGATAAGAGATGGATCATGCACACATTTCTTAAGATTAGAAACATGAAATGTGTTGTGGATGTTGCTGAGTTCTTTGGGCAGACGAAGGCGATCACTTCAAAAGGTCCAACGTATCGAGGATTCAGTTTTTCTCTCTTTCCAAAACGAATAACACATTTCCAAGGTGCGACCTTGAGTAGAACAAAATCACCAATTGAAAATTCCAAAGGCTTTCGACGATTACCAGCATAGCTCTTTTGACGATCTCTGGCAGCTTTGATGCGATCTCTGATTCGAAAGATCTTTTCTGTTGTTTCTTGTAGTATTTCTGGACCAGTGATTTGTCTATCTCCCACTTCAAACCAACAAAGTGGCGAGCGACACTTTCTTCCATAAAGAGCTTCGAATGGCGCTGCATGGATACTGGTGTGGTAGCTGTTGTTGTACGAAAATTCAGCTAAGGGAAGATGAGAATCCCAGCTTCCACCAAAGTCTATGACGCAGGCTCTCAACATGTCTTCAAGAGTTTGAATAGTTCTTTCACTTTGGCCATCAGTTTGTGGATGATAGGCAGTACTCATATCAAGGCGAGTACCGAGAGATTTTTGCAATGATTGCCAAAAACGAGAGGTAAAGCGACTGTCACGATCAAATATAGTAGATATCGGCACACCATGTCGAGATACGACTTCTTTCAAATAAATTCTTGTAAGCATTTCTATCTGGTCGGTCTCTTTGATCGGGATAAAATGAGCAGATCGGTCAATCAATCAATTATTACCCAAATTGTATCATGACCACTAGAAGTACGAGGCAATTTGGTTATGAAATCCATCGAAATTTGATCCCACTTCCACTCAAGGATCTCTAGTTGTTGTAGTAGACCGGACGGTTTTTGGTTTTCTGCTTTCACCTTTGAACAAGTCAAACACTTGCTGACATAAACAGCAATTTCCTTCTTCATTTTTGGCCACCAATATAATTCCTTGATATCTTTGTACATCTTGTCAGTACCGGGATGATTGGAATAATTAGACTTATGAGCATCATCAAGGATCTTCATGCGAATATTACCATGGTTTGATTCATGAAATAAAGAGTTCCATCAGATTTTACTTCCAACTGTTTCTCTATGCCACGAAGAGATTCATTCTTCACGTTCTCGATCTTCAACGCTTCAACTTGGAAGGAATGAATTTGGGAGGAAAAATTGGCTTGGATCGAGATAGGTAAGGCTCGAACACGGCGAGGTTTAGGTTGCTCCTTTCGACTTAAGGCATCAGCCACGACATTGGCTTTACCAAGATGATACTTGATTTCACAGTCGTAGTCATTCATCAACTCCACCCATCTTCTTTGTCTCATGTTGAGTTCCTTTTGGTCGAAGATATGTTGCAAACTCTTGTGGTCGGTGAATATCGTGCACTTGGTACAATAGAGGTAATGTCTCCAA
The DNA here is from genome assembly GCA_963853835.1 of Calendula officinalis. Lineage (NCBI taxonomy): Eukaryota > Viridiplantae > Streptophyta > Magnoliopsida > Asterales > Asteraceae > Calendula > Calendula officinalis. The sequence goes on from OY970830.1 coordinate 52,874,014, forward strand.
ATCTTCAATGTGAACACCACGACACCAAGCTCAAGATCATGAGTGGTGTAGTTCTTCTCGTGAATCTTCAGTTGTCGGGAGGCATAGGCGATAACTTTATTGTTTTGCATCAGCACACAACCCAAGCCTTGATGCGAGGCATCACAGTAGACTACGAAGTTTTCAGTTCCACCAGGAAGAGAAAGGATTGGCGCGGAACACAACTTGGTTTTCAAGATTTGGAAAGCAGATTCTTGCTTTTCACCCCAGACGAATTTCTCATCCTTTTGTGTCAACACTGTCAAATCTTTTGCTATCTTGGAGAAATTCTCGATGAAAATTCTGTAATAACCGGAAAGACCAAGAAATTGTCTAATCTCGGTTTGGGTCTTTGGAGCTTCCCAATTCTTTATTGCTTCAATTTTTTTTTTTTTTTTTTTTTTTTTTTTTTGAAACGGCAAATCTAATCTACTCCTAATTACCACCTATGTCCACGACGAGACTCGAACTCCTGACTTCAAGGTTGGGAGGCAAACACCATACCGCTAGGCTAAATGCCCTTTGGCAGGATCGACGTGGATACTGTCACACCCCGCCAAAAATGAGTTTTACTTCATTTAAAATGTTTTGCCGAAGAACGGAGGTGTAACATTCATGATTACATAGCAAAAATTAAGTAAACAAACAACCACATAAATAATATAATGAAAATGGTTTACCTTCTAAAAATGGAAAGTTTCCAAAAATAGTAGTTACTAAAAATAGTAAGTTTTGAAAATGAAGTGATTGTTCATAACTTAAATGTTCATTCATGGCTCACGACAATCCACTGCTCATATCCTCCAGTCTCACTGTGCACCTAATCACCTGGAAAAACATAAATATATAAGGGTCAACAAATAATGTTGATTGAATCCACAGGGTTAATGTTTATGATAAAAGTAAAGTGTTTTGCTACCCAAAATGTTTGTTATGAAAATAAGTTTATGACTGAAAAGTATAAGGTTCAACACTCATATGATATGAGAAGTAAGTATGAATAATGAAGTGTAATTGTAGAAGATCTACAATTACTAGTTTTGTTTATGAAAAAGTGTTGAACAAATCGTTATGTTTGATATCGCATGACTGTTATCCCCAACAGTTTTCAAGGCTCTTGGGCTAATATACCAACCCTTAAGTCCACAATCAACACTTCAACTCCACTATGTTATCGTTCTTTTATGGATATACACTCCCGGAGATGTCTTGGATAAACCAAGTAATGATCTAACATTCGATGGGAGGATGAGTGTCAGCCAATAGTACTATCTGCATATCCATGGTCTAGATCCACTAGTTAATGATTGCTGGCAACCTTAGTCCGGTATAATAATTGTTTGTCATGCCAATGCGATAATGAAAAGGTATAGATGTTGTACAGTCATAGTAAAACAGTAGCAGTTGTGTTTATGTTTTCCACCCCAATAGTTTATAAAACAGTAAAAAGAGTAAAAGGGGTATGTGGACTCACCTGGGCTAAGCTTATCAACGGTTAGGACAGAGGATCCTTCAAAGGCTCCTAGCTTCCTAAACAATATGACTTTCTAATTAGACTAAGCTAACACAGGCGATTCTATAAATATGATATACGTTAAATGTTATGTTATATGTTTTGTGACATCGAATGAACTTGGATTAATAAAATGAAATGAAATAAAAAGCATTGGGTTTTATAAAATGAAATGAAATGAGTTCCAAAATGAAATGACATGAAATAAAATGGTTCTCGAAATGAAATGATATGAAATGAAATGGATTGGGCCTAATGGGCCTAGATTGGGCCTAATGGGCCTAAATGGGCCACTTGGGCCTCATATTGGGCTTGGGTCCAACAGAGTTGGGCCAAGGATTGGGCTTGGGCCAAATGGGTTCGGTTTGGGTATAAGTGTTAAGGCAAAAAGCCTTGCCCCTTTAGATCTTAAGATAACAAAACAACCTAGACTAGATTTGATTTATATGTAGAATAATATAGCTAAGTTTAGGTCTGATACTGAGTGATCAGTATTGGAACTCAGTATCAGTACTCAGTATCAGATAGTGATACTGAGTACAAGGACTGAGTAGAAGGACTGAGTGATACTCAGTATAGTAACGGACTAAGATCAAATCCCTTGATCTTAGTCATTTTCCTTGCTTAGTCCTTCGGTTACTCCTTTGCTCATTATGTAAGATCTCTATAACATTATAAATAGAGATCATCTTGCAAAGGAGTACTTACCAATTCACTCTACACTTTCATATCTTGTAATTGATCAGTGGTATTGCTTTTCCGCAGCATACCACACTTAGTGGATTTGTACACCGACTCTAATACTGTGTTTTACACTTTAATTGTCTCTTGTATAATCATTCTAATCAATTAACTAACAAACCAGGGGTGTTGTGACCTAACAACTGGTATCAGAGCAGGCTAAATAATCTCTTATTTAGTCGATCTATAACCCTGGCAGCCATTTCCTACATCTATCCCTCCAACACTCAAAAATCCAAAATGTCTACAATTGTTGCACCAATTATGTCTGGAAAGGGAGTACCCATCTTTGATGGAAAAGACTTCCATCAATGGAAGCTCAAAGCTCAGTGGTATCTTGAATCTATTCACCATGAGATGCTCACTGTGCTAAATGATGGTCCCATTATTCCACAAACTGTGGAACCTGTTGCTGCTACTGATGATGCTCCTGAGGGCATAAGATCTGTACCTAAACTAAAGCACAACTGGACTGATACTGACCGTCAGTTGTATGCTTTAGACTCCAGAGCTAAAAGGGTGATTGGTAATGCTGTTACCAAAGAGATACTTAATGCAATTATGAAATTGCCAACAGCAAAGGCTATGTGGGATAGCCTATCAGTCACCTATGAAGGTACAGCAAAGGTGAAGTTGCAAAGAAAAAGCAACATGAGAAGGAAATATGAAAATTTCTTTTCAACTCCAAATGAAGACATCACCACTCTCTATAACAGGTTCAATACTGTTATCCATGATTTAATCAGTGTAGGCATTGTGAAAGAGGAATGAGAGCTTGTTCAAAAGTTCCTGGATAGTCTTCCTCAACAATTTCTTGACATGACAAACTCTGTCAATGCTGCTAACAACATTGAGTCATACACTCTTCAAACTTTGTATGGTCTAATGCTGAATCATGAGGAGAATAATGCTGCAAGACTGATCAACTGGAAGAAAACTGACAAGTCTTCCACTGGTATGGCTCTAGTTGTGCAACAGGCTTATACTGTGACTGAGCCAGATGAACCAGAAGTTGATCTTGCTGATGCTGAGGCAGAAGAGCTTGAAACTCAAATGGCTCTCATGTCTATGAAGCTGGATCAGTTGAAGAAGAAGAGGCTTGGTGTTAGCTCTTCTAATACTGACCCAAGATCAGGTCTGTGCTATAGGTGTGGAAAGCCTGGACATATTGCTGCAAATTGTCATACCAAGTCTTCTGAGACTGACCAAAATGACAAGATTGCATACCGAGCAAAAAGATATAGAGACAAATATGTCAAGCTGAAGAATTGGAGCAAGGGAAAGAGGGCAGAAGGAAATGAAGCATCTCATCAAGCACTTTACTCAGAAGCCTGGATGGATGAAGAGTTAAGTGATGATGAAGAAGAGATTGAGAATAAAGCCTTTATGGCTTTCATTGAAGATGATTTGAAGAGTTCCTTTGAAAAGGATATCAAAGAGGCTGAGAGGATGAGTGTTCATACTGATTGGGATTCCACTCAGTTGTACAAGGTAAGTTCCTTTCAAACTTATTCAGTGAATGAAAAAACCAAGATTTTTGAGTATATGCTTGTTGATCTTAAAACTTATGTACAAAAAGAAAAAGCTTTAAAATTAACAATTAAAGAACTTGAAAGGGTAAATAATGAAAACTTGGATAAATTAGCAAAATATAAAGATTTAGAACTAAACTTTTCAGATTTAAAAGACATTAACAAAAGATTAGCTGATAAAGCTCATTTACACAAACTTGAAAAAGATAAATTTGAAAAACAGTGTAAATCTTGGGGAAATGCTTCAATAAAATTAAATAAATGTTTAAATGAACAATTTCCAGAAAATGTGAGGGCTGCACTTGGTGTTGATCCTCAATTTAAAAACAGGAACAATTTTGCTGATTTATTTGAAGAGTTTTCTACTATGAACCCTATTAATTTTGTAAAAGCTAAAACTTTATGTGAAGTTGGATATCAAACTGAGTCAGATGATGAAGAAAATGAAATTTTAGAAAAACCTATTGGTCCTTCCATCTGCTCAAAGTGCTATACTGAGCTACAAGAACTCAGTATTGAATTTCAAATAACAGAAATTTCTGATACCGAGCTACCAATAGTTCAGTATGACACTTCTGCTGTTCCACCTTTTGAATTATTATTTAATACAACAACTTTTGAATTATATAATGATAATAAGACAACTTCTATCTCACATGTTTCATCAAATACAGAAGTTGCAGGAACAGAAACATTATATACTGAGACATCTAAAGAACCTGTTAAAGTTGTTCCTTCAAAACATGATAAACAAAAGACAACTTCAACTAGGTCTTTGGTTGGCAAAGACAAGACGTCTACCACTAATAATATTAGAAAGACTTCTCTGCCAAATAAAAATAAGCAACCAGATCCTCCATCTCCTAAACCAGTTAAAAACAATGTTAATACATCTATTAGAAATAACAAAATTAACATTTTAAAAACACTTGGTGATCAGGTCAAATCTTTAAGTAAACAATTTGCAAAACTCGTTCATACTGACCTACCAAAAGTGAAACATTTTTCTAAAATACCATATGAAAATATGTTTAGAAATAGACCTAGAAAATGTTATAGATGTCATCATACTGGTCATAAGGGAGATGAATGCTGGACTGATCTCTCAAGTCCTAGGTACTCAGTACCAAAGAAAAGGAGAGAAACTAAGTCAGTATCACCAAAGAAAACTTCTAAAGTTACCCCTGAAGTGATACCGACCTCTCCACATAAAGAGATCAAGTCAAATTGTGTTTATCCCACCAAAGGTCCCATTCAAAAATGGGTTCCTAAAAAGAACTAACTCTTATTTTGTGTCTTGTGCAGGGTGACAGAAAGTGGTACTTAGATAGTGGCTGCTCAAGACACATGACAGGCAGTATGGAATACCTTCTCAATTATACTCCAGAGAAGGGTCCTTCTGTCAAGTTCGGAGATGACTCGGTGGGAAAGACAAGAGGTTATGGTGTGATCAAGGCAGGCAACATAACTTTTAAAAGAGTTGCCTATGTAGAGGGTCTAAAACACAATCTGCTCAGTATCAGCCAGATGTGTGATGATGACAATGAAGCTCGATTCAGAAAGGTTGCAGGAATCATCTACAATGATAAAGGGCAGCCTGTACTCATTGCTAGAAGAGAAAAAGACGTATATGTGGTCAACCTATCTGAAATAGACCCAACTATTCGAGTATGCCTGCTTTCTAAAGTCAAGCCAGAATTACATTGGCTATGGCACAAGAAACTCTCTCACATCAATTTTAGAAATATCAACGAGCTCAGTATGAAGAAACTGGTGAGAGGATTGCCCACAATTACTTATTCAAAAGATAAGTTATGCTCAGCATGTGAAATGGGCAAGCAGAAGAAGAGTTCATTCAAATCTAAAGTCAATCATTCCATCAATGAACCTCTTACTATGATACATATGGATCTTTTTGGCCCCATCAGCACACCATCTTTGGCCAAAAAGATCTATACTCTAGTCTTAGTTGATGAATTTTCAAGATATACTTGGGTCATCTTCCTCAAGACTAAGTCAGATGCAACAACCGAAATCATTGCCTTTATAAAAAGAGAGGAACTTCAAAAAGGCAACAAGGTCAAGCAACTTAGACGTGACCATGGTACTGAGTTTAAGAACTCAGTATTAGTAGATTTCTGTGAAGAAAAAGAATCATTCAAAACTTCTCTGCAGCCTACACACCACAACAAAATGGGTGTTGTAGAAAGAAAGAACAGAACACTGATTGAAGCTGCAAGAACTTTATTATGCCATGCTGGACTGGCACTGAGTTTCTGGGCTGGAGCTGTAACCTGTGCAAACTTCACTCAGAATAGAGCCACTATAGTCCAAAGACATCTGAAGACTCCATATGAGTTATACAATGGCAAGATTCCTAATGTGGAATATTTCCACATCTTTGGGAGTAAATGTTTTGTACTCAGTACAAAACAAAATCTCAATAAATTTGCTCCCAAAGCAAATGAAGGTATGTTCATGGGCATCTCTCCACACTCTAAAGCTTTCAGAGTGTATATCATCTCAACCAAGATGATTGTAGAATCCATTCATAGTCACATTCGATTGAAGATCAGAATGAGCATTCTACCTCAGCAAGTGAAGACATAAGTGGCATAGATATTCTATGCAATCCAGAACACTCCATTGCTGAACAACCTAAGTTTCATCCACACTTTATTCCTAATAAGTTTAATGAAACTGATCAAGTTCAAAACTCAGTATCACTCAAATGAGACTAATCACTGAGGTTCCCATATCAGAGGACCTCCATACTGAGTTTCCAACTAATGATCTGAACCACTCTATTTATGAAGAAGGTGAAACATCCAACACTTCACAAGAATCCACATCAACTCTGCAAAATGAAGATGAACAGCAACCTGCAATGTCTAATACTGATCAGAATTCCACTCAGTATCAGACAGACAACACACCAAATCAACAAGATATTGTTGATCCTATTTCAAATGCTCCCTTAGGAAACAATTTAAGGGAACACAGAGACCATCCACACTCAAACATTATTGGTCCTATTGAAGAAGGTGTCCAAACAAGAAGAAAATTAGAATTTCCAACCCAAGCAACTGCAAACTTTTGTTTCTTCTCGAGTTTTCTATCTACCATTGAACCAAAGAAAGCTGATGAAGCTTTATTAGATGAAGATTGGGAAGAGGCTATGCAAGAAGAGCTCACAGAGTTTGAAAGAAACAAAGTTTGGAACTTAGTACCACCTCCTTCTGGCAAAACTATTATTGGTACTAAGTGGGTGTTCAGAAACAAGATGGACAAGGATGGTGTTGTCATCAGAAACAAAGCAAGGTTAGTTGCTCAAGGTTACAGGCAAGAAGAAGCATTGACTATGATGAAACTTTTGCACCAGTTGCAAGAATTGAAGCTATTAGGTTGTATCTTGCATATGCAGCCTTTAAGAACTTCAAAGTTTATCAGATGGATGTCAAAAGTGCTTTTCTAAATGGAAAACTACAAGAAGAAGTTTATGTTAAACAACCTCCAGGTTTTTGTTGATCCCAAATTTCCTCATTATGTTTTTCAAGCTTGATAAAGCTCTATATGGGCTCAAACAGCTCCAAGAGCCTGGTATGACACCTTGTCTGAGTATCTTATTGAAAATAAGTTTACAAGAGGTAAAATTGATAAAACATTATTTTCAAAAAGGAAAGGTTCTGACATCTTACTCATTCAGATATATGTAGATGATATTATCTTTGGTTCCACTGACAAGTCAATGTGTGACTGTTTGCTAAGATAATGTCAACTCAGTATCAGATGAGTATGATGGGAGAACTTACTTACTTCTTGGTTTACAAGTTGAACAAAAGCCTGATGGCACTTTTATAAATCAAAGTAAGTATGTGCATGACATGTTAAAGAAATACAAATTTGAAAGTTTATCTTCCATGCACACTCCTATGAGGTACTCAGGATAAGATAAGTAAGGATGAAACTGGTAAACCAGTATGTCAATCCACATACCGCGGTATGAATTGGTTCCTTACTTTACTTAACTGCTAGTAGGCCTGATATCATGTTTGCCACATGTTTGTGTGCTCGGTATCAGGCTGATCCTAAAGAATCACACATGAAAGCAGTTAAGCGCATCTTTAGATATCTTACAGGTACTCCTAACCTGGGTCTTTGGTATCCCAAAGAACAAAACTTTGACCTTGAAGGGTACAACAGATGCAGATTTTGCAGGTTGTAGATTGGACAGAAAGAGCACAAGTGGAGGATGTCAATTCCTAGGTGGAAGACTAGTTGGCTGGTCATCCAAGAAACAAAAATTCGGTAGCAACTTCCACAGCAGAAGCAGAATATGTTGCTGCAGGAAGTTGTTGTGCTCAATTATTATGGATGCAGTATCAACCTTTAGACTATGGGTTCAACTTTCATAAGACTCCTATTCATTGTGATAACAAGAGTGCTATTGCTATCACAGAGAACCCAGTCTATCACTCCAAAAACCAAGCACATTGATATCAGACACCACTTTATTCGAGATAATGTGGAAAAAGGTAAGGTTGAAGTAGATTATGTACCAACAAATGAACAATTGGCTGATGTGTTTTACTAAACCTCTTCCTGAGGAAAGGTTTATGTATTTACTAGGGCAATTAGGTATGTTGAATCCTTAATCTTTATTAAATTTCTTTAAAACTGAGCGCTCAGTTATCACTCCTGTTGATACTGACCACTCAGTATCACTAGTCTGTTATCATCAAAAATTTAAAATTTTTTATTTTTTATTAATTTCAAGAGTAAATTAATTGTGTTATATTTTTGAAATTTTTTAAAATTAAATTTTTTTTAACTCGGTATTGGGGTATGACGGCTCTTACACCGAGCTTAATCCTCATACTGCTCAAACGGTAACCTTTCTTAATAAGAAAGTTACCGTTGGCAGAGGATAAGGCAGTCAAATCAGCCGTTTTTACTTCCCAATACCTTAATTATCTTTCAAATCTCCTATAAATAACCGTTTATTTTTACTTCAAATTTTTTAACTGTTATTTCTTTCTTTCATTTTCAATTCTCTCTGCGATTAACGATTTCACTTTCTCTTAGCAAGCAAATTCTTTTTCAAATCACAATCACAGATGGCGAATTACACTTTTGTTGCTCCAAACGTTGAATCGGAAATCCAATTCCGAAATAATGAAGTACCCAGGTTTGCGAGGAACAACATCACAGCAAATTTCAATATTCCTCAAGCCTGGGTATGCCAAGCATTCACGAACATCGTGACTTTTATGAAGCATATGCCCAATTGCTCGTAGCCACTGACATTATCATCCTCGAGCAACCTTACCCAGAAATGTTATGCGAGTTTGGTACTCTGCCACACTACGATTGCTCCAGATATGATTGCTGGATGGGTAATTAGGGATCAAAGAAGAGCTTTTGTTTCTACTGCAATCATTCGTGAAGCACTGAGACTTCCCGCCCCAAGCTCAGTATGACCCATTTGTTGATAGATCAGAGGCACGCTCTGTACTGCCATTTCTGGGTCGAAGAGGAACAACGGGCACAATCAAAAGAAATGAATTTGGTCCTATGTGGGGTATTCTCATCACAACAATAATTCGATGTATGACCCACAAGACGGGAGCTTTGACCAAATAAACGAATTTGGGATGCAAATAGTACATGCTCTGTACTATGGAAGAAATATTGATTTGCTCGCCTAATTTTTCAATGAATTAGCTACTCTGGTCCGAGCAAACACAAGGGAATGCAATGTCCCTTTCTGCAGATTTCTATCACTCATCTTTCAACACTCAATGCCCCACACACATTTATGATGATTTTCATAGTCCAAGAGTTGATCTTCCTCCGCTTAGTGAGAAGATTTTCTTTTATAGGCCAAGAGAAGGAGAGCCTCTTCTAAGTCCTCCTATGTGGGCCGATTGTTCAAGAACATATAAATGATGAAGAAGATATGTCTGATACTGAGTCAGACAATGATGGTGATGATGATAATGATGATAATAGTGGCAATGGAGCCCAGGCTGGTCAATATATTGAGATGCAGGATGTTCCACAAGTTCAAGAACCAACTATCTCTCCACCTGCACAAGATCTTGCTGCTCCTCATATTGAAAACCGTTCTTGAAACTGAGTCCTCAGAAGACACACCATTGGTTCTTCATAGACGAAGAAGGAATCTCTCTCCTATCATTATGGGAAACTTATCATGCTGAGGAGGTGCAGCCTGCAAATGTTCCATCATTAACTGCCTCTCTTCAAGCCCAAAGCCTAGTTGCAGCCACCGCTGACCTTCCAAGTCCAGAACTACCTCCATCTGCTCAACCAATTGAGGAACCTCATGTTCCTCTTGATGAGGAGATTCAATATGCACAAACTACAATGGAAGGTGCTCAGCATAACATAGAGGTCGGTATTGAAGATGTTGGTGCTGCACATCAACAAACACATGATCCTGCACCGACCTCTGCAGATGCTAGAAGAGAATCTGACAGAGTCTCAGGTATGAATTTCTAAAAAGCCCTTAAACTTATATATATATATTTCATTCCCAAATAGAGACTAAGTATTGGCCAGTACCAACTCAATACTGACCAAAGTCTCAAACGATCTTTCAAATATATATCCCTTTATGGCCAACATAGCTAGCCCACTGCTGCTATGCAAAATTCATATACTGAGCACACTAAATTGATCATTGTCAGTCTACAGTTGTCTCTCAAACATTTAAAGAGACAATTGTGGTTGATGTCATACTGACACCCACTGGTGCTGCTTGAATAATGTCCAACTTATTTTTGAGTTGGGTAGCATCATTCAAGAAATGATCCCAAACCCTTAAGCCACAAAATCCAAAAATATCCCATGGGGTTTAGCCACATTTCTGTTATCACTCCTCATACCGAGTGATAAACATTGAAAATAACAAGAAGCACATCCCAGGCTTCGAATTCCCACACCCAAACCTTTTAATAAATGTGACTTATCCTATACTGAGCTACTTAAAGTTTCACACTCACCTTTACTAAAATCTTCTTACACATGCTATGCACAAGTCCAACAATATTTCATCCTATACCAGATGAAATACAGACTTCACAAACTCTGTTTATATGATTGTAGAATTAAACAACACCACAATTCTATTTGATAAACCTTTCTTTCTAACCAGTTTTATATTTTTGTTTCTTTAGCACCATCTGTGCAGGGCATTCAGGCATCTCAGGCTGCAGCAGACCAAAGTGACTCTGCAAGCAATCATGCAGCACATTCTGGCCATCCAACAAACTCAAAATGTAATACTAGCCAGAATGGACAAGATGAGTGGTGATATTGACTTAATAAAACAGTCAGTATCACTCTCTTCAACAACCACAACAGACTCCACAAAACTCCACCAGGTTCACATGGTGACCACAATGAAGAAGGAGAAGGAAAAGGAGGTGCTGGTGATACTGATGCTGCAACTGAGCCCATGCCCTCCCTACTCTTGAACAACCTGAAGGGGACATGGGTGGTGATACTGATCCTCTTCCCTCCTCATCAAATGATAACAAAAGGGGGGAGAAGAGACAAAGAGATACTGAGGTTGATCAAACTGAGCCTTCTGCTCAGGGGGAGAAAAGAAGAAGATTGAATGAAGATCAACCTCCACAACAACAACATCAGCAAAGCCCTCATACTGAGCCATTTCGCATTCAGTATGAGAGAAGAAGACAAAGAACAAGGTCAGCATTACAAGTTCAAGACCCACTTGAGCCATCTGCTCAGGGGGAGACACATACTGACCAACCACAACAAACTTATTCTGAGCCACCTGCTCTTGAAGAGAATAATTTACAAATTGTGGTCTATAGGCCTTTCATCTGGCCTATTGCTGATGATGAAGATAAAGAACCAGATTTAGTAAACTATGCACTAAATCTGGTTAGAACAAGAAAGTTCTTCATCATCATCCTCGGATGATGAAGAACCAGAAAATCTGGTAATTAGAAGAAGGAGTTCCTTATCAAGAAGACCTATCAATGCTGTTCTCAACTTCTTCTGAATCAAGTGAGGAATCTGCTCCTCTGGTAACAAGTCAAAGAAGACCTGTTCTTACAAGGGACAGTGATACCGAGCAGGCTCCAAGACTGGACTCCTCAACAACTCTGGGCAGAACAAGAAAGATTTTTATATGAGCAAGAGTTGGGAGTCAAAACTGAACCAGAATCCTGACCCAGATACTGATACTCCTGGTCCTTCACATAGGAATCTCAAGAAAGGGTCCAGACCATATTCAACATTATTGGAATATGGTTGCTGCTAGGACTCAGTATAAAAACATTTCAAAATGTAAGGGGGATACATTGGTTAAATCTGGATGTCAATAAAGTAAAAGTGAAGCTCAAAGAAGGAAGAATTACTATCACTTGTACTGGCTTAACCAGTCCCCCCATGAAGATATTTATTCATGATATTCAAAGAATTGGTCTTCAAGACTGGGTGAAGATCACAAGACTGATCAAAGAGCTTCCAAAGAAATCAACCTATGATCAAATAGTCTTGGATGAGATCTGTGCAGTAGCTGCAGTATGTTATGAGAAGGACTTACTTCATGAAATGGAGTACAGAACACTCAGTGTGATGACTGAGGCTTACTCAAACAACAGACCAGAGTGCCTTCATACATACAAGTATCTTAGAAAGTATCCTCTTCCTCCTAACCTTGTCTTTCAGGATCAAAAGAGTGTCATATATCCAACTTCTGGATATATGTATACTGACTCAGAGGATAGAGAATGCTTCATTTCTGATGAAGATCTTCCAAGAGCTCAAATCAGTCACCTTGTTGGACTGAAATGGATGATCACCAAGAAAGAAGACTCTTGGTTCAGAAAGAAGATTGTTGCAGTACTGAATAGCAGAAGGGATGAACTCAAAAGCAGAGAAGAGTTTGTCCACATCAAACAAGAAGTCTTCTATGAGAATGAAGCCATCAACAGCAAATGAAGAAGAAGATATTGTTACCTATGCTGTTGTAATTTTTGTTTATCTCTTTGTAATTGTTTTGTTATCATTAGATAGGGGGGGATTGTTAAGGCAAAAAGCCTTGCCCCTTTAGATCTTAAGATAACAAAACAACCTAGACTAGCTTTGATTTATATGTAGAATAATATAGCTAAGTTTAGGTCTGATACTGAGTGATCAGTATTGGAACTCAGTATCAGTACTCAGTATCAGATAGTGATACTGAGTACAAGGACTGAGTAGAAGGACTGAGTGATACTCAGTATAGTAACGGACTAAGATCAAATCCCTTGATCTTAGTCATTTTCCTTGCTTAGTCCTTCGGTTACTCCTTTGCTCATTATGTAAGATCTCTATAACATTATAAATAGAGATCATCTTGCAAAGGAGTACTTACCAATTCACTCTACACTTTCATATCTTGTAATTGATCAGTGGTATTGCTTTTCCGCAGCATACCACACTTAGTGGATTTGTACACCGACTCTAATAATGTGTTTTACACTTTAATTGTGTCTTGTATAATCATTCTAATCAATTAACTAACAAACCAGGGGTGTTGTGACCTAACAATAAGTGGGCCAAAGGTTTGGGCTTTGGTCCAAATGGGCTTGGATACAAATGGGCCAACTAAAGTTTGGGCCCGATGGACTAAAGTAGATCGATATGGGCCAAGTACGGGCCTTGGCCCGATTGGGTATTCGGGTTTGGGTCCACGGTTTGGGTCAAGATCCGGCCTTGACCCAGTTTGACTTATTGGTCAACATTAGTCAAAACTAAAAGTCAACATAAGTGAAATAGTCAACCATGAAAGTCAACTAGGGTTAGGGTTTGATGAGCTCGGCTAGGGTTTGACCTAGGGTTGGCCGAATGGCCAAAACCCTACGGGTTTGTGGCTAGATTCGGCTAGGTGGGTTCTAGAGTTCAAGTTTAGGTACTAGGTGTTCATAGATCGAGTCTAGATTGGCTAGGTTCGAGGTTTATGGGTCTAGATCGGGTATATGTTCGAACTAGAGACTAGATCTAGGGTTTTCGGCCATATCTAAGCAAGATCTAGGGTTCTTCATGCTAGGGTTCGAATCTAAAGAGATCAACAACAAATCAATCGAATAATGAGACAATTAATCGAACAAGCAAGTGCCGAGACCTCTTGGCCTTCGGCCTAGGTCTCAGTTTGGTCGGATATGGTAACTAGATCAAGTGTAGGAAATCGAAAATCATACCTTGAGGTTTAGATCTAGAAGAAAACGAACAAGAAGGGATTGCTTGCTTCAAAAACTCGAACTTGAGACTTGTTTGGGGCTAGGGTCGGCCGAGATCAACAAAGGACAAAAGGAATTTGTAATTGTGTTTATATAGGGCGAATTAGGGTTAGGAATGAGTGTTCGGGTTGAATTAGGAGTCTTTAAAATTATAGGTGGAGATAAGGATCAAAAGAGTTAGATAATGTCAAAACAAAAGGCTATCACCCCAAGGGGTGTTCGGCCATGATGGGATCCGAGTGGAAGAGTGTGGCCGGCCACATAGGTGGTCGGTCTAGCTCGGTGTGTAGTTCGATTCGAGTCACGTTTATTTAATGTGTTACGTTAATTGTTTTATCGCGAAAATTATCGTGTTGGAAATGATTTAAGCTTAAAGTGTGTCACCATAAGTAATATAAGATGTTGTGTTGACTAAAATAGTCAAACACTGATGTATGGTGAAAATGTTAAATGTTCGGTGAACTAGTCATGTGTTTGGATGCCAAAAGTAGAAATGAAACTAAATGAGGAAAGTTTCTAAACATAGAAACTTCCTAAATATAGGAATGATATGAAATGAGGAAAGTTTCTAAAAATAGAAACTTTCTATAATTAGAAATAATAGGAAACGATGAAAGTTTCTAAAAATAGAAACTTTTTAAGATTAGAAATGTTATGAAATGAGAAAGTTTCTAAAAATAGAAACTTTCTAAATATAGAAAGTAAGAAATGAAAAATAGTAACATGCCCAAAATGTCGAGTTGTCACATTCTCCCCTGGTTGAAGAAATTTCGTCCCGAAATTTAAAACAAAGAACGAACGGGAGAGACACCGAGAAATAGATGTGGGTGATAGGCAGTACTCATATCGAGGCGAGTACCGAGAGAACTTTTGCAACAATTGCCAAAACGAGAAGTGAAACGACTGCCGCAATTAGATATGATAGATGTTGGCACTCCACGCCGAGATACGACTTCCTTCAGGTAGATTCTTGTCAGATTCTCCATTTGATCATTTTCCTTGATCGCGATAATGTGAGCTGATTTGGTTAGACGATCGAAAAATTACGCGAATTGTAGCATGACTACCAGACGTTCGAGGTAACTTGGTTATGAAATCCATTGAGATTTGTTCCCATTTCCAGTCAGGGATCTCTATTGTTGTAGAAAACTAGACGGTTTTTGATTTTTAGCTTTCACTTGCTAGCACGTTAGACATTTGATGATGTAGACTGCAAATCTCTTTCTTCATGTTAGGCCACCAATAAAATTCTTTGATATCTCTGTACATCTTGCCAGCACCGGGATGAATCGAATAGTTGGACTTGTGAGCTTCGTATAGGATGACATTGCGAACACTTCCATAATTAGGGACCCATATACGATCCATAAAGTATAGGCTTCCATCCACCTTTGCTTCGAGTTGCTTCTCCAAAACGCGTACGGCTTCCCTCTTCATGTTTTCTATCTTCAAGGCTTCAGTTTGGAATTTATGAATTTGGGAGGATAGATTAGAAAGAATGGAAATCGACAGGGCTCGAACACGACGAGGTTTGGGCTGCTCGTTTCGACCTAAAAAGGATGCCTTTTCGCAAGCAAGCTACGACGTTAGCTTTACCAGGATGATACTTGATCTCACAGTTGTAATCATTTATCAACTCTACCCATATGCGTTGTCTCATGTTGAGCTCTTTCTGATCGAATATGTGTTGCAGACGCTTGTGGTCGGTAAATATCGTGCACTTGGTACCGTAGAGGTAATGTCTCCAAATCTTCAATGCGAACACCACGACACCTAACTCGAGATCATGCGTTGTGTAGTTCTTCTTGTGAATCTTCAATTGTCGAGAGGCGTAGGCGATCACCTTGTCATTTTGCATCAATACACAGCCTAGCCCTTGGAACGAAGCATCACAGCAACTACGAAATTGTCGGTTCCTTCGGGAATAGATAGAATTGGCGCGGAACATAATTTGGATTTTAGGGTTTGGAAGGCCGATTCTTGTTTTTCGCCCTAGACAACTTCTCATCTTGTTGCGTCAACACCGTTAACTTCTTTTAGCCATCTTCGAGAAATTGTCTAATTTCTATTGGGGTCTTTGGAGCTTCCCAATTCTTGTTAGCCTCGATCATTGCAGGATCAACGTGGATTCCTTCCTTGTTGATGACTTGCCCTAGAAATTGTACTTCACGCAACCAGAATTTACACTTGGACATCTTGGCATACAGCTTCTCTTTCTCCAACAACTCAAGAATGATTCTTAAGTGCTCTTCATGTTCTTCACTTGTTTGCGAATAGATAAGAATATCATTTATGAAGACGATGACGAATTTGTCGAGATATTGCTTACACACTCTATTCCAGAGATTTTTAAACACAGTAGGCGCATTGGTCAAACCACATAGCATAACCCAGAATTTGTAATGACCATAGCGAGTTCTGAACACTGCCTTGGGTATATCTTCATCACGAACCTTCAATTGGTGATAGCTTGAACGGAGATCGATCTTGAAGTAGAAACTCGATCCTTGGAGTAGGTCGAATAGATCATCAATACGGGAAAAAGGATAACGATTTATAATGGTAGCTTGTTCAATTCACAATAGTCAATGCACATACTCATTGAGCCATTTTTATTTTTAACGAAAAGGATCGGAGCTCCCAGGATGAGAAACTCGGACGAATGAAACTAAGATCAAGAAGTTCTTGTAACAGAGAAGAAAGTTCTTGCATTTCAGACGGTGCAAGACGATATGGAGAACGTGCGATAGGAGTGAATTTTTGGAATCGAAACGATATGAAATTCAACTTGCCTCTGAAGTGGTAGTCTAGGCAATTCGCCAGGTAAAACAATAGGGAAGTTACGAATGATAAGGATGTCCTCAATCTTATGATCTTTGGACTGCTTTGTCAACGACATGAGCAAGAAAGGCTTGGCATCCTTTACAAAGATATTTTTGTGCTTTCATAGCATTTATGATTTTGATATTTTTGTTTCTTTGTTCACCTTGGATTATTAATGTTTATGTTTTTGTTAAAGGGATTCGAATTTGTTTGTTGTGGCATAATATATCAACATGGATTTTAGATAACCAATTAATCCCTATGACGATATCAAAACTACCCAGCTCTATAAGCACAAGGTCAATCTCGAATATATGACTGTCTAGATTAAGCTAATAACTCTAAAAAAAATCTCGCTATAAATAATAACTTGCCATCTGCTAATTCAATCTCACAACTGAACACTATAGGGTGATGATTCGATACCTAAGAATCTTTTAAAGTCGGTCGACACAAAACTCAAGTCGGCTCTCGAATCGAATAAAATTGAAGCAAAATGATTGTCGATAATAAATGTACTGGTAACAGTATTGGGATCTTCGCGAGCTTCTTGAGCACCAATGACGAACGCTCGACCATGAATATTCTGACGATCACTGTTGTTGTTGTTCTTGAGCTTCGGGAAATGGTTACGATAGTGTGTTGAGTCACCACACTCGCAACAGACGAGAATTTTGGGAGGAGTATTAGACGTACACTTTCTGAAATTGTGTCCCCAACGGTCACATCTATAACACTTCTTACGTTGACCATCATGATGCCAATTGCACTTGTTACACTTGGGATTGCTTCCAGCATACGGTTTTACATCAGGGTTCGACTGGTTGTAGTGACTGTTGTTGCTCTAGTTGGAGGCATCATAGCTCTTGGTCTTCTGATACTTGTTCCCTTTGTAGTTTGCTGATTGTTGTTGTAGTAACGCTTCCCTTTGTCGTTGCTAGAGGGTTCAGACAATTTGCTAGACACAACCAATTTATCTTTAAACGATCCACTTCTAATAGCATCATCTATCAGTCTTGTTGCTAGATTCACATCATCTTCAAAAGTCGTAGGCTGAGCGGTAGTGACGTGAGTAGGAACGAGATCGTGTAGACCGTAGATATATCTCAATTCGCTTGAACTCTGGGAACCCATATAAGGAACAAGACGATAAAGAAAATTTTAAAGAAAGAAATTTTTTATAGAGTAGACATAGTAGAAATATATGAAAAGAAATAGGGGAAAATAGATACAATAGTCGTAGTAGTAGTAGACGTAATAGTAGTAGTAGAAATCGCAAAATAAGGAAATTACTTATTATAGCATGAAATAAAATTTTAAATAATCAAAATAGATGATCTCTTTTAATTAATAAAATAAGACTTTTATTAAAAACGTTTCCTAATAGATAAGTTTTGAAAAAGATGCACATCCAGCCAAACTAGGTAATAAGAAAATAACTAAGTAAAACTGATTTTTAAAATAGTTAAGAACATAAAATATTTGTATAATGAAAAGTTGAATTAGACGCGCGGCGACGGCTTGTCGTCTTCTTTTGGTTCATCTTCTACTTCAGAGTCTTATTCAGGCTCTGACTCTTCTTCTAGTTCTGATTCTGATACTGGTTCTGATTCTGGTACTGGCTCTTGTCGTCGAGGGGTTCTTGGAGTTAAATTACGACGCGTCTTCACATGCGTAGATACAAATAAAATACCGCCCTTAAACATACGAAACAAAATTGGACGTCTTCTTGGTTGTTCATGCCATAGAACAACTTGAGACGAGGGAATACTTCTAGGCGTAGTAGTACTCTGATTACTATCCTATTCGGAGTCTGACGAAATATCGATAACACTCGATAACGACATTCTGATAATAAGTCGCAATACTGATAGAACATAAAATTAGGCACTCAGACGATATGCTAAATATTACTCTAAGGCAATACTAACTAAGGCAATGTTCTAATCTAAGAACAATGAAACTTCGGGATATGAGACTCAGCGTGCCATGAACATTTTTTTGTCAATGCTTTGTTTTTGTCCAAAAATCTTTTGTAGTTATAGACTAGGCTTGCTAATTCACTATAACTTAAGCTCTGATACCACCCTGTCACACCCCGCCAAAAATGAGTTTTACTTCATTTAAAATGTTTTGCGGAAGAACGGAGGTGTAACATTCATGATTACATAGCAAAAATTAAGTAAACAAACAACCACGTAAATAACATAATGAAAATGGTTACCTTCTAAAAATGGAAAGTTTCCAAAAATACTAAAAATAGTAAGTTTTGAAAATGAAGTGATTGTTCGTAACTTAAATGTTCATTCATGGCTCACGACAATCCACTGCTCGTATCCTCCAGTCTCACTGTGCACCTAATCACCTGGAAAAACATAAATATAAAAGGGTCAACAAATAATGTTGAGTGAATCCACATGGTTAATGTTTATGATAAAAGTAAAGTGTTTTGCTACCCAAAATGTTTGTTATGAAAATAAGTTTATGACTGAAAAGTATAAGGTTCAACACTCATATGATATGAGAAGTAAGTATGAATAATGAAGTGTAATTGTATAAGATCTACAATTACTAGTTTTGTTTATGAAAAAGTGTTGAATAAATCGTTATGTTTGACATCGCATGATTGTTATCCCCAACAGTTTGCATGGCTCTTGGGCTAATATACCAACCCCTAAGTCCACAATCAACACTTCAACTCCAGTATGTTATCGTTCTTTTATGGATATACACTCCCGGAGATGTCTTGGATAAACCAAGTAATGATCTAACGTTCGATGGGAGGATGAGTGTCAGCCAATAGTACTATCTGCATATCCATGGTCTAGATCCACTAGTTAATGATTGCTGGCAACCTTAGTCTGGTATAATAATTGTTTGTCATGCCAATGCGATAACGAAAAGGTATAGATGTTGTACAGTCATAGTAAAACAGTAGCAGTTGTGTTTATGTTTTCCACCCCAATGGTTTATAAAACAGTAAAAAGAGTCAAAGGGGTCTGTGGACTCACATGGGCTAAGCTTATCAACGGTTAGGACAGAGGATCCTTCAAAGGCTCCTAGCTTCCTAAACAATATGACTTTCTAATTAGACTAAGCTAACACAGGCGATTCTATAAATATGATATACGTTAAATGTTATGTTATATGTTTTGTGACATCGAATGAACTTGGATTAATAAAATGAAATGAAATGAAAAGCATTGGGTTTTATAAAATGAAATGAAATGAGTTCCAAAATGAAATGACATGAAATGAAATGGTTCTCGAAATGAAATGATATGAAATGAGTTTTAAAATGAAATGAAATGGATTGGGCCTAATGGGCCTAGATTGGGCCTAATGGGCCACTTGGGCCTCATATTGGGCTTGGGTCCAATAGAGTTGGGCCAAGGATTGGGCTTGGGCCCAATGGGTTCGGTTTGGGTATAAGTGGGCCAAAGGTTTGGGCTTTGGTCCAAATGGGTTTGGATACTAATGGGCCAACTAAAGTTTGGGCCCGATGGACTAAAGTAGATCAATATGGGCCAAGTACGGGCCTTGGCCCGATTGGGTATTCGGGTTTGGGTCCACGGTTTGGGTCAAGATCCGGCCTTGACCCGGTTTGACTTATTGGTCAACATTGGTCAAATCTAAAAGTCAACTTAAGTCAAATAGCAGCTCGAGTATGTTCTTCAAATGTTCTTCATGATCAAATTGTGTTCGAGAATATATGAGAATATCATCTATGAAGACGATGACGAATTTGTCGCGATATTGCTTGCACACTCTATTCATGAGATGCATGAACACTGCTGGTGCATTGGTCAAACCAAATGGCATTACAAGAAATTTATAATGACCATAGCGAGTTCTGAATGCGGTTTTGGGTACATCCTCATCACGTACCTACAACTGGTGATAACCTGAACGAAGGTCAATCTTGGAATAGAAACTAGATCCTTGGAGCTGGTCGAAAAGATCATCGATTATTGGGAGGGGATAACGATTCTTTATTGTTACTTTGTTTAGCTCACGATAGTCGATGCACAATCTCATTGAACCATCCTTCTTCTTTATGAAAAGTACCGGAGCTCCCCATGGCGAGAAACTCGGTCGAATGTAACCAAGATTAATGAGTCTTGTAACTGAGAAGAAAGTTCTTGCATCTTAGAAGGTGCAAGATGATAAGGTGCACGAGCAATAGGTGCAGCACCGGGAATTAGATCAATGAAAAATTCAACTTGTCTAGGAGGAGGTAGTCCAGGCAGTTCTTCAGGAAACACGCCGGGAAAAATCACGAACGATGGGGATATCCTCGATCTTACGATCTTTGGATGATTTATCAATGACATGAGCAATAAATGACCGATATCCCTTACGAAGATATTTTTGGGCTTTTATAGAACTTATGATTTTGATTTTGTTGTTTCTTTGTTCCCCACAAATTATTAATGTTTCTTTGTTTAGTAGTGGGATTCGAATTTGTTTTGAGTAGCATATAATTTCTGCATGATTCTTAGATAGCCAGTCCATACCAATGACTATATCAAAGCTACCTAATTCTACTGGCACTAGGTCAATATCAAACAAATGGTTGTCTAGATCTAACACACAATTTTTGTAGACTTCACTAGATCTAATCAACTTGTCGTTAGCGAACTCAATCTCATAGTCTATATCCAAATTCTCTGGGTCAATGTCTAGATACTTACTAAAGTCAGTAGACACGAACCTCAAGTCGGCACCTGAGTCGAATAAAATAGAAGCGAAATGATTGTTTACGATGAACGTACCGGTAACGGTATTAGGATTTTCAATAGCTTCTTGAGCACTAATGACAAAAGCTCTACCGCGTGCAGCTTGCTGATCGTTGTTGTTGCCATTACGATTATTGTTGTGGTTGTTGTTGTTGTCGTTGTTGCGGTTACCATCGTGATTGCGGTCGATCTTGGGACAACGATTACGGTAGTGGTTAGGATCACCACACTCGAAGCATAGAGGAGTCTTTGGGAGGACGTTGGATTTGCAGTCAAGATAAGTATGACCCCAAAGATCACACTTGTAACACTTCTCACAGTTACCAGCATGATGCCAATTACATTTGTTACACTTTGGTTTGTTGCCACCATACTGCTTGTACTGTTGGTTCGACTGGTTATTCTGATTGTCAATATTACCCTGACTTGTTGCAGCATAGTTCTTCGTTTTCTGATACTTGTTTCCCTTCCGATTTTGTTGATTTTTTTAGGAACGTTTACCATTGTTGTTGCTTGACGATTCAGAAGCTTTGTAGTTGCTAGCCACTACAACTTTGTCTTTGAACGAACCACTCCTTAGAGCATCATCAGTTAGTCGCGTAGCTCGGTTGATAACATCTTCGAATGTTGAAGGTGCAGAAGCAATGACATGAGTACGAACCAAAGTATGTAGACCTTGGAGATACATCTCAATTCGCTTAAACTCAGGGGAAACCATATGAGGGACTCGACGAGTGAGTTCTTGGAACTTAGTGGTGTAAGTAGTAATATCAGATCCTTCCATGGACAAATTCCATAGATCAACTTCCACTTTTTGTAGCTCTCTCCTTGGGAAAAACTTGTTGGTCATTTGTGTCACACCCCGCCAAAAGTGGTTTGCGGAAGAACGGGCGTGCGACTATCATGAGTAAACATAGCATATGATTATCGTAAACAATAAATGTTTGATAAAAAGTAATGTCACAAAAATTTAATGTTAACAAAGTAGTTGGACCAAAACATATTTTTTAACTAAAATCTGGAGGTGACATCTTTACAAAACGACAGCTTGACTCCAATGCATGCGACTCAATGCTTAGCTTAGATACCTGAAAAACATAAGTAAAAGTATTCACAGGTTTTTAATTAGTTTAAATAATTCCATAGTTTTTGTATACCACTCATGGTAAAATAGTTTAATGATATAAAATGTTAAAAAATAGTGTTCTCAAAAACAGTAGTAGAAACAATAGTTTTCGTATCCCGTCGTTGGCAAAAATAGTGTGATGATATAAACGTTAAAAATCGTCTGCTCAAAAGCAGTAGTGAAAATAATCGTTTTCGTATGCCATCGTTGGCAAAAATTCAGTGATGATGTAAATGTTGCAAATAGTCAGCTCAAAAGCAGTAGTAGTGGTAGAAACAATAGTAGACGGTGATCCCCCAAAAGGTTAGCTATACCCTTTTGAGTTAAAATGCTGGCCCTAAGTCCATAACCAAAACAACAACTCTATCATGCTAGATATGCACTCCTCGTGGTTCGGTAAACACCGATAAAAATGATCAAAATCGTGGGAGGGTGAGTCTCAGCCAATAGTACTATTTGCGTATCCAGGGCCTAGTCGTAACTAGCAAATGATTATGTAGGTAACATATACGCACTTCCATGTACCTCTAAACTTAGTCCAAGCATAAGGATTCGTTTTCTAGTTTCCAAAAATAGTTTCATCACAAATAAATAAATGATTATAAATAATGGAAATTATTTATGAAATAGTTGATATGTTTTTCACCCCAATAGTAAAATAGTTAAAATGTAGTAAAAGAGGAGTTGTGAAATCACATTCACAATAAGGTTTATTAAAGACGCTGTAACAAATAATGTAAATATTTGTAAAAACAGTTGTTATGTTTTTCACCCCAAAGTTGTAAAGCAGTATAAAATAGTAAAAAGTGGGGCTGTGAACTCACCTGATGCAGTGCTTCCAAAATGCAAGATAATAATGTGGATTCTGACCAAATGATCCTAGCATCCTAAACGCATATAAATAATTATATAAGTGACGGTCTAAATGACTTGCCTATGCTAAATGGTGCAATGATTCCCGGAGGAAAATTAGATTCGAGCGATCCTTTGGTGACTCTATTGGGTTAGTCTTGTATTTGATTTCGATTGATTGAATTTAACAAGATCTACAAACTATACTTTGATTGAAGGTAAACAATTTGTGATACAATAGGTAATTATTTATATAAAATAAATTTAAGTAATTATATGTAATTAATTATAACTTAAATAATAATTAAAGAAGATCAAACCGTTATTAATTAATTAATTAATAAATTATGAGGTTAAATATTTAATACTTAATTTGACATTTCAAATGGATATAAATTATATATATATATATCCGATTTCAAAGAAAACGTTTTGTGCTATGTGAGGATATTAACTATAAACGAGTTAATAAACACCTTAGATCTAATTGATGATAGAAGTTGCAGCGGATCAACACTATATCAATGAATTATGAACAATAAACTGTAAGAACAATATGCGAGAATATTAAGAACACAGTTTCACAAAAAGCTTCAATGTATATTATTGAATCACAATACACACGTACGTTTACAATTCGTAAGGAACTATTTATAATAGTCCTTGAAGCCTAACTATTTACCCTAGTTATTCTAGGACTTGATTTACATTCGAATTATAAAGATATACATTGAATTACATTCTATAACTATCTCTACGAAGATCTCGGACTTGATATGTTTCATAAACGCGTTATCAGTAGTAAAACTAATCACCAGTAGTAAGTTTGCAACGTCAGTAGTAAGTAAGGTGATCAGTAGTAAATCCAGATACATCGTCAGTAGTAACTACTAATGATCAGTAGTATCTTCAATATGCCTTGATCAGTAGTAACTAAGTTATAGACTTCACCAGTATCAACTCATCAGTAGTAAGTAATTCTGCCCCATCAGTACTAAGAATAATATTCATCAGTAATAAGCATGATCAGTACTAACTGCAGCATCAGTATTAAGTTGATCTGTGATTTTGTTCCAACAATCTCCCCCTAAACTTATTGATTCCTTTTCAATCATATAAGTTTCTTTTGTTCTTCTTCTTCTTTCTTTCTTTTCTCCAATGTTCTTTGATTCTGTTGATGTCTTTGCTCAATGATGTATTTGTTGTTTCTCTTTGTGAAATAATTCAACTTGTTCTGGAACATAACAGCATCATATGGTTTCATCATTGTGTTTGTGAATATCTGATACATAGTCTTTTCAGAATGAGGATATTCTTTTTCATATAAGTATAGCTCACATACTTTGCCTGTTTTTTCAAAGAAGTACATATTGGCAGTTGGAATCACATTCCAAGCATAAACATTTCCTTGATCTGTAAACTGTTCTGGGTAGTTGTCTGGATAAAATGCAGCATCTATCATTTTTATTAAGTATCCAGCACCAGATTCTCTCCATGTTTTCTTTGCCATTCTTGGTTTTCCAATGATCAGAAGCTTGATTACATCACTTCTTGAACATGAGCTGATCAATGGTAACCATCCAGTAAATCTTTGTACAATTTTATCTTCCCTTATAATCTCTATGACATTGTTCTGCATAACCCTCCAATTGATGATTGGGTTGTTCTGCAAGGGAGCAACAGGCACTTCAAGAACAGGAATGATTTGTGTTTTTGACTTCTTTTAAGTACTCTGTTCTTGAGTAACAACATTTCTCTTCTTTGATTGGGGAATTGATGTGGAACCAGTAGTTGATGTACTACCATCTTTAATTAAACTTGGACTGATTGGAATTAGGGCCTTTGCTTTCTTCTCTTCTTTTGCCTCTTGTTCAGCCAAATCCTTTTTCTTGGCAGCACAATATTTTTCAATAATTGTCATCATCTTCTGTGACAACTCGATATTTCTGGTATGTAACCTCATTTCATTTCTAGAACCTTCCTTATTTAGAAAGTTTCTACTTATAGACATTTCTATTTTGGCATTCCTTATACACAACAAACATACATATTTTACACCATACATTAGTGTTTGATTATTTTAGTCAACACAACATTTTATTTACTTATGGTGACATACTTTGAGCTAAAACATTTCTAAAACGATAATGTTCTCGATAAAACAATAAACGTAACGATTTAACTTAAAAGTGACTCGAATGAACCAAACTCCTGAAACCAACTCGAACCTAGACCGACCACTAATGTGGCCGGCCTACCTTTGCTCGTGACCATCTCCACACGGCCGAACACCCTTAAAGGGGTGGTTTATTGTGTTGATTTTATCCTCTAGCAAGTCTTATCCTCATCTCATTTGAATGAGTCCTTGTTTGACTCCATCTCTTATTGAAAACCCTAGCAAGCACACTATAAATACCAACCATTTACTAAACCCTACACTTTTGTTCTCCCCTATTCGGCCGAAAGCTCCACACCATCACCATATTCACTCGATTTCGATCCCAAGCAACCACAAACAGTTCCGTTCGATTCCTAGTTCGTTGCATCAAGGTATGATCCGAAGTTTTCACTTGTTTCTTCTTGTTTTCGATCTCCATTCGGTAGAACCGAGACCTAGGCCAAAGGCCAAGGGGTCTCGGCATTTGATTGTTCTTGATGTCGACCTGACGTGCATGTCATCATGCATGTCAATGGGTTTGCTTGATTTTCTAGTTTAATTCGTTATGTGTATCAATCGATTGTTGTATTCCTTGCTTAGATTTCATATTCGAACCCTAGATCTACACTAGAATGACCGAAACACTATAGATCTAGAACCCTAGATCCGTGAACCGTAGATCTAGACACAAAACTCGACCCATGACTCGATCTAAACTCGACCTAGAACATGAACCCGTAGGGTTTTGGCCTTCGGCCAACCCTAGGTTAAACCCTAGCCGAACCCTAACCCTAATTGAATGCATGTTTGACTATTTGACCATTTGATAGGTAGATTGACAATAGTTGACTTTTGATTGACTTTTGTTGACCAATTTTGACCAATATTGACCAATAAGTCAAACCGGGTCAAGGCCGGATCTTGACCCAAACCGTTGACCCAAACCCGAATACCCAATCGGGCCAAGGCCTGTACTTGGCCCATATCGATCTACTTTAGTCCATCGGGCCCAAACATTAGTTGGCCCATTAGTATCCAAGCCCATTTGGACCAAAGCCCAAACCTTTGGCCCATACCCAACCAAGCCGAACCCAATTGGACCAAGCCCAATCCAAGGCCCAACCTAAGTGGACCTAAGCCCAATAAGAGGCCCAAGTGGCCCAACCCATTAAGCCCATTAGGCCCAATAGGCCCAATCTAGGCCCAATAAGCCTAACCCAAGCCCATTTCATTTCATTTCATTTCGAAGCCCATTTCATTTCATATCATTTCATTTCGAGAATCATTTCATTTCATGTCATTTCATTTTGGAGCCTATTTCATTTCATTTTATAAAACCCAATGTATTTCATTTCATTTCATTTTATTAATCCAAGTTCATTCGATGTCACAAAACATATAACATAACATTTAACGTATATCATATATCTTATATCATATATAGTATCGCCAGTGTTAGCTTAGTCTAATCAGTAGTTAAATCATTTAGGAAGCTAGGAGTCTCCCGAGGATTCCTCTGTCTTAATTTCTTGTCGCTAAGCTTTGCCAGGTGAGTCCACAGACCCCTTTTACTCTTTTAACTATTTTATAAACTTTGGGGTGGAAAACATGAACATAAATTGCTACTGTTTTACTATGACTGTACAACAACATCTATACATTTTCATTATCGCGTTGGCATGACAAACAATTATTATACCGGACTAAGGTTACCAGCAATCATTAGCTAGTGGATCTAGACCATGGATATGCAGATAGTACTATTGGCTGACACTCATCCTCCCAACAACGTTTGATCATTACTTGGTTTATCCAAGACATTTTCGGGAGTGTATATCCATAAAATAACATAACATACTGGACTTGAAGTGTTGATTGTGGACTTAGGGGTTGGTATATTAACTCAATAGACTAGCTACCTGTTGGGGATAACAG
This sequence comes from Calendula officinalis, assembly GCA_963853835.1. Taxonomy (NCBI): domain Eukaryota; kingdom Viridiplantae; phylum Streptophyta; class Magnoliopsida; order Asterales; family Asteraceae; genus Calendula; species Calendula officinalis. The sequence continues at coordinate 52,901,728 of OY970830.1, forward strand.
TTCATGCGATGTCAAACACAACATTTTGTTCAACACTTTTTCATAAACATAACTAGTAGTTGTATACATTCTACAACTATACTAAACATTTTCATACTTACTACTCATATCATATGAGTGTTGAACCTTATACATTTTCAGTCATAAACCATTTTCATAACAAACATTTTGAGTAGCAAATCACTTTACTCTTATCATAAACATTAACCCTGTGGATTCACTCAACATTATTGTTGAACCTTTTACTATTTATGTTTTTCCAGGTAATTAGGTGCAGTGGAGTTTGGAGGATATGAGCATTGGGATTGTCGTGAGCCATGATTAAAACATTAAGTTTACGAACAATCATTTCATTTCAAACAATTTCTATTTTAGGAAACTTGCTATTTTTGGAAACTTTCTACTTTTGGAAAGTGAAACAAACCTTTATTTTTCGTTATTGCGTGGTTTTTTGTTTACTTAATTTTTGCTATGTCGTCATGAATGTTACACTTCCGTTCTTCCGCAAAACATTTTAAATGAAGTAAAACTCGTTTTTGGCGGGGTGTGACAGAGTGGTATCAGAGCCAGGTTATAGTGAATTAGCAAGCCTAGTCTATAACTACAAAAGATTTTTGGGAAAAACAAACATTTTTATAAAATCAAAATAATCATGGCATGCTCAGTCTCATATCCTGAAGTTCCATTGTTCTTAGTTTAGAACATTTGCCTTAGTTAGTATTGCCCTAGTGTTATAGCTAGCATATGTCAGTAAGCTTTACAACTTCATAATCTAATAGACTTTTATGCGCTGTGTTTAGTAGAATGTCGTCAGCAAGTGTTATTAATATCTCGTCAGAATCAGAGTACGACAGTGATCAGAGTACCGCCACGTCTAGAAGACGTGCTATGCCTCCTCCGTCTCCCAAACCAGTGTTTACACCGACGCCTTTCCCAATATCGTCAGCAGATTGGTTTCATCCTACTCAGCCTCCTATCCCGGTGTATCCCAATGGACCCCCTGACCTCAAGCCTGGAGAGTGTCCTTATCTCTATCGACTGGTGAAGGATGGTGAACTCTACATGACGACAAGAAAACGACCAGCAGCCAGAAGAAGATGATTAGTCAGCTACCTATCGTCTATATTTATTTTTCTATTATTAAATTTTATGTTTAGCTATTTTAGTATTTTGTTCTTTAGTATTGGCAAATATGCCCTACTTATAAAACTATTATGTATTAGGAATGTGTTTAATAAAAGTGATATTTTAGTAACTTCTATTGTTCTTATAATTGTATTTTCTATATGTCTCTACTACTACTATAATTACGACTATTTATATCTACGTCTACTACTGCTATTACGTCTATTGTATATCTACTCTTTGATCCCTATTATAAGTACATATTTTCCTTATAGTCCTCCTATATTATTCATCTCTTAATTTCTTATCATTTGTATCAGCAATGTATCAATGGCTCGAGGAGGAAACGCTGAGACTGTCGAACAAATGGTGGAACGCCGTATCGCTGAAGCAATAGCTCAAATGAACGCTGCAAGAGGAAATGCCGCTGGTGCATCTAATGTGGGAAACAACGGTATATTATACGACTCCATGAAAGAAGATTCATTATTTCTATCTTATTTTACCTATTACTTATTTTCTTTCCTTATTTATTTAAACTTCAGATCCCCATCGTCAAGGTCAATCCTATAAGACCTTTACGACCTGTCATCCTCCGACCTACTCTGGATCTGAAGGTGCTATTGCTATCATCCACTGGATTGAGAAGGTGGAATCCATTTTTAGTGTTATTCAATGTGCCCCTGAGAATATGACGAAGTTTGCTGCTAGTACGTTGTCCAAGGAAGCGTTGTCCTGGTGGAATTCTCAAGTGCAAGTCTTAGGTCGTGCAACTGTTGATGCTATGACTTGGGATACGTTCAAGGATCAGTTAACCCAAAAGTTTTGCCCAAGGAGAGAGCTACAAAAAGTTGAGGTGGAACTATGGAATCTGTCCATGGTTGGATCTGATATTGTTACCTACACAACTAAGTTTCAAGAACTCGCTCATCTCGTACCTCATTTGGTTACTCCTGAATTCAAGCGTATTGAAAAGTATCTTCAAGGTCTTCATGATCTTATTCGTAGTCATGTTATTGCTTCTGAACCGACAACATTTGAAGATGCTGTGAATCGTGCAACAAGGTTGACTGATGATGCAATGAGAAGTGGATCGTTCAAAGACAAGCTAGTGGTGTCTAGCAAATCTACTGATAATGTGAGCAATGAAAATGGAAAGCGTTCCTATGACAACAAACGTGATCACAAAGGGAACAAATACCAAAAGACTAAGAATTATGCAGCCTCTACTCAGAACAACAATCGGTCAAATTCAGAATCTAAGTCATATGCTGGAAGCAAGCCTCTGTGTAGCAGATGTAACTGGCATCATGGTGGTCAGTGTGAGAAGTGTTTCAAGTGTGACCGCTGGGGTCATAATTTCAGAAAGTGTTCGTCCAACAATCCTCCTAAGAATCATGTCTGCTACGAGTGTGGTGATTCTAAACATTATCGTAATCGTTGCCCTAGACTCCAGAACAACAATAACCAGAATGGCAACAACAACAATGGCAATCGTAACAACAATCGCAATGCCAACAACAACAATGATCGTCAAAATGGTCGTGGTCGTGCATTTGTTATGAATGCTCAAGAAGCTCGTGAGAACCCTGATACCGTCACTGGTACATTTATCGTCAACAATCATTTTGCTTCTATTTTATTTGACTCGGGAGACGACTTGAGTTTCGTATCGACCGACTTTAAAAGTTTCTTAAATCTAGATCCTGATCGTTTGAAAGTGAATTATGAAATCGAGTTAGCAAATGGCAAGGTTGTTAGGTCTAGTGAAGTTTTCAAAGGTTGTAAGCTTGACCTAGATGATCACATTTTTGATATAGACCTTGTGCCTGTAGAACTAGGTAGTTTTGATATCGTCATAGGGATGGATTGGTTGTCTAAAAACCGTGCTGAAATTATATGTTACACCAAACAAATCCGAATTCCCTTATCCAAAACAGAAACATTAATAATTCAAGGTGAACAAAGAAACAGAAACATAAAAATCATAACTTCTATGAAAGCTCAAAAATATCTTCGTAAAGGATGCCAAGCCTTTCTTGCTCATGTCGTTGACACAAAGTCCAAAGATCGTAAGATTGAGGACATTCCTATTGTTCGTGAATTTCCTGGTGTATTTCCTAGTGAATTGCCTGGACTGCCGCCTCAGAGGCAAGTTGAATTTCGTATTGATCTGATTCCAGGAGCCGCACCTATCGCGCGTTCTCCTTATCGTCTTGCACCGTCTGAAATGCAAGAACTTTCATCGCAATTACAAGAACTTCTTGATCTTGGTTTCATTCGACCGAGTTTCTCGCCCTGGGGAGCTCCGGTCCTTTTTGTTAAAAAGAAAGATGGTTCAATGAGAATGTGCATTGATTATCGTGAGTTGAACAAAGTAACAATTAAGAATCGATATCCTCTTCCCCGTATTGATGATCTATTCGATCAACTCCAAGGATCGAGTTTCTATTCCAAAATCGATCTTCGTTCTGGTTACCATCAGTTAAAAGTTCGTGATGAAGATGTGCCCAAAACTGCTTTTAGAACTCGCTATGGTCATTATGAATTTTTGGTAATGCCATTTGGTTTGACCAATGCACCTGCTGTGTTTATGGATCTCATGAACAGAGTGTGCAAACAGTATCTCGATAAATTCATTATCGTCTTCATAGATGATATTCTCATCTATTCGCATTCTAGAGAAGAGCATGAAGAGCACTTAAGAATCGTTCTTGAGTTGTTGGAGAAAGAAAAGTTGTACGCCAAGTTGTCCAAGTGTGAATTTTGGTTGCGTGAAGTCCAATTTCTGGGTCATGTTATCAACGAAGAAGGTATTCACGTTGATCCTGCAAAGATAGAAGCTATAAAGAGTTGGGAAGCTCCGAAGACCCCAACTAAGGTAAGACAATTCCTTGGTCTTGCTGGTTACTATAGAAGATTTATAGAAAATTTCTCGAAGATTGCAAAGGATTTGACGGTGTTAACACATAAGGATGAGAAATTTGTCTGGGGTGAAAAGCAAGAATTAGCCTTCCAATCTCTAAAATCTAAATTATGTTCTGCTCCTATTCTATCTCTCCCTGAAGGAACCAATAATTTCGTGGTGTACTGTGACGCTTCGCACCAAGGGCTAGGTTGTGTATTGATGCAACATGACAAAGTAATCGCCTATGCCTCTCGACAACTGAAGAACCACGAGAAGAATTATACAACCCATGATCTTGAGTTGGGTGCCGTTATATTTGCATTGAAAATTTGGAGACATTACCTCTACGGTACCAAGTGCACAATATTTACCGATCACAAGAGTTTACAACATATCTTCAATCAGAAAGATCTCAACATGAGGCAGCGTAGGTGGATAGAATTGATGAATGACTATGAATGTGAGATTAAGTATCATCCTGGTAAGGCTAATGTGGTAGCTGATGCCTTAAGTCAGAAAGTGCAACCTAAACCTCGTCGTGTTCGAGCCCTTCCAATCTCCATTCGTTCTAATCTATCTTCCCAAGTTCATGAATTCCAAATTTAAGCCTTGAAGGTAGAGAACATCAAAAGTGAAGCGTTGCGTGGTATGGAGAAGCAGTTGGAAGCAAAGGTGGATGGAACTCTTTATTTCATGGATCGTTTATGGGTTCCAAATTTTGGAAGTGTTCGCAATGTTATCTTGAATGAAGCTCACCGATCCAAATATTCTATTCATCCTGGTGCCGACAAGATGTATAAAGATGTCAAAGAGTTATATTGGTGGCCAAACATGAAGAAAGAAATCGCAGTTTATGTCAGCAAATGTTTAACTTGTGCTAGAGTGAAAGCAGAGAATCAGAAGCCTTCTGGTCTTCTACAACAACCAGAGATCCCTGAATGGAAATGCGAAGAAATCTCTATGGATTTTATAACTAAATTGCCTCGAACATCTAATGGTCATGATACAATTTGGGTAATTGTCGATCGATTGACCAAATCAGCTCACTTCATTCCTATTAAGGAAACCGATCAAATGGAGAAGTTAACAAGAATTATTTAAAGGAAGTTGTATCTCGGCATGGTGTGCCAGTCGCGATCATCTCGGATCGTGATAGTCGCTTCACGTCTCGTTTTTGGCAATCGTTGCAAAAATCTCTCGGTACTCGCCTCGATATGAGTACTGCCTATCATCCCCAAACAGATGGTCTGACTGAAAGAACAATTCAAACTTTGGAAGACATGCTGAGAGCATGTGTTATTGATTTTGGTGGAAGTTGGGATTCTCATCTTCCGTTAGCTGAGTTCTCGTATAATAATAGTTATCATACAACTATTAAGGCCGCACCGTTTGAAGCTTTGTATGGAAGAAAGTGTCGTTCGCCACTTTGCTGGATTGAAATTGGTGATCGTCAGATTACTGGTCCTGAGATTCTACAAGAAACGACTGACAAGATTTTTAAGATCAAAGATCGCATCAAGGCTGCCAGAGATCGACAAAAGAGCTATGCTGATAATCGTCGAAAGCCTTTAGAGTTCGCTGTTGGCGACCACGTTTTGCTAAAAGTAGCACCTTGGAAAGGTGTTGTACGTTTTGGTAAGAAAGGAAAGCTCAGTCCTCGTTATGTTGGACCATTTGAGATTCTTGAAAGAATCGGTGCTGTTGCTTATCGCCTTCGTCTTCCTAATGAGCTCAGCAATGTTCACAACACATTTTATGTTTCTAATCTTAAGAAGTTTATTCATGATCCTTCGCTTATCGTCCCTACTGAAGAAATCATCATCGACGACAAACTTCATTTCACTGAGGAACCAATTGAAATATCTGACTGGAAAGAGCAAAAGTTGCGAAGAAGCAAGATCAAAATTGTCAAAGTCAGATGGAACTCCAAAAGAAGTCCTGAATTCACGTGGGAACGTGAGGACCAAATGCGAAAGAAATATCCTCATCTTTTTCTCGTTGTCTCTCCTGTTCGTTCTTCGTCTTAAATTTCGGGACGAAATTTCTTCAACCAGGGGAGAATGTGACAACTCGATATTTCTGGTATGTAACCTCATTTCATTTCTAGAACCTTCCTTATTTAGAAAGTTTCTACTTATAGACATTTCTATTTTGGCATTCCTTATACACAACAAACATACATATTTTACACCATACATTAGTGTTTGATTATTTTAGTCAACAGAACATTTTATTTACTTATGGTGACATACTTTGAGCTAAAACATTTCTAAAACGATAATGTTCTCGATAAAACAATAAACGTAACGATTTAACTTAAAAGTGACTCGAATGAACCAAACTCCTGAAACCAACTCGAACCTAGACCGACCACTAATGTGGCCGGCCTACCTTTGCTCGTGACCATCTCCACACGGCCGAACACCCTTAAAGGGGTGGTTTATTGTGTTGATTTTATCCTCTAGCAAGTCTTATCCTCATCTCATTTGAATGAGTCCTTGTTTGACTCCATCTCTTATTGAAAACCCTAGCAAGCACACTATAAATACCAACCATTTACTAAACCCTACACTTTTGTTCTCCCCTATTCGGCCGAAAGCTCCACACCATCACCATATTCACTCGATTTCGATCCCAAGCAACCACAAACAGTTCCGTTCGATTCCTAGTTCGTTGCATCAAGGTATGATCCGAAGTTTTCACTTGTTTCTTCTTGTTTTCGATCTCCATTCGGTAGAACCGAGACCTAGGCCAAAGGCCAAGGGGTCTCGGCATTTGATTGTTCTTGATGTCGACCCGACGTGCATGTCATCATGCATGTCAATGGGTTTGCTTGATTTTCTAGTTTAATTCGTTATGTGTATCAATCGATTGTTGTATTCCTTGCTTAGATTTCATATTCGAACCCTAGATCTACACTAGAATGACCGAAACACTATAGATCTAGAACCCTAGATCCGTGAACCCTAGATCTAGACACAAAACTCGACCCATGACTCGATCTAAACTCGACCTAGAACATGAACCCGTAGGGTTTTGGCCTTTGGCCAACCCTAGGTTAAACCCTAGCCGAACCCTAACCCTAATTGAATGCATGTTTGACTATTTGACCATTTGATAGCTAGATTGACTATAGTTGACTTTTGATTGACTTTTGTTGACCAATTTTGACCAATATTGACCAATAAGTCAAACCGGGTCAAGGCCGGATCTTGACCGAAACCGTTGACCCAAACCCGAATACCCAATCGGGCCAAGGCCTGTACTTGGCCCATATCGATCTACTTTAGTCCATCGGGCCCAAACATTAGTTGGCCCATTAGTATCCAAGCCCATTTGGACCAAAGCCCAAACCTTTGGCCCATACCCAACCAAGCCGAACCCAATTGGACCAAGCCCAATCCAAGGCCCAACCTAAGTGGACCTAAGCCCAATAAGAGGCCCAAGTGGCCCAACCCATTAAGCCCATTAAGCCCATTAGGCCCAATAGGCCCAATCTAGGCCTAATAAGCCTAACCCAAGCCCATTTCATTTCATTTCATTTCGAAGCCCATTTCATTTCATATCATTTCATTTCGAGAATCATTTCATTTCATGTCATTTCATTTTGGAGCCTATTTCATTTCATTTTATAAAACCCAATGTATTTCATTTCATTTCATTTTATTAATCCAAGTTCATTCGATGTCACAAAACATATAACATAACATTTAACGTATATCATATATCTTATATCATATATAGTATCGCCTGTGTTAGCTTAGTCTAATCAGTAGTTAAATCATTTAGGAAGCTAGGAGTCTCCCGAGGATTCCTCTGTCTTAATTTCTTGTCGCTAAGCTTTGCCAGGTGAGTCCACAGACCCCTTTTACTCTTTTAACTATTTTATAAACTTTGGGGTGGAAAACATAAACATAAATTGCTACTGTTTTACTATGACTGTACAACAACATCTATACATTTTCATTATCGCGTTGGCATGACAAACAATTATTATACCGGACTAAGGTTACCAGCAATCATTAGCTAGTGGATCTAGACCATGGATATGCAGATAGTACTATTGGCTGACACTCATCCTCCCAACAACGTTTGATCATTACTTGGTTTATCCAAGACATTTCCGGGAGTGTATATCCATAAAATAACATAACATATTGGACTTGAAGTGTTGATTGTGGACTTAGGGGTTGGTATATTAACTCAATAGACTAGCTACCTGTTGGGGATAACAGTTCATGCGATGTCAAACACAACATTTTGTTCAACACTTTTTCATAAACATAACTAGTAGTTGTATACATTCTACAACTATACTAAACATTTTCATACTTACTACTCATATCATATGAGTGTTGAACCTTATACATTTTCAGTCATAAACCATTTTCATAACAAACATTTTGAGTAGCAAATCACTTTACTCTTATCATAAACATTAACCCTGTGGATTCACTCAACATTATTGTTGACCCTTTTACTATTTATGTTTTTCCAGGTAATTAGGTGCAGTGGAGTTTGGAGGATATGAGCATTGGGATTGTCGTGAGCCATGATTAAAACATTAAGTTTACGAACAATCATTTCATTTCAAACAATTTCTATTTTAGGAAACTTGCTATTTTTGGAAACTTTCTACTTTTGGAAAGTGAAACAAACCTTTATTTTTCGTTATTGCGTGGTTGTTTGTTTACTTAATTTTTGCTATGTCGTCATGAACGTTACACTTCCGTTCTTCCGCAAAACATTTTAAATGAAGTAAAACTCATTTTTGGCGGGGTGTGACATCTTCATTCTGCCAAAGGACTTTGCATTATGCCCTTTTGTTTTCAAATAATCAATCATATTATCTTTCTGTTCAAATACATCATCTGTTAACTCACTCTTAGTTCTCTTGCATTCAGAAACCAAATCTTCAAGACAGTTAATGTGTTCTTCTTCAACTTTTCTAAGCCTCTTGAATTCTGCTTTTTGAGCTTCTATCTGAATGTCTTCTATTTGAACAGGTACTTGAACAGGAATTTTAGTTTCTTGAGTTTTCTTCTTTTTATTCTCCTCAAGAGCTTGATACATCTCCACTTTTTCCAAAACTTTCTTGTGTTTTACCCTCCATCTGGACTGCTTTTCTGATCTGCCATGATTAATTTTGTTCACCATTTGGTGACCTAAGGCTCTGTTTAGATAATCATCATCATATATTTCCTTTCCTTTTCCAATACAGGCAGATGGTGGAGGTGGAGTGTATTTCATATCAGGTACACCCAAAATCAGAAGTTTTGGATAGAACAAGTGCAGTTGATCTTCTGATAAAATTTTAGGGTGTGGAGGAAGTGTACATTCATCTACCTCAAACCAATTCACATTATCATTAATGTCAGGTATGATAAGTGGTTGATTAGGAGTTGGTGGTTTGGAAATAATGACATGTCTTTCCCTTTCAATTAACTCTGGGAGTTGCAGTTCTTCCTCTTCAGTAGTAACCAAAGTAGTTACTACTGGTGTGACTTCAGGAGTTACTACTGATAGGGCATCAGTAGTATTTGGTGCTTTTATTTCCTCTTCTTCATTTACTACTGCTATGATATCAGTAGTAAGAGTTACTACTGATACTTCTTTTTCAGCTTGTTCTTCCATGGGAGCAGTAGTAATTGGCTCATCATGAACATCCATCTTTTCTTGGCCTTCATCAATATTTGTTTCTTTGAGATTGAGGAGAGAAGTTGCTGCTGCTGCAATTGATTCATCAATCATACTCTGAATGTTGTCATTCTGGGGCCCCTTAGTGAGCTCAACTGGTGGAGCCTCACTATCATCAATCTTCCTTTTCAATCTTCTTATAATCTTGTTTGTTGATGAAGTCTGTGCTCAAATAACCTCATTCTTTTGTTGATGGTGTTCATGTGCCTTTTCATTGCAGCCATTGTTTTTCCTTGGTTTGTAAGATACTTAAGACAATCTTGTACAGTGGATTCAAGAGAATCCACTTTATCCGTCAATTGTTTGGTTTTAATACTGCCCTCACTCCATCTAGCAAGATCATCGGGCTCACTGAATGGTACATTGGCTTTAAGGTTTTCCATCCTATCCATCAAATCCATAGATCTACCCTCATCACTTCTTGGTGATTCATTGGGTTGTTTAGACACCCTCTTCTTCCTAGAAGAAGCAGAGATGCCCCCTTGTGGTTTCTTGGCACCGGGGTCCTTTAAGTAATTCCTCAAATGAGTCATCACTTAAAGTTGCCGAGGTCTGGGTCTTAGAGATGTTTTCACTGTCCTGTGCACCCACCTTTGGGGCATCAGTAGTGAAAGCCCTCGCCTCATGTCCTCTCTCCTCCTTGGAGGACAACTCTTTGAGCCTGGGGTGTGACTCGATTTGTCCCCTGGTGTCCTTTAAAGATGTTTTCTTTCTTTTATAGATTGTGGATATATTTTGGGTGACATTGGGCAGGTCTTCCACAGAGTGAAGAGTAGCACTCTGAGGATTTATTTCAAGTTCCTGGGACACATTCAGGACTTCTATATGTGTGGGTGATTGAGTGACTGTTTGGGGTGGTGTTTTGGCTGCATTTGGGGGTGATGGAGTGGGTTGAGGTTCAATATGGGTTGTATCTATGATTGAACCCTCTCCAAGTAGTGGTTGATCTTTGATCATATTTGGAAACAAAGGGGTTTCCTTGCCCGAAAATTTAAATTGTTTTCTCATATTTGAGAAAACTTTCTTGTTCAACTCAGGAATGATAAAAATGTTTTTAGGAGTTGACAAGTTTTGTAATTCATAGTTTATGATATGTTGGAGAAATCTGGGATACATTAAAAATTTTGGAGAACTAAGATTTCCCAACATACCTTCAAAAATCATGTAAGAAAAATTAAAGACTTGGTCTGTGCATAAACAGACAACAGCAGAGGCTATTGCCTTATTAAACTCATTCCAAGTACTTCGTTTTGGAGAAATACAATGCTGAATAGTATGTACAAGAAATTTCCATTGTGGGGAGAGAAGACCTTTTTGAAAAGTTACTATGTTAAGTCTTCCCTCATAACCCATTTTATTTAAAATTTCAGCAATGAATTCCTTAGGAAGTGTAAACATACCTGCATCATCATGTAGTTGTAGATGGTGTCGAATTGATTGCTCTGTGATTGTGATCGTCTTTCCATCCATCGATGATTTTATCATAGGTACAGTTGCACCTTCTGTTCTTTCAGCATTGGTCCAGAAATCGACCAAGTGTTGTTGATAGGCTTTCGGTTTCACAGTTAAAGCGAACTTAATGTATGAGTTCTTTAAGAATTGAACGATTGGTCGAAAGTCTTTTGTACCATCTGGATTGCGTAGAAACGCACACATATTGTGGAACTCTGAATATTTGAGATCTGTTTGAACATTGAGAGATTGTAGAGTTGCCATTGTTGGTGATTTGAGAAACGAGTAAGAATTTTTGTTACTGATGAAGGGTTTTTGATCGTAAGTTAGGGTTTGTCGAGAGGTTTTAGCAAATCGAAGTGAAGAGAACGTCAGTAGTATCTTCGAATCATAACATAACGGTTATTTTCACGGGGGTTAGTTTGGTAATTTAGTTCTGAAAGACCAGTAGTAAATTTGATACCAGTAAGAGAACGTCAGTAGTATCTACGAACGTCAGTAGTAACTAAGGATTTTGACATCAGTAGTAACTATAGACATCAGTAGTAACCACCAACACTCAAGACCAGTAGTATATGTGAATACCAGTAGTACTGACTGCACATTCATACACACCAGTAATACAGATCTACCAGTAGTAAAACACTTAAATAATTAAATAACTTTTTACAACAAAACTTTAAACATGATTTGAGAAATTAATTTATTAAATTCATTCCAATACTACTAACTAAAAAGTTGAATCTTCCTACATCAAATGCTTTTGTAAAAAGATCTGCTAATTGATCATCAGTATGAATTTTAACTACGTTGATTAATTTCTTTTCATTGCAGTCTCTTATAAAATGAAATCTTATTTCAATGTGTTTAGTTTTAGAGTGTTTTACTGGATTGTTCACAATACTAATAGCACTTTGATTATCAATAAAAATAGGAGTTTAAAGGATAGAGATACCAAAGTCTAGAAGTTGGTTTTGAATCCAGAGTACTTGAGCACAACAAGCAGATGCAGCTACATACTCTGCTTCAGCAGTTGATGTTGATACATTTGTATGTTTCTTACATTGCCATGACACCAGTCTTGATCCAAAGAATTGACATCCACCAGTAGTGGACTTTCTATCTTGACATTCACCTCCATAGTCACTATCTGTGTAGGCTATGAGTTCAAAGGGTGAATCATGTGGATACCATAGACCCAGTGATGGTTTGCCTTTCAAGTATCTGAAAATTCTTTTGACAGCCTGTAAGTGTAGTTCTTTAGGTCTTGCTTGATATCTTGCACACACACACTATACATAATGTCAGGTCTTGATGCAGTTAAGTACATCAAAGAGCCTATCATTGATCTATACAAGTGTTCATCTACATCCTCCCCCTCAACATCTGGATGTAGATGTTTGTGTGTTTCCATTGGTGTGCTTGCACTCTTGCAGTCTTTCAAATCAAACTTCTCCAAGATGTCTTTAACATATTTTGATTGGTTTATCAAAATACCATCTGTTCTTTGACTGACCTGGAGTCCAAGGAAGAAGTTCATTGGACCCATAGAGCTCATCTTGAATTTAATCTGCATCAGTTCTTCAAATTCTTTGCATAATAAATCATTGGTTGAACCAAAGATGATATCATCTACATAGATTTGTACCAGTAGTATATCATCTTTGACTTTCTTTGTAAACAAAGTTTTGTCAATGGCTCCTCTTTTAAAGTTATTCTTCAATAGATATGATAATAATGTATCATACCATGCTCTTGGTGCCTGATGTAGGCCATACAGAGCTTTATCCAGTTTGAATACATAATCACCATGTTTTGGATCTTCAAAACCTGGAGGTTGGCAGACATAGACCTCTTCTTCAATCTTCCCATATAGGAATGCACTCTTCACATCCATTTGATAGACTTTGAACTTTTTGAATGAAGCATATGCTAGGAATATTCTTATTGCTTCAATTCTAGCAACAGGAGCATATACTTCATCATAGTCTATTCCTTCTTCTTGAGTGTATCCTTGGGCTACAAGTCTGGCTTTGTTCTTGATCACTATACCTCTTTCATCTTTCTTGTTTCTAAAGATCCATCTTGTTCCAATGGCTCTTTTTCCTTTGGGTAGAGGTACAAGTGTCCAAACAGCTTGTAACTTGAATTGAAGGAGTTCTTCTTGCATTGCCTCAATCCAGTTTGAGTCCTTCATTGCTTGTTGGATCTTCTTTGGTTCATCCTGAAACAGAAAGCATTCAAACATACATTCATTAGCAATTAAACTTATGTTACACATGTTTGCAGTTAAGCTTTTATTTAATTTGCTTCTTGTTTGCAGTGGTGAGTTAACATCACTTAGAACAAGGTCTAAAGGATGGTTCTTCTGAGTCCTTGTAGTTGTAGCTTTATCAACCACTAGTTGATTTTCAAGATTGGACTCATTTGTCTCAGGCAGTTGCTCCTCTAGTGATCCTTCATTTTCATTGATGTTTGGTTCATCATCATCTTGGTCAGAGTTACTACTGCTTTTGTCTTCATTGAGATCAGTAGTATCGTTGTTGTTACTGAGATCAGTAGTATCTTGAGAATCTAGGTTATTGCTAGGACCAGTAGTATTTTGAGTACTATTACTGGTACCAGTAGTATTTGAATTACTACTGTCCTCATTCTCAAAGTTACTACTGGTTCCAGAATTTGAGTTATTATTGTCCTCAGTATTAACTGTGGGAGCAGTATTAACTATTATGTATCTCATCTCTTCTTGACCAGTATTAACAGATGATGTTCCTTCCTTTTGAGTATTACAATTTGAATCACCTACATTTAAATTCATGTTAGAATTAAAGGATTTGGTTAGATTGTCTATGTTAAATAGCCAGTCTGGACCATTTCCTTGTTCATTAAGAACATTTTCGTTAAAGGATACATTGATGCTTTCTTCAATTATCCTTAGTCTTTTGTTGAACACTCTGTATGATTTGCTTTGAGTAGAGTATCCCACAAAGATTCCATCATCAGCTTTGCAGTCAAACTTACCAATTTGTTCTCTTGTAATCAGAATGGTACAAGGACAACCAAATGATTTTAAAAAACTTATAGAAGGTTTTCTTTTATTAAAAAGTTCATATGGTGTTTTATAGTGTGGCTTCACTATTAATACTCTGTTTTGAGCATAACAGGCAGTATTAACAGCTTCAGCCCAAAAGGTGATTGGTAACTTTGAATCTGCTAGCATTGATCTTGCTGCTTCTATGATGGTTCTATTTCTTCGTTCAGCTACACCATTTTGTTGTGGAGTTCTAGGTGAGCTGTATTGCCTGTCAATACCTTTAAGATCACAAAAGTTAATTAAGTTAGCATTTTTAAATTCTGTGCCATTATCACATCTTATGGCTTTAACTTTTTGATCAGATGTATTCTCCAGTTTAACAATTAAGTTCTTTATGAGTTCACTTGTTTCATCCTTTGTCCTGAGAAAGAAAACCCATGTATATCTGGAAAAGTCATCAGTAATAACAAGACAATATTGTTTCTTTCCAATACTCATTACATTTGTAGGTCCAAATAGGTCCATATGTAAGAGTTGTAAAGGAACATAAATAGAATTCACAGATTTGGACTTATGAGAAGTCTTGTGTTGTTTGCCTTTTAGGCATGCAACACAGTGATGATCACACATGAATTGGTTTTGAGGTAGTCCAATGACCAGATTTCTTTTTACTAAATTGTTCATGTTTTTGAAATTAGTGTGACACATCCTTCTATGCCATAGTTCTGATTCAGTGGTGTTTGCCTTGGATATAAAACAGTTGACCTCATTTGAAGAAATGAGTTCTCCCCCTATATCCAGGCAATACACATTGTTTCTCCTTGGAGTTCTTAAAACAACATATTTTTCATCTAAAATAAAGTCAGGAGAAAGAATGATGCGTTCAATGTTTGTGAAAAGAATTTTGTTCTTTTTATCACAAACTTGAGACACACTGACTAGATTGTATTTTAGTTCAGCTACATAAAATACATCATCAAAGGTAATTTTGCTATTAGTAACAGTACATTTACCTGTAATCTTACCTCCCTTTGGGTTCTCACCAAAGGCCACATATCCTCCATCAAATAACTTGAAATATTTAAGAATTTGCAGATTTCCAGTCATGTGCCTTGAGCATCCACTATCAATATGCCATGTTCTTCCTTCTTCTGGGATCTGAATGCTCTGCACAAGTGAGTAAAGGATCAGTTAAGTTTGGGAACCCAAGCTTTATATGTCTTGGGTTCATCCATTGAGAAGTAAGATTTAGAACAGTTAATTTTAAACATTTTTGGTACCCATACCTTTTTAGTACTGATGTTCTGTTTTACTACTGACCTTTTAGTTGTGTCTGAGTTTACTACTGATCTTGGTCTATACCCATTGTTCTTAGCTTTTGAATACTTTACTACTGATGGACCAGTAGTATTTGGGTACTTACGATATTTAGAATGACCAGTAGTGTTTTGAAATTTTTGTTTGGTAGCAGTAGTATTTTTGAAATTAAGGTTTTTACCAGTAGTGTTTTTGTACTGGTACCAAACAGTATTATAATTAACACCAGTAGTAAAATTGTTATAGTTTTACTGGTGTTGGAAAATCTAAAATATTGTTTATTTTGATTTGATTTTCCATTATTCTTGAAGTAATTGCTGTTCTTTGGGCTTCCAACTCTTCTGTTTTGCACAAATCTTGGTGCACTTCTTCCAAATCTTGGTGTTTCAGCAATTGGAGTTTTATTTTTATTCACTACTGAAGGGCCAGTAGTATCTTTTAACTTCTGTGTTTTTGCCTTTTCTTTGGAAGTTTTAAATTCTTTGAATTCTTTACAATTAATTGGAATGAAGTGACAATCCTTTGCTAAATGATTCATTTTGTTGCATATAACACATCTTAATTTCTTACTTTTAGCACCTTCAGGTATTCTTTGATCTAAGAGTTGATTTTTATTTCTTTCATTTCCCATTTTTAAAATTTTTGGTATATTTTCTGCATTATATTTAGGAGAATCTTCTTCACTTTGTGCTGTTTGAAAACTTGTATTAATTGAGTTTGGAGATTCAGTTTGAAAGATTGTAAATTCAACTGAGCTTGTAGTTCTATTATCATCAGAAAAATCATTTGATTCAGATGTTTCAGTATTAGATTCAGTTTGATTTTCATTTTTTAATTCATTAATTATTCTTTCTGAACTATTTTTGAGTGGAGGAATGAATTTATATGGAGGTGGTACAGCATGATATCCCACCCCATGAACAACTTTTTCTGTAGTTTGATTGTTAGTTAGTTCATCAAGAATTTTAGTACTTCTTTCAAATTTTTTAATTGTCAATTTATTTTGTTCAATTTCAAGTTCACATTCTTCTAATTTACTTGTTAATTCTTTATTTTTTGATTCATAAAACTCTTTCTCATCTACAGCTTGAAGCAATTCTTCCTTTATCCTTTGATCAATCATCTGGTACACCTTTATATGATGTTCTTGATCAGCAATCACACCATCAAATTCATGGTTTCTTCTTACTGCTTTTGCTAAATCTTCATTTAATTTAGTGTTTTCTTTTTCTAAATTTTTAACAATTTTAACACATTCAGAAGTACAAGGTTTAGGTTTTACCTCAGATTTACTGTCAGTAAAGGCCATGAGAGCTTGATTTTGAGCATGCTCTTCTGCTTGGAAGCTCCAGTCATAGCCTTGTCCTTGTTGTGAAACAAGAGCAGTTGATTTTGATCTTTTGTCTGGTTGAGGACATTCTTTTGCAAAGTGACCAAGATTGTTACAGTTGTAACATTTGACTTTAGTTTTGTCAAATCCAGCTTTGTCACCTTTGTTGTAGTTGAGACTTGTCCTACCAGTCCTTTTTAAGAATATTTTGGTTTTTAGGCTCAGCATAGCCATCTGCCATTTAAGATCCATCTCCTCAAGATCATCTGGATTCAATTGTTCCAGATCATCACTAATCAGTACAGTATGCACATGACTAGTGAAGAAGGATTCTCTTGCAGCATCTTCACAATCTGCAGCCTTTCCTGTGGCAGTTTCTTGACCTTGACCTGTACTAGATACAAATGCAGCATTATTAGAAGAAATAGAAGGGTTCTTTTGATTTACCTCAGTTTCAAATACTCTGAGATCATTGTAGAGTTCATCTAACTCCTTTTCTTCTAGTGCATCTCTCTGTCTGTACATCACTGTGTACATGGCCCATTCTTCACTAAGAGACCTTAGGAACTTCATGTTGACATCTTCTTGCTCCATCTTAACCCCAACCTGGTTAAGTTCACCAATTAGCTTGTTGAATCTGTCAAACACTTGAGTGAGTGTCTCATTGGGCTTTCCTTTGAAGTTTTCAAAGTCTTACTTGAGAACAGATTTCATGTTCCTCTTGGTGCTCTTGGTGCCAACCTTTGCATCATCATCCTCAACAAAGAGATGTTGATAGTCATTAGGAATGGCCAGTAAGAGAGTGCTTAGAGTTTTGAGTTCGATGCCTTTGTCTTTCTTCTCCTTCTCACATTTAAGTTTGTCTGCTTCAGTTGCAGAGCTGCTTGCTTGACCAGGACCAGTTTTGTTGCCTTCCATGACAACTTCCCACATGGAATAATCTGTAATAAGCATGTATTGCTTAATACGATTCTTCCACATCCCAAAGTTATTGGGAGTGAGTATAGGGATTTTGTTGGCTTGAGTGCTTTCATTATTATCAGTCATGATTAATAATGTGTGTGTTTTAAAGATTAAAACTTTTTGTTGTTCTTAAAAATTCGTAGATCTAGAACCAATATGCTCTGATACCACTTGTCAGGATCGATTAACTATAAACGAGTTAATAAACACCTTAGATCTAATTGATGATAGAAGTTGCAGCGGATCAACACTATATCAATGAATTAAGAACAATAAACTGTAAGAACAATATGCGAGAATATTAAGAACACAGTTTCACAAAAAGCTTCAATGTTTATTAGTGAATCACAATACACACGTACGTTTACAATTCGTAAGGAACTATTTATAATAGTCCTTGAAGCCTAACTATTTACCCTAGTTATTCTAGGAATTGATTTACATTCGAATTATAAAGATATACATTGAATTACATTCTATAACTATCTCTACGAAGATCTCGGACTTGATATGTTCCATAAACGCGTTATCAGTAGTAAAACTAATCACCAGTAGTAAGTTTGCAACGTCAGTAGTAAGTAAGGTGATCAGTAGTAAGTCCAGATACATCGTCAGTAGTAACTACTAATGATAGTAGTATCTTCAATATGCCTTGATCAGTAGTAACTAAGTTATAGACTTCACCAGTATCAACTCATCAGTAGTAAGTAATTCTGCCCCATCAGTACTAAGCATAATATTCATCAGTAATAAGCATGATCAGTACTAACTGCAGCATCAGTATTAAGTTGATCTGTGATTTTGTTCCAACATGCTATTAATATTCATATGAGTTTTGTGTTTGCTAGGCTGAACTTTTCGGGTTTATGACTTCATTGGGCCGGCCAACTTGTTGGCCATGGCCTGTTATGGGAAACAGACACGGATACCACTGACAAGAGACGCCGTCGGCGACTTGAAAATGGATCTGTTACGATCAACCGGTAATACAACGAATGAATATACAAAAATCAAAGGGGATAAAGTTTATACCTTTCACTTGATTTAGAGATATCGCCAGTATATTTGTCGGAATCGTCCGGTTCGATGGGGGTTGCCATGACGCCGGAGATATACCGTTTAATCGTCCGGTTCGATGGGGGTTGCCATGACGCCGGAGATATACCGTTTCTAGCCGGATAAACTTTTGTGTTGGTCCGTAGAGAGAGATTGATGAGAAAATGGTGACATGAGTTGTTGCTTGATCGCCAGAAAGTCGAGACGAAGAGGATGTGATGGTGGTTTCTTGTTTGAATTCAGAGAAAGAAATAGAGCCGGAGATATAAACTGTGTCGCCAGAGTTCTGTTGTTGCTTGCCGGATGGAATCTGCTAGTCGGAGATTGAGAGACGAGCTAGAGGGGAAGATGGGTTTTTAAGGAAGATGAGGGTGATCGTGATCAGGTGATGGTTTACACCGAAGAGAGGTAGTCAAATTAAAGTATAGAGGTTATTGGGTTTTGTTTTTTTTTTTCTTCTCGTTTTGATCGTGAGTTATAGGGGTGTAGGCTTTTAATAATTGTGTTCTCTCATTTGATGGATTTAACAAACCATTATTTGGTTTTTAAATCAATAACTAAGGAACATAACTAACGGAAAATTGATAGGAAAGTGGGATCGACAGTTAGGGGGAGGATCCTCAGGATATGTTAAAGGGAAAACTAATTATTAAAAAGTAACGTAAATTATTTGAATGTTATCTTTAATTCTATTTATTAATAGATATTAGGTACACAACAAATTGTATAATCGTCTCATAAAATATTTTAATCGGGGTTTTACTCGGTTTACGGTGGTAGTTGATTCCGATAGGAAAATATCAATTTGGTATTTATTTTGTTATTTTCAACATTCTCATAATGCACTGAGCACTAAATTGTTGTTACTTGTATATCTAATCGTGTATGATGTTTTGTACATTATTTTTCGCACCTATTGATTTGGTTGAGCAAATGCTTCACTATGAGATATAAAATTTATATTTTTGATCCGGTTTAAAGTTTACGTTGATTCACTAACTCGCTAAATGTACAGTTCTAACTGTATGAGACACAACCAAATTGACGCGTGCTAATTGATGATGTGTACTACCGATACATAATATAAATGTTTTTGCTAGACTTAAATGATAAATGAGTGCTTTTATGATTGTACAAAGACAAAATGGGTTACAATAATTGTTGGGTTAAAAACCAAATTTTGAGGGTTGTCACAATTTCGGTCTTGAATGCATCCCAAGTCATAGCATCAGCAGTAACATGACCTAAGATTTGTACTTGTGAATTCCACCAGGATAAGGCTCCTTTGGACAGGGTACTTGCAGCAAACTTCACCATGTTTTCAGGAGCACAATTGATAATACTGAAGATTGATTCCACTTTCTCAGTCCAGTGGATGATAGCAATAGCTCCTTCAGTTCCCGAATATGTCAGAGGATGACAAGTAGTGAAGGTCTTGAACGAACAACCTTGAAGATTAGCGTTTTGATCTAAAATTAGAAAGAAAAAAAAAGACAAAATAGGTTAAGAAAGAAAATTCGCGATTGTGAGAAATCTTCATATGGAGACGTGTTAATACCATTGTTGTTGTTTCCTCCACGAGCAGCATTAGCTTGTGCAAGAGTTTCAGCGATGCGACGTTCTACCATTTGTTCAACAGGTTCAGCGTTTCCTCAAGCCATGATGAATTACTGATAAATTAACAAGTGAATTTAAGTTAAGCAAGAAGACTATTATTTAATTAGTGAATATACATAATGAAATCATGAAATAGTAATAGCATTATTATAAATAGTAGTAGTCGTAGTAATAGACGTAGAAATACGTAATAGTAGACGTAGAAGAAATAATAGTAGTTTAAATAAAAAGTTACTATATATAGGAATAAGAAGAAAACTTTTAGAATACTAAAATAAGACTTTTATTAATAATTTCTTAATAAATTTTGACATATATGGCACATCCCGCCATTGAAAAATGTCTTATACATACTACAATGTATAACCCAAGCCTCATCGAAAAATGGCTTATACACACTTCAGTTTATAGCCCGTGCCTCAACGGAAAATGACTTTCAAGAGATCAGCTTGAAACACGGGGCTCAATGGAATTTGCCTTCTAATCAACTCAGATTAGGATTCGTTCATCTTGAAAATGCTCCAACGTTACATCCAAAGTATTAATTGACGTGATCAATCTCCTTCTCCTTCTTGTGTTGGTCAAGGTAACATTTTAAAAAAAAAGTATTGTTTTTATATGTTTTGTTAAGGGGATAAATATTAATTATGGGGGGAGAGTTAATATTTGTAGGGGAGAAATTGTAATTGAAAAAAATATATAAAACATGAAGGAGTGTATATCCATAAAAGAACGATAACATACTGGAGTTGAAGTGTTGATTGTGGACGTAGGGGTTGGTATATTAACTCAATGGAGTAGCTACCTGTTGGGGATAACAGTCATGCGATGTCAAACATAACAACTTATTCAACACTTTTTCATAAACAAAACTAGTAATTATAGATCTTCTACAATTACATTTCATTTTCATATTTTTTTTCTCTTAACATGACGGTGTTGAACTTATACTTTTTCAGTCATAAAACTATTTTCATAACAATCATTTTGGGTAGCAAACACAATACTTTACCATAAACAATAACCATGTGGATTCACTCAACATTATTTATTGACCCTTTTACTTTATGTTTTTCAGGTGATTAAGGTGCACAGTGAGACTGGAGGATATGAGCAACTGGATTGTCGTGAGCCATGAATAAAACATTAAGTTTACGAACAATCATTTCATTTTCAAACAAATTCTATTTTAGGAAACTGCTATTTTTGGAAACTTTCTATTTTTTAGAAAGTGCAAATATTTTCATGTGTTATTTGTGTGGTTGTTTGTTTACTTAATTTTTGCTATGTCATCTTGAACGTTACACCTCCGTTCTTCCGCGAAACATTTTAAATGAAGTAAAACTCATTTTTGACGGGGTGTGACACGTTGCTAAATAGCTGTACAATTACTTTCCATAGCAAACTAGCTATGGAAATGCAGGGCGTAACAGAATTCGTAACAAGAATACCAACGGGTATTTATTCCATACGGACCGCAGTTCCGTAGTTGGTTTCCGTAACAACGTAACTATGAACTTTCATTCCATAGTAAACTAGCTATGGAAAATAATTTCGTAGAAAAAAAGCCTTCGCAAAATAACGACGGATTATTATTTCGTAGCAAAATAACCATGGAAAATATTTTCGTAGTTAATATTGTAGCAAAATAACCACGGAATATTTTTTCGACGATATTTTCGTAGGTTAACAGCAATGAAACGCCACTCCATAGCAAATGCGGTAGCAAGATAGCAACATATTTTGTTTTCGTGACAAAAACATTAGTAATTCTTGGGTTCGCTACGTAATTTTCAGTTCGTGGCAAATTTCGTAGTAACTTTACCACGAAAAATCATTCCATAGTATAAACCGTAGCAATATAGCAACGAAAATGACTTCCGTAGCACTCTTCCGTTGCTAAATCATTCTTTTCTTGTAGTGTAGTTTAACATTCTTGGTCTCAGCGTTCTTAGGGTTTTACGAAAATTTGAAGATGAAGAATCCTTTTGACCAATTAAACTAAACTAGTCTAACATTCTTGGTTCTAGGGTTCTTTCTAGGGTTTTTTTTTTCAAAAATTAGGGTGAAGAATCCTTTTGACCAATTAAACTAAGCTAGTTTAACATTCTTGGTCCTAGGGTTCTTTAACAATTTCGAAATTAAGTAGGGAAGAAAAAAACTTGGAACAAAAAAATTTAAAATTAAACAAACAAAAAACTTGTTAACTTTGTTTAGATTTCTAAACCAATGCTCTGATTGTAGGACCCAACCACCCATATATTGTTAATAAAATTGGTAAAGACAAGATCATATACGTCATACGATTATTCTTATTAAGCACAAACGTATAAAATGTGTTCTTGGTTGCGGAATAACCAAGAGCACTCCACAAAGTGTTACATTTAGAATTGGGTTATCGGTGATCCACACAAGTGATCAACCGGGATCCAAAAGGATGCTTAACAACTAAAGACTAAACCTCTATTTATAATGTATAGAGGTTTTACAATTAACCCTATTCTATATGTAACTCCCAATTCTAATAAGTGCATCCCTTGATTAAAGGGATTTGATTCATTACTCAAATAAGGAATGCACCATTCACGGACTGGTCGGTCCGTGTACTCAGTATGAGACTGAGCTATACCGACCAACTCGGTATGAGACTGAACTATACCGACCAACTCGCTATGTGGAGCTCGGTCCGTGAACTCAGTATCTGGTCATACTGATACTGACCACTCAGTATAGGACTGAGACTTAACACTAGTACCAACAAGTTGAGGGCAGAAGATCATGCACGGATAACTCGGTCATTCTACTCAGTATCAGACATATACTGAGTAGCTCAGTATGAGACCGATACTGAGTAGGTCAGTGCAACTCATTTGTGATCATCTTCAAAGGTTTTGAGCTGTCATATCTGATCGACGTCTATCTACTCAGTATCAGACCTATACTGAGTAGCTCAGTATGAGATCTGCCCCACTTGTTTGTTTTGTAATCATAAGATAACAAGGGACATGAGCTTTGCCCTAACAATCTCCCCCTATCTAATGATAACAAAACAATCTTCAATCTTGTCTTGTATCGTCTTCTTTTTGAGATCTCTTCATATTCTTTATTCGCCGAGTACTTCAAGAAACTATATATCACACTAACTTTTCTCCCCCACAATCATTGACTCCTTTCTCAAACTGTCCGGTAGATTTGAATTGTAATGAAACATCACTAAGGAATCATTCAATTAGTAGATTTCCTCAGTTTGAAATGATTCAAGTGATTGTAAAATAATGTGTGACACGTACCCCCTTGAATAACTTAGCATGAACATCTTAGCTTAAAAGAACTTTAGCTTCATATAAAGAAAACACATATCACATTGTGTTTTCTCCCCCTGAATCAGAGTCATATCCTTAAACTGTTCGGTATATTTTATCTTTGACTTGAAACATCACTAAGGAATCAATCAACTTATAGATTTCCTAAGTTTAAGATGATTTCTTATGACTAAAAGGAGAAAAATATGTGAAACATACTCACTTGTATAATTCAGCATGCAGAATTTCATTTCTCTAATTTTGCAGCAACTTCAAAAAATCATATCTCCAAGTATATTCTTCTGATCATTATGAATTTTTTACACAACATACCTATACCTGTCTTCAACATCATATCCAAAAATCATAAGGATCCAACGGTTGAAACGATCACAGCAGTCTCATACTGACCACTCAGTATGAGACACTCAGTATCAGAAAACCAGCAACTTTGAAAATATGTATCTCTTAATATATGTTCCTGATCAGTCTGAAATTTTGATACCGAGTAAATGCATGTGTTATGGATATCATATCCAAAATTCATGAAGATTCAACGGTTACAAAGGATATAATAGCCGTTTTATCACAGTTGCGCAGAATTAAAAACATACCATAAATATTCGTCAATAATCTTCAAAAATATATATCTCTTAATTAACGATTCCTTTTGAAGGTCTGAACGGTGAAAACATTAAACACATTATGGTGAACCTTCAGTTAAAATTTCACGCTCATTCGTTGTTTGAAGAAGGAGATTTGATTTTTCTACCATGGCTGCCCAAAAAGTAAGGAATAAAAAGCATAGAATCTGACTTTTTTGCGCCATACATATCTCTCTACCAGAAACTCGAATTGCAATTCTGAACGGTCAGACTGTGTTTCTGAGTGTTGAGAACCTCTTGTTCAAATTTCACACAGATTCGACCATTAACGAAGGAGATCCGGCATTTCTTCTACCCGTGCGCAGAATATGACGAAAATTCTGCATTGTTCTTCTTTATGAAAAGACTTGATCTTCAACAATATATAGGGTTATATGATCATCAAAGTTGTAGATAACTTTGAACCGCTCTGATACCAATTGTAGGACCCAACCACCCATATATTGTTAATAAAATCGGTAAAGACAAGATCATATACGTCATACGATTATTCTTATTAAGCACAAACGTATAAAATGTGTTCTTGGTTGCGGAATAACCAAGAGCACTCCACAAAGTGTTACATTTAGAATTGGGTTATCGGTGATCCACACAAGTGATCAACCGGGATCCAAAAGGATGCTTAACAACTAAAGACTAAACCTCTATTTATAATGTATAGAGGTTTTACAATTAACCCTATTCTATATGTAACTCCCAATTCTAATAAGTGCATCCCTTGATTAAAGGGATTTGATTCATTACTCAAATAAGGAATGCACCATTCACGGACTGGTCGGTCCGTGTACTCAGTATGAGACTGAGCTATACCGACCAACTCGGTATGAGACTGAACTATACCGACCAACTCGCTATGTGGAGCTCGGTCCGTGAACTCAGTATCTGGTCATACTGATACTGACCACTCAGTATAGGACTGAGACTTAACACTAGTACCAACAAGTTGAGGGCAGAAGATCATGCACGGATAACTCGGTCATTCTACTCAGTATCAGACATATACTGAGTAGCTCAGTATGAGACCGATACTGAGTAGATCAGTGCAACTCATTTGTGATCATCTTCAAAGGTTTTGAGCTGTCATATCTGATCGACGTCTATCTACTCAGTATCAGACCTATACTGAGTAGCTCAGTATGAGATCTGCCCCACTTGTTTGTTTTGTAATCATAAGATAACAAGGGACATGGGCTTTGCCCTAACACTGATACCACTGAAGGGTTTCACTGACTTCCAAAGTCAATCCTAGTCATACTGATTCGAACCATAAACTGAAATGAACATGAACTTGTTCATACCAGTTGAACTTACTAGCTAGTTTAATCCCTAAAGCGGAACTGAGATTAAACTTAATCCTTAAACCCTAAAGAATTGGGATGTTGGAAATCTAGACAAGATTAACATAAGAAATACTTGTACGAACAACACCAAGAACCCTAGGGTTCTTAGTCCTTGTTCGACGAACACAAAGGAAGGGAAAAAAGGTTTTTCCAATCAATACCTTAATTACTCAAGATAGATCCACCACTGATGAACACAACGAGAAGCCCTCTAGAAAGCACTTGAAATAATCAACTATTCAACAAACTCGAAGACTACGAAGAACACGAGGAACACCAAACTTGGTGTTTTTGGCCCTTGGACATTTTCGGCCGAAATAGGGGAGGGTGAGGGAGGATTTTCGTGGGTAGGGGATTGATATTGGCATATTTATACATATATTTATATGCCAATATACTTCTTTTTGTATGTGTTTATTGATTAGAATATGATGTTACCACTCAAAACTAGTCTCCATTGTGTTTTTCAGGCTATAGAGGAAAGTGACAAAAACTGGTCAAAACGACACAAGAAAATGAAAATCCCAAAATCTGAAGAAGATAGCGCCGCTATATACCAACGCTATATATCACGCTATTTTGGAGCCATACGCGAATCCGAGTCGTTGTTCGCCGAAGAAAAGAAGAGATAGCGCCGCTATCTCTAAGATGGCGACGCGATTTAACGCGGGTTCACATTAGCGACGCGATTTTTGACATAGCGACGCGATTTGCAGCGATCTGACACATATTTAAGCGAGATTGCAGATCAGGATTCGCAACTTTTGACCTAGCATTAAGAGGAAGCCGAAAATAAGAACCCTGGAGCACTCAAGATCAAGATTCTAAGGCTTAAACATTGGTTTTTATCATTCTTATTTGATACTATGTTTATGTTTATGATTTCTTACATTTTTTTGATGATTATTAGCATGTCTATGTAATAATCTTCTTATATTCGCTATGATTATATGAAATCTAAGATTTAGGTTTGGTATTTTTTTTAGGATTTCACCATTGGTTTTGAATATTTGTTTCTTTATATCAAAGAACCTTTTGGTTTGTTATTAAAAATCTGATTGTTTGATTATTGATTGTTTTGTTGATTGATCACTAGCAATTCTAGTTAATAATTAACTTAACTTTTCATCTCGGTGACGTAGTTAGCAATTAACTAGATCTAGGGAATTGAGAGTAAACATCAGTAAATATAGATAACACCAGAAGTCTAATCTTAGTTATGACCACATTCTAGATTAGAAGGTGACGGGACTCCGAGCCTAGATATAATTAACAAACCGAAGTGTAACCGTAGCTTTATTATTTAGGAATTTACCCCTTAGGATTGATAGCAAGGTCATTGTAGGGAATTAGAGACCACTACTTCCCTAACTTCTAGAATACCAGGTAAATCAGGACTTAACCTACCAAACCTAGACCTAGACAGAATCAATCATAGTGAATATTCTCTCTCTTATTTGAATACAATCTCACTGCTTTGTCAATTTGTTTGTTTCTATAAGTTTAAAGTTATTTTTTTATTAGTTTCTTATATCAATTAATTTAAAATCAAAAACCCCTACTTTATGGAATTGCTCAGATTAAATTATTAGTATTGATATTGACATATTTATACATATATTTATATGCCAATATACCTATTTTTATATGTGTTTATCGATTAGAATATGATGCTATCACTTAAAATGTAGTTTCCATTGTATTTTGCAGGCTATAGAAGAAAAAGTGACAAAAACGGGTCAAAAACGGTACAAGAAACGAAGAAATGCAGAAATTCAAGAGATAGCGCCGCTATCTATGAATAGCGACGCTATCTATGGTCGATATCTATCACGCTATTTCCTATCCAAACGCGAATTCGAGCCGCTGTTTGTCATCAAAAAGAGCAGATAGCGCCGCTATCTTCAAGATAGCGACGCGAAAAATGGCGGGAATACACATAACGACGCGATTTTGGACACAGCGACGCGATTTTCAGCGATCTGACACATATTTATGCGAGATTTCAGATCTGGATTCATAACTTTTGACCTAATACGAGAGCAGCCGAAAAATACCCTAGGAGCACTCAAGATCAAGATTTCAAGCATCAAATATTGGTTTACTATCATCTTTAATTATTACTATGTTTATGAATATAATTCTTCACGTTTGTTTGATGATTTTTAGCATGTCTATGTGCTAATCATCTTATATTCGCTATGATTAGATGAAGTTTAGGTTTTAGGTTTGGATATTTTTTAGGATTTATGATGATTGTTTGAATACTTGTGTTTTTAACAAAGAACCTTTTTGTTAAACCTTTACTTTTGCATTATTTAATCTGTTTATTGCTTGGTTGATAAAATACTGACAATATTGAATTGATCTAGTAATGCCCCTGACTTTTCATACCATTTGACGTAGTCAGCGACTCACTAGAAATAGGGGTCCGAGATTAGATACCGATAACCTAGGTACAGCTTAAAGTCTAATCCTTAGAGAAGAAATTCCAAGGATTAGAAGGTCTCGGAAAGCCGGACCTAGTTAAGAATAACAAGCAGGAGTGTGGCTTTAAACATGTCTTTTGAGAAGAAATTCCTAGAGATCATATTAGAATCATTGTAAGGTTTTGAGAGAAATCTAGTTCCTTAAACTCCTAGAACATGAATTAAATCGGTACTTCAAAACCAAACCTATACCTAGACGAATTCGACTCATAGTGAATATCCTCCTTAATATTAAAACACTTCCTCTTTATTTTTAGTCAATTGTTTACTTTAAAAATTAATGTTAGATTTGTTGGAATTCTGCCCACCGACACACGCGTACGGGTATTACGACCGATGATGCACATGCCTATCGGGTCACACACCAGGGGAATTCCTTTCTGATAACATTTAATGAGAGAAGATAAAAATAAAGATGTTGGGAGAATTATGTAGCTTTTATTTCATTGGGCCATTTAATGAACCAATGCATGTAAAGAGCTACCACTAATTATCCACATGCTACCTTTAATTTCATTGGACCTTTTTATGGTCCAATGCATGTTTAGTATGTCCACTTACTAGCTTTAATTTCATTGGACCTTTTTATGGTCCAATGCATGTTGAGTATATCCACATGCTAGCTTTAATCTCATTGGACCTTTTTATGGTCCAATGCATGTTGAGTATATCCACATGCTAGCTTTAATCTCATTGGACCTTTTGATGGTCCAATGCATGTTGAGTATAGCCACTTGCTAGCTTTTATCTCATTGGACCATTTAACGGTCCAATGCATGTCTAGCATCTTTAACACCTCCACATGCTTCCTTATCTATATAAGAAGATGTGGGAGGTTTAGGTAGAGGATGATGAAAAGAAAAACTCAACATTTCTCTGTCAAAAATTAAGTGTTTAGTTCACCGAAATCTAAGAAGTTTCTTGAGCTTTCTGTGTCGGGTTAGCAACTTGAAAGGAACGGTAACTCGGTGTGGATCAACGGTAGAGGGGAACCAACTCGTGACCATCATCCACTCGTCAACATCATCAATCTTGCTGGTGTCTTCAAGGGTATGATGTTCTATCTTTTCTTTGTTGCGTTTTTCGGTTTAGAGATATGGTCCTTGGTGGATTGTGGTGGTTAAACTTTTGTTTTATATATATACTTCCACTGCGTTTTCGAACCCACCAAAATCCAACAGTGGTATCAGAGCCTACTCTAAACGAATCTTGCACATTTCGGGCTTGAAAAACGATTTGAGGATCGGTTTTGCCAAAGTTAGATTTCGGGTTTTAGCCTTGCTAAATCCATAATATTTTGACTCACACACTTATATGCATGTCATGGTTTTGGCATGAAATGCATGCATGCATATATTTGTGTTATGTGTGTAATTTATTACATACAAAGATTCATTGTGCCTTGAGTGTTTGATTTCGAATCTTTGTCAAAATATTTTATAATGGTTGTTGGCACACCATTTTAGCTTTCATGTATGTAGTAGCTAGTAGATTGGTAACCATCATGCCCTTGACCTTGTGCCTTGTGTTTGGTTGTTATTCATTTGGTGACTTTGTCACAATGGTTTGTAATTAATAGTTTATTAATTTAGGTATGTAATATTTATTAATTATGGCTTGCATGCCATTGATTTTCATTTGTATGTGTACTAGTTAGTAGGATTTCGGGGCTTGTTAGCCATTTCTATATGTTCTATGTACTTGTAAAATGAAGACCGAAATACAACCGAATGGAATCATGAAGTGATGTCTAAGCAACCTTGGATTCGATGAAGTCTAATGGAGACGGCGGATTTAGTGGGAGCTCACATGGAAGGTCATTATTTGTCCATAGTTAACCGAGTTTTTCCCGGGTTGGCTCACGGGAAAAACTAATAGGACTTGGGCATAGTTACCAATTACTTTATTGAATGCGTGTGATGATTATTTATTTGCTTGGTTGTTAGATTTTCGCATGTTAAATAAATAAATTAAAAATGGTTTAATTAAATCACTCGCTATAGATTAATTAAAAGGTGAAAAATGATTTTGTCACAAAAAGTAATTAATCAAAAAATTTTAAAAGAAACAAAAACCCGTTTTTAAAGAATATCATTTTTATTATCCTAATGATGACGCCACCCAAATCTTGCTAAACAAAGTTGGTTGTCGTGCATTAGCCGAGCCGATCTTTGAATAGACAGTGTGGAAGGTGAGTGTGACTCACTTTGTTATAATTGGTCGTCGTGCATTAGCCGAACCGTTATAATTAAAATGTTTCACCGCGTATCGTGTTGGATGATTTATATGATTTCTCACAAAAGTAAATCTTGCATCATCCATAAGATGTCACCACTTCAATCTTGCCACGCAAGGATGGTTGTCGAGCTTAGCCGAGCCACTCCTTGTGGCGCAAGAGGGGAGTGAGTGTAAAACATTTGTCATCCTAGTTGTCGAGCTTAGCCGAGCTAGTATGATAAGTGTTTTACCGTGTATCAAGATGGATGATTTACAAACTCAAAGTTGGAATTCTAAATGATTGTCGAGCTTAGCCGAGTCATTTGAATTTTAATTTGAGGTTGATGCTAATAGGGATCAAACATGCTATTGACAAATGACAAATGATCCCACAAGAAGCTAAGAGTTGTAAGTCACAATTGGTACAATATAAATGCAATTTGTACAATTGTTACAATATGATTATTGGTACAAATTGGTACAATATGGCACTAGTACAATATGGTGATTACAATTGGTACAATGGATACCTACCTTAAAAAGCATTTCAACGTGATCCGCGGCAAACCCGTCATGTTCTAATGTGGAAATACGGTTCTTAGCCTTTGTAAAATATAATAAAAATTGTTTTGGGTAATATATTTTCAAGGACTTTAATATCAATCTAACTAAAATAACTTTGCAACGTAATAGATGGCATCTTCAACCAACACCACCACCACCACCAATGTTTTTTAAGAGTTTTCCTTGAAAAGAAACTCAATGGTGCAAATTTCCTTGATTGGGAGAGACAATTGAAGGTTGTTCTCCGCAATGACGGAAAGATGCATGTAGTTAACAGATCAGGACCCAAGAAGAAGAAGCCCACCCCTATCCATGCGGGTAAGGGAAAGGGTAAGGTTGGTGTATCCAAGCCAAAACCCACTTCGGCTGCCAAAGCTAAAGCTAAGGCACCGGACGATGCGGATTGCTTCTTTTGCGGGAAAAAGGGTCACTACCATCGCTCATGTAAATCATACCTCGAGGAACTAAACAAACTCAAGGCAAAGAGCGTTGTTTGCAAAACTCTACTTCGCAAAACTGGGTTTTAGATACCGGTTGTGGCACTCATATTTGTAATACAGTAAATATGCTCTTGGAAAGTGAGAGGTTGGGTAAAGGGGAACAAGATCTCATCATGGGAAACAAGCATGTTGTCCCAGTTGAAGCCCAAGGAAACGTGAAGTTGTCCTTTGAAT
Organism: Calendula officinalis; assembly: GCA_963853835.1. Lineage (NCBI taxonomy): Eukaryota > Viridiplantae > Streptophyta > Magnoliopsida > Asterales > Asteraceae > Calendula > Calendula officinalis. Next base: position 52,933,478 of record OY970830.1, read on the forward strand.
CTGGTTCCTCTATTTTGTTGAAAAAAGTTCGTTACTCGCGACATGTGGCAAGAAATATTATTTCTTTTCACGCCTTGTATGATGATGGTTTTGCATTTTCGTTTAATAATAACGGTTCTATTTCATGTTACAAAGATAGTACTTGTTATTTTAATGCTTTACCATATCATGGCATTTATGAGGTGATAGGACATGTTAGCAACAAAAGGTCAATCATGCAAATTGGTTCTACATCCAAAGATACTTTGGATAAATTATCTCTTTGGCATAGTCGTCTTGGCCATATAAACAAGACTCGCATTTCCAAGCTTCAAGCAACTGGCGTCTTGGAGTCATTTGACCATGAGTCAAGTGATACATGTGAATCTTGCTTATTAGGCAAGATGACTAAAGCACCCTTCACAGGATCAAGTGAGAGGGCTAAAGGTTTGTTGGATATTGTACACACCGATGTATGTGGTCCATTCCACCGCCTTACAAGAGATCATTGTAGATACTTCATAACCTTTATAGATGATTATAGTAGGTATGGATATGTTTACTTGGCTAAACATAAGTCAGAAACTTTTGAAGTTTTCAAGACATTCCAAAATGAAGTAGACAATCAATTGAGCAAGAAAATTAAGATACTCCGATCTGATAGAAGAGGAGAATATCTTAATCTAGAGTTTATTGATCATCTTAGGAATTGTGGGATTATCTCACAATTAACACCTCCAAGGACTCCACAATTAAATGGAGTCGCTGAAAGGAGGAATCGGACATTACTAGATATGGTCCGATCTATGATGACTCGAACCCAAATTCCAATAAGTTTTTGGGGATATGCTTTAGAAACGGCGGGTAGAATCCTTAATCTCGTACCAACGAAGAAGGTAGAGAAAACACCTTTCGAGATGTGGCATGGGCAGATGCCAATCGTTGCCTATCTAAAGGTTTGGGGTTGTCAAGCCTACGTGAAACGTGAGGTTGATGATAAATTAGAACCCCGATCAGAAAGATGTTATTTCATTGGATATCCCAAAGCGGGACTTGGATATATATTCTATAAACCTTCAGAGAACAAGGTATTTGTTTCTCGAAGGGCAGTCTTCTTGGAAAGAGAACTCCTATCCAATTCTCATGAAGGGAAGAAAATAGATCTTGAGGAAACTCAAGATATAACCAATGAAATACCTGATGTTGGCACTAGCAAACAACCTAATGAGGTTGGTATCGATCAAGAAGATGCGATACAAAATGACGATCAACCATTGACTCTTCGTCATTCTGGTAGAACTCGCACTGAGCCAGAGAGGTATGGGTTTCTCATATCTGAGGGTAGCGAGTTACTAGGGGATCATGATGAACCCACAACATACCAGGAGGCATTGCAGGACCTGATTCTGTGAAGTGGAGAGAGGCGATGGAAACCGAGATGCAATCCATGATGGATAACCAGGTTTGGGAACTGGTTGATCCCATTCCGAGCTGTAAGCTTGTCGGATGCAAATGGGTCTTCAAATTGAAGACCGACATGGATGGACAAATAGACACTTTCAAAGCCCGACTGGTGGCTAAAGGTTTCAATCAAACACATGGTATTGACTATGACGAGACCTTTTTCCCAGTGGCCATGTTGAAGTCTATTAGAATACTTTTAGCAATTGCCGCCTTTCATGATTATGAGATTTGGCAAATGGATGTGAAAACCGCCTTCCTTAATGAGAAGCTCTCTGAAGAGGTGTATGTGAAACAACCTGAGGGGTTTGCACATCCAAAGTATCCTAATAAAGTTTGTCGGCTAAAGAAGTCCATTTATGGACTTAAGCAAGCATCTCGTAGTTGGAATCTTTGTTTTGATGAGAAAATCAAAGAATTTGGTTTTTCCAAGAAAATCAAAGAATTTGGTTTTTCCAAGAGCAAAGATGAGCCATGTGTATACGTCAGAGCTAGTGGGAGCGATGTAGTATTCCTAGTCCTATATGTGGATGATATCCTGCTCATTGGAAACAATATTCCTATATTGAGAGATGTAAAAACCTTTCTAGGAAAATGTTTTTCAATGAAGGACTTAGGAGGAAATGCTTCTTATGTCTTGGGTATTAAGATCTACAGGAATAGATATAGAAGGCTCCTTGGGTTGAGTCAAAGTGCATATATAGACAAAGTCTTGAAACGATTCAAGATGGACGAATCCAAAAAGGTAAATCTTCCAATGTCACATGGAGTGACATTGAGCAAGGCTCAATGTCCAAGTTTTGATAAGGAACGTGAAGTAATGAAGCGTATCCCATATGCCTCGGTAGTGGGATCGATCATGTACGCCATGTTATGCACACGTCCTGATGTGTCATGTGCCTTGAGCATGACAAGCAGGTATCAGGCTAACCCGGGAACACCTCATTGGACCGCGGTAAAGAATATTCTCAAATATCTTCGTAGAACGAAGGAGATGTTCTTAGTCTACGGTGGAGAGCAAAAGCTACGAGTAACTGGTTACTCGGATGCTAGCTTCCAAACTGATAGGGATGACTGCCGATCTCAATCGGGGTTCGTGTTCCTATTAAATGGTGGTGCAATAAGTTGGAGATGCTCCAAGCAGGACACAGTTGCTGATTCAACTACGGAGTCAGAGTATATCGCAGCAAGTGAAGCTGGAAAAGAAGCTGTGTGGATGAAGAAATTCATCCAGGACCTGGGAGTCGTTCCTAGCATTACTCACCCTATTGAGCTGTTTTGTGACAATGAGGGTGCAGTAGCATTGGCTAAAGAACCAAGAGCTCATGAAAGAACGAGACACATTTCTAGAAAATACCACGTTATCAGAGATATGATAGAGTGTGGTGAAGTTGCCATTAGCAGAGTACCAACGGAAGGCAATCTAGCTGACCCGTTTACCAAGCCATTATCACTGGCTGTTCATGAAGCTCACACTATGGCTATAGGTGTGAGATATGCCAGTGATTTTGCTTGAGATTTTTTTTTAGTTTATGTTTTGATATTTACTTATTTTGGGAACAATAAGCAGTATTGTAGCTTTGAGTTGTATTGATGTATAAAAATGTCTATACATATGTGTGTTGCAGTTACTTTCAAATGGTTTATACTGTGTTCCATCTTTGCATGTTTAAACACTTCCCAGATTTAATCTAAACATCCACAGTCAGTCATCCTTAAAGGGAAGTAAGTGATGAACGAAGGCTGAGGCAATGTGTTGGTTATGAGATATAGACGCAACAATTGCCTGTACTTGAAATGAGTTTCAAGTGACTGGAGACCCAACACCCGAGTCTACATCATGGTAATTGTCACAAGTAACTCGGGAGTATCATTCTATCCTTAGACCGGAGGTGCATGAGCTTCCAAAGCATTAGTTTGCATTGCTTAGATTATTTTCTAACGCAGTCCGTAACTGGCTGTCATAAGGGATCTAGTTGGGTAATGTATTAGCTTATGTAGAGGGACAATGTAGTCAAAGGGATTTGTTCCTCTATGTTCATAGAGAGAGATATCCATGGGCCCCTCGATGATTTAGCGCTGACACCCAATATGCACGGTCGTGCTCGAGTTAAATTGATAATGGATAAATTAAAACTCATTTTGGTCACCACTAAATAAAAGATCGGGAAACAGAATCGTGAACGATCTGGAGATTGACGACATTAGATCCATGTCTCGTGTTCACAAGGATATCGGTAACAAAGGGATATTACGATCACTTATCTATAGGACAATCATTGTGTGATGATTGAATTTGTCGTGGATGACATACTTGTGCTGACTTGGGGACAAAGATGCCTAGCTAGGGCCGCTCTTTGTTAGTGATACGAATAAAGCGTCGCGTCGTGTGCAAGTGGGAGTCTGTTGGAATTCTGCCCACCGACACACGCGTACGGGTATTACGACCGACGATGCACAGGCCTATCGGGTCACACACCGGGGGAATTCCTTTCAGATAACATTTAATGAGAGCAGAGAAAAATAAAGATGTTGGGAGTATTATGTAGCTTTTATTTCATTGGGCCATTTAATGAACCAATGCATGTAAAGAGCTACCACTAATTATCCACATGCTACCTTTACATTCATTGGACCTTTTTATGGTCCAATGCATGTTTAGTATGTCCACTTACTAGCTTTAATTTCATTGGAACTTTTTATGGTCCAATGCATGTTGAGTATATCCACATGCTAGCTTTAATCTCATTGGACCTTTTGATGGTCCAATGCATGTTGAGTATACCCACTTGCTAGCTTTTATCTCATTGGACCAATTAATGGTCCAATGCATGTCTAGCATCTTTAACACCTCCACATGCTTCCTTATCTATATAAGAAGATGTGGGAGGTTTAGTTAGAGGATGATGAAAAGAAAAACTCAACATTTCTCTCTCAAAAATTAAGTGTTTAGTTCACCGAAATCTAAGAAGTTTCTTGAGCTTTCGGTGTCGGGTTAGCAACTTGAAAGGAATGGTAACTCGGTGTGGATCAACGGTAGAGGGGAACCAACTCGTGACCATCATCCACTCGTCAACATCATCAATCTTGCGGGTGTCTTCAAGGGTATGATGTTCTATCTTTTCTTTGTTGCGTTTTTCGGTTTAGAGATATGGTCCTTGGTGGATTGTGGTGGTTAAACTTTTGTTTTATATATATACTTCCGCTGCATTTTCGAACCCATCAAAATCCAACAAGATTTATTAATCAGTTTGCAAATAGAAACTCTCCAAATGAAACCCTTTTTAATTATATGTTCAGATTAGTTAATTAGTTTTATTTTACATAATCAGCTTAATTGTTCCCTGTGGAGACGAAAATACCCGAACGTACTTACCTGAACTGTATTACTCACGATTAGGTCATACTTGCCTAAGAGTGTGGTAATCTAGGAAAGGTGTATTTAGGTGAATTATTTTATAACTAGGTTTTACACATCAAGTTTTTGGCGCCGCTGCCAGAGAACAGTTGTGTGATTAGCAATTTATAACTAATCTTCTAATCGATCCTCGTCTAGGAATTTATTCTTGGACAAGTTATTTTATATTGTTAAATTTTTTTATTGATTCTAGTAAACAGTTGCGTTTTTAACAAGTGTTTTGAGGTTTGCAGGTGTATGACCCGTTGCTCTGACTTTGATCCGATATTACCGTATACTAAGCCAGAGAGACTTCTTCGCCAGTGACGTAGAGCAGTTTTAGCAGCGCAATACCTAGAATCAATAAATTTTCGAACTATTGAAAACCCCATTTTCGAAATGGGCGATCAACCACATCCTCAAGAAGAGCAACCCATGTGGAACATTAGACAGACACCACCAACTCCCCCTACTCCATCTATCACAGTTCCAGAATTGAACAATATCAACTTTGATATTAAAGGTCAATTCCTCAGTATGGTGCGGGATCTAAACTTCGATGCAGATTATGCAATGATCCTAACAGACATCTCGCGAACTTTTTGGAAATTTGTGAGCTGTTCAAACAACGAGGCGTGTCGTTGGATGCCATGAGACTCAGATTGTTTCCTTTCAGTTTAACTGGGGATGCAAGAGAATGGGTTAAATCATTAGAGCCAGGCTCAATTACGACTTGGGATGAACTCCGAAGTCGCTTTATTACTCGATATTTTTCACCAGCTAAGGCTTGCAAAATGAAAACTGATATTATGGCTTTTATGCAGGATTCAGGTGAGAAGTTGACGGATGCTTGGGAGAGGTTGAAAGGCCTATTGAGGAAATGCCCAAACCACAGTTTCGAAAAAAACAACATAGTACACATATTTTATAAGGGATTGGATTACACATCTCGTTCCCTCCTCGATTCATCAAGTGGTGGGTTATTCATGTACAAAACTCCAACCCAAGCATATCAACTCGTTGAACACCTATCCATGAACACTATGGAATGGCAGACTGACAGACGAGCTGGACAAGTGAATTTGGTGGACGATAGACAGAATGATGAACTGGCCGCATTTAAGAACAGTCAACAAGCATTTGAACGAAAATTAGATAAAATAACTAGTTGTTTACATGCCATACAGGTTGGGTGCGACAAATGCAAAGGACCACATCTCGCCACAGATTGCACACAACAGCAACCAATGTCAGTAGAGGAGGAGTTGAATTATATCAACCACCGCGAGAGAATGCTGCAGGTCAAGGGAAAAATCCTCAATGGAAATTATGCTCGAGAAATATATGGAAAAACAAGACAAGAAAGCTGAAGAACAAGATCAAATTATCAGAAATCAGCAAGCAGCAATTCAAAGCTTAGAGAGGAATATGGGCAGGATGGCCGAAGCTTTACAAGAACGCCATCAAGGCAGTTTACCACCCCGTACACAAGATAATCCTAAACGGGTATTCGAGAATATTAAAGCCATCACCACTCGACGTGGTAAAACGGTAAGTTCACCTGTATTAAACACTGATGAAAATTCTTGTGATGTACAGGTTAATAAGGAGACTCAAATTGATAAAGAGGAGATATCTATGGAGAAGATTGAAACTCCAAAAGAGCAGGAGAATGTAAAACCAAAGGAGACACATAAGTCCACTAAACCGGATGCAACGAACTCGTACACACCGAAGGTCCCTTTCCCTCGGCGATTGAGGAAAGAAAATCTTCAAGAGAAATACGGTAAGTTCGTTGACATGATAAAATAGGTGCGCATTAACGTTCCTTTGGTTGACATGTTAGCAGGTATGCCGAATTATGGGAAGTTCATCAATGATTTGGTATCTAGCAAGACACTGACTGGAGAGGTTGGCATATTTATACATATATTTATATGCCAATATACCTATTTTTATATGTGTTTATCGATTAGAATACGATGTAATCACTCAAAATGTAGTTTCCATTGTATTCTGCAGGCTATAGAAGAAAAAGTGACAAAAACGGGTCAAAACGGTACAAGAAACGAAGATATGCAGATATTCAAGAGATAGCGCCGCTATCTATGGATAGCGACGCTATCTATGGTCTCTATCTATCACCCTATTTCCTATCCAAACGCGAATTCGAGCCGCTGTTTGTCATCAAAAAGAGCAGATAGCGCCGCTATCTTCAAGATAGCGACGCGAAAAATGGCGGGAATCCACATAGCGACGCGATTTTGGACATAGCGACGCGATTTTCAGCGCTCTGACACATATTTAAGCGAGATTTCACATCTGGATTCATAAATTTTGACCTAATACGAAGAGCAGCCGAAAAATACCCTAAGAGCACTCAAGATCAAGATTTCAAGCATCAAATATTGGTTTTCTATCATCTTTGATTATTACTATGTTTATGAATATAATTCTTCATGTTTGTTTGATGATTTTTAGCATGTCTATGTGCTAATCATCTTATATTCACTATGATTAGATGAAGTTTAGGTTTTAGGTTCAGATATTTTTTAGGATTTATGATGATTATTTGAGTACTTGTGTTTTTAACAAAGAACCTTTTTGTTAAACCTTTACTTTTGCATTATTTAATCTGTTTATTGCTTGGTTGATAAAATACTGACAATATTGAATTGATCTAGTAATGCCCCTGACTTTTCATACCATTTGACGTAGTCAGCGACTCACTAGAAATAGGGGTCCGAGATTAGATACCGATAACCTAGGTACATCTTAAAGTCTAATCTTTAGAGAAGAAATTCCTAGGATTAGAAGGTCTCAGAAAGCCGGACCTAGTTAAGAATAACAAGCAGGAGTGTGGCTTTAAACATGTCTTTTGAGAAGAAATTCCTAGAGATCATATTAGAATCATTGTAAGATTTTGAGAGAAATCTAGTTCCTTGAACTCCTAGAACATGAATTAAATCGGTACTTCAAAACCAAACCTAGACCTAGACGGATTCGACTCATAGTGAATATCCTCCTTAATATTAAAACACTTCCTCTTTATTTTTAGTCAATTGTTTACTTTAAAAATTAATGTTAGGTTTATTAATCAGTTTGCAAATAGAAACTCTCCAAATGAAAACCCTTTTTAATTATATGTTCATTAGTTAATTAGTTTTATTTACATAATCAGCTTAATTGTTCCTTGTGGAGACGAAAATACCCGAACGTACTTGCCTGAACTATATTACTCATGATTAGGTCATACTTGCCTAAGAGTGTGGTAATCTTGGAAAGGTGTATTTAGTGAATTATTTTATAACTCGGTTTTACACATCAAGTTTTTGGCGCCGCTGCCGGGGAACAGTTGCGTGATTAGTAATTTAGAACTAATCTTCTAATCGATCCTCGTCTAAGAATTTATTCTTGGACAAGTTATTTTATATTGTTAAATTTTTTTGTTGATTCTAGTAAACAATTGCGTTTTTAACAAGTGTTTTGAGGTTTGCAGGTGTATGACCCGTTGCTCTGACTCTGATTCCGATATTACCGTATACTAAGCCAGAGAGACTTCTTCGCCAGTGACGTAGAGCAGTTTTAGCAGCGCAATACCTAGAATCAATAAATTTTCGAACCATTGAAAACCCCATTTTCAAAATGGGCGATCAACCATATCCTCAAGAAGAGCAACCCATGTGGAACATTAGACAGACACCACCAACTCCCCCTACTCCATCTATCACAGTTCCAGAATTGAACAATATCAACTTTGATATTAAAGGTCAATTCCTCAGCATGGTGCGGGATCTAAACTTCGATGCAGATTATGCAATGATCCTAACAGACATCTCGAGAACTTTTTGGAAATTTCTGAGCTGTTCAAACAACGAGACATGTCGTTGGATGCCATGAGACTCAGATTGTTTCCTTTCAGTTTAACTGGGGATGCAAGAGAATGGGTTGCATATCAACTCGTTGAACACCTATCCATGAACAGTATGGAATGGCAGACTGACAGATGAGTTGGACATGTGAATTTGGTGGACGATAGACAGAATGATGAGTGGCCGCATTTAAGAACAGCCAACAAGCATTTGAACGTAAATTAGATAAAATAACTAGTTGTTTACATGCCATACATGTTGGATGCGACAAATGCAAAGGACCACATTTCACCAAAGATTGTACACAAATCAATGTCAGCAGAGGAGAAGTTGAACTATATCAACAATGGGTACCGAAATAATTATCAAGGTGGAAATCAAGGGTACAATAACAACCAGGGGTACAACAACAATAGAGGTTATAACAACAATAACCAAAACAACAACTACCCCCTAGACAATCGAACCCCCTCGTTTCCAACGTGATAATCAAGCAAACCAACCACCTCGAGAGAATGCTGTGAAGGATTTATGTGCACAGTTAGTCTATCTATGATGATACATCCATGCCTACGAAACACTTAAGGGTCACACCGGTGAGTGCATGTAATACGAGTAAGATATGTAATGATACTTGGAAGAGGATTGATTCATAATAGTCATTTATGAATCAAGTTAAGTATTAAGTCAAGTTTGACTTATTACTAGATTAGTTTAACTAACTAATTAATACAAGTATTTGTACATTTACTAGTTGAGTAAATATACAATGTGTTAATTATAGATGATCCATGATATGATTTAAAGCTATTAAATCATATAGTAATTGGATAATATTATTGTTTAGATTATATAAAGTTTATTATATAATCAATTATTAAAAGTATAAATACAAGAATATATTTCGTGTATATGGGTACCAAAATATTAAGTGTATAATACTAGACATTTAATAATTAAGTGTAACAATAATAACTAGATAAACTACAAGGGTTTAATATTTAAAAGATAAGTTTAGTTAAGAGATTGATCTTAATTAAACTAGAAGGGCCCTAAGTGAAAGTCCTTCTATTATAAATAGAAGGCATGGGGTTCCCTTGTTTTGTTACACCACATTACACGAAACCCTAGCCTCCCCTCTCCCTTGTTTCGGCGGAATAGAACAAACACCAAGTTCTTGGTGTTCTTCATTATTCGTGTTCTTCAAGTCTTGAAGATTCGAAGATCATTACAAGGATCAACTAGAAGGTCACTCGTCGTGTTCATCATCAGTGGACTAACTTAAGCAAGATTAAGGTATGTTTTGAGAAAACCTTTTTTTTTCTTCTCCCTCTTGGACGAATTCGACCAAGAACCCTAGGGTTCTTGGTCATGGTCGACGAACACACACAAGTGTGTGTGTGTTCAGGTTTTTCGTACAAGGATTCTTCTATTGGTAATCTAATCTAGATCTCCAAGATCCCAATCCTTTAGGGTTTAAGGATTAGGTTTAATCTCAGTTCCGCATTTAGGGATTAAATCAGCTAGTTGGTTTTAACCGGTCAAGTACAAGTTCATGTTCTTGGTCAGTGTGGTTCGAACCAAGTGACTAGGAGGTTGACCCAAGTGGTCAATCAGTGTTCATGAAACCCTTCAGTGGTATCAGAGAGTTGGTTTAGAGATCTAAACTAGATTAACAAAGTTTGTTTGTTAAATTTTTTTATTAAAGTTTTTTTGTTCCAATTTTTCTTCTTCTTCTTCTTAAATTTCGAAATAGGGTAAGAACCCTAGGACCAAGCATGTTAAACTAGTTAAGTTTAATTGGTCAAAAGGATTTTAGAAAACCCTAGAAATTTCGTGATCAAGGGTAAAGAACCCTAGGACCAAGAACATTAAACTAGTTAAGTTTAATTGGTCAAAAGGATTCTAACCCTAGAATTTTCATGATCAAGAAAGAACCCTAGGACCAAGAATATTAAACAAGATTTGTTTAAATGGTCAAAAGGTTTCTTTCTTTTTTTCCCAAAGATTTCGTGATCAAGCAAGGAAATCTAGGACCAAGTATATTAAACAAGATTTGTTTAATTGGTCAAAAAGATTCTTTCCTAATCCCTTTAGATTTCGAAATCTAGAAGGAAACTTGGACACCAAGTATATTAAACTAGCTTAGTTTAATTGGTGGAAAAGTTTCTTAGTTTTAAGAATTTCGAAACCCTAAAAGAACCCTAGAACATTAAACTAGTTTAAGTTTAATGGTTTAAAGGAATTACTTAGGTTAATAATCTAAAACCTAGATAATTAAACAAGTCTATGTTTAATAAGGTTTAATTATTATTTTAATAGATTTATTAAGACTAGTTCTTTAAACCTAGAAATCTAGACAAAGTTTATTGTTTATAAGATTTAAATTAAAAGTCTAAATAAATTTATTCAGGTTATAATATATCCTAGGATTTGAACAAAGTTTATTGTTTAAATAGGATTGATTAGAATTAATCTTTTAATAAATAATATCTTTGATCAAGAAAGTTAAAACCCTAGTTTTGATTGATCAAAAACAAGATTAGGGTTTAACTAATGAGAATTAAAATAAGTGTTAATTTTTAGTTCAAGAAATTAACAAGATGTATTTATTTATATTTATATATTATATTTCGGATTTTTTAATATTTAAAAAGGATAAAATGAATTTTAATAAATAAAGAAGTTTATACGTATTTTAATTATATCAAGTTAAAATACATACGTATAAATTAGATGTAATATTCTTGTTAGAATGTTACAAGTTTATTTTAAAAGAAATATATACGTACATATATTAAATACAAGATTAAATGGAACATTAAAAGATAATGTTATTTTAATCTTAAAGGCTAAATAATATAACTAGATATTGTATAAGTTGATTATATAATTGAAACTAGAAAGTGCAAAGTTATGATTTCATTATAACTAGAAATTGTACAAGTTAAAATTATATGATAGACTTGAATATACAAAGTTATATATTACTCCCTCCGTCCCACAAAAAACTTCCCATTTCACCTTATATTTTTGTCCCACAAAAAACTTCCCATTTCATACACTTGATGGGCTCCACATAATAAAATACTATTAAAACTAAGGACCCACCATTAACTTATCCAATAACTATCTTTCTCTCTCCAAACCAATCTTATATTTTAATCAAAACTATTACCAATTACCCTACCACTAACTATTACATAAAAACTTGTGCCAAAGTGAAATGGGAAGTTTTTTGTGGGACGGAGGGAGTACATTATAAAGTGTATAAAGTTAAAAATTATTATAACTAGATAATTATACAAGTATAATATAAGTATTTTACAAGTCATGTAAGATACTAGATTAATGATCAAGAGTTAAATAACAAGATAACTTTAGAACCTATATTTAACTAGTCCAAGTTAAATGTAAGAAAGGTTTAAAGAAACTAAGGATTATTATATATAGTCTTTATATAATAAGATTATTAGTTTCACCAAGTATAGACCGGTGATTGTGTTTGCTTAAGTTCCATCATGGTTGTTGGAGCTAGTGGGAGCTACACAAGAAAATCACAAAGTTTATGAATGTCTCACTATGACATAAGTTTTGGTCGAATCTAGTAAGTCAAAACAAATGTTTAGTTTTGTTATTAGACATATGAAAAACTAGATGTGTTAAACTAGATTTATGATTCAAGTTTATGAATCATAAAAGAATTAAAAGTTTAACATAAGTTTTAAGTTTTTCAAGAAAGATAAAACAAGTAAGTTTTATTCTAGATAAGGTTTTCCACAAAACCTAGTGATACGTTTTGTACACCTCGTTTTTAGGTATACATATAAAGCGCACAAATTCTTGAAACTATAAGTTTTAAAGAAAGTTCTTAAGCTTTAAAAAGGATGTCTTGTTGAATTCTTGAATTCACACGTCACATATCTTAAACTAGGATTAAGATTGGAATAAGGTTTATGTTTAGTTCAAGACTTAAAAAAACCCAAGAAAATCTTAGATCTAAGTACTATCCACCTAATGGAACACCTCACTTGTTAAACGATATTCATATTGTAAGGATAAAGAACCTTAGATATGGATTCAAATCATTGCCAGTGTTAGGGTGCGTAAGGTTCTGTGATAATCGGGAGTCCCGGCGCAGAACATCGCTCTGTCTTAGATGGTCTGATCTATTTTGGTGATAATCGGGAGTCCCGGCCCAAAAAGTACTTGAGTAGAATAAACATACTAGACTTTGTTACTAACTTAGAAATGTACAATTAGATTGTACAAATTTGTAATAAGTTATAAGTCTAAAGATTCTACGACCCCTAGGAATCGTGTCAAGTCTTGATACGATCGTTAAGGATGTTACCTACCAGAAATAGCATGTCTCGTCGGGAAGTGCCCAAACCTTGCGGCGAGAATGTGATATATGGATCCTAGGCCTAAAATATTAATTATGGGTTTATAATATATTTTAGAGAATGTTTATTGAAGATTACTAATTAAACTGGGTTTGATTTGTAGATGGCAGCAACAACCACAACGACAAGTACCACCAATCTCTCACTTCGCTCAATCCTCGAAAAAGACAAGTTGACTGGGTCAAACTTTCTCAATTGGGAGCGCAATTTTCGCATTGTGCTCAGGCATGAGAGAAAGTGGTATGTCTTGGAAAGAGCAGTACCTAATGTCCCTGCCGCGAATGCTAGAGCTGATGCAAGGCAAGCTTATAATAAGCATGGCAGTGATGCGCTCGATGTGAGCTGTTTAATGCTCGCAACCATGAGTCCAGATTTACAAGCGGGACTTATGGATGTGCCTGCATTTGAGATGATCCAGCAACTTAGGGATTCATTTCAAGAGCAAGCTCGCACTGAGAGGTTCAACATCAATCGAGCCTTCAACTCTTGCAAGATGGTCAAAGGAACACCGGTGAGTGCCCACGTCATGAAAATGAAAGGGCACATGGATCACCTGGCTAGACTTGGTCACCCCATACCGTTGCTAATGGAAAAAGACACTATACTCAATTCATTGTCTGATGACTACAAGCCTTTTGTGGTCAACTACAATATGCATAATATGGAGAAATCCATTGCTGAGCTACATTCCATGCTCAAGACAGCTGAATTGAGTTTGGGGGACAAAATCTAAGGATGTTCTAATGATCATTATAGGCAGTGGTGGTGGCACGAAGAGAAAAGGGCATGGTGGCAAAGGAAAGGGTAAAACCAATCCTAACCAAGGGGTGCCGAATGGCAAAAGTGTCAAACAAAAGGTCAAGAAGGTAAAGCCCAACACAGCGAGGACCGAGAATCGGTGATTCAAGTGTGGTGAGGCTGGGCACTGGAAAAGGAATTGTCCAAATGGTGCAAGTGGTGGTGGAGGAAACGCAAGTTCTTCAGGTAACACAAGCACACTTCTTAATCACTTTTAGATACTTGTAAAGTACATTACGAGTAATCTAAGTTTTGCAATTGTTTATTGCAGGAGGAGATGGAAAGTGATGACCGACATTAGATGGTGATAATCCCACTAGCACCAAGATTTTATAATTCGGTATTTTATGGATACAGTAAAACAATTTTTCATATTTGTTGGATAATTATTATTTTATGTTAAAACAAGGTTTTATTTGGTTTTAATAAGAATCCATAGTTGAATTATATTATGTGTGTGCATGTGTGATAATTACACTAGTCAAGTTTTATGACTAGATTGTAAGTCAAGTTTTGATTTACTTTATATTTCATGATTTATACTTGTTTGATTGTTGTATGAGTAATGTTTTAGATGCTCAATACTTATATACTAGAAATTAGAAGTTTTTCTTCTAAAGTATTTAAAAGTTTTTTATGGAAAGCGTAAAGTTCAAAGTACATTGAACTTATTTAAAACATCTTAAGTAATGGTTACTTATGATAGTAAGTTTTAAAGTATTAGTATTAATATCGTATGATTATATTGGATATAATCAAGATAGACTTTAAAGAGTATTGTTACAAGTCTTTTATATTTGTAATAAAGGAATTTAATAAAGTCATAATTCCTTAATAGGAATATTGGATATTCGCAAAATCCGAGTGAAATGACTTAGACATTAAATGAACTCTTAAAAGAGACAAACTATATTAAAGTGTTTAAGAATTAAAAGGTATTGTTACAAGTCTTTTATACTTGTAATAAATACAATATTTAATCAAGTCATAATTCCCTAATAGGAATAATGGATATTTGAGAAATCCAAGAAATGACTTTGGCATTAAATAAAATTCTTAAAAGATACTAATACACTTAAGAATTGGAAGTATCGTTTCAAGTGTTTCATACTTGTTAGATACAGTACTCAATGAGAGTCATGATTCCCTTATCAGGAATATTGGATATTAGCAAATCCAAAGGATGACTTTGATAATTGATTAATTCTTAAAGGATTAAACTATAAGTTTTGACTAGGTCAAAAGAAGTAGTTTAAAGTGATGCTTAACTTCCATAAAATTTAGTGGGAGCTATGACTGACATATTCACTAGAGGTACTAATGAATATAGTAAAGTTAGTTAGGACATTAACAACAAGAAGTTACCAAGTCGTTAGCCAAAGAGTTAAGAGAAATAAATGATCATTGATTAGATTATTGCAAACCTAGTAGCGTGATCACAAGTCTTGTGATTAATTATTGCATATCTAATAGGATGTTCACACTCTAGTGAACAAGTTAATCATTTAAGTAAATTTCTTTAACTAGTAAGAATTTCTACAAATTAAGTAGCTAAAAGAGATTTAGTTACAAGGCAAGTTTTATAGATTCAAGAAACTAAAGGAGTAATTTTCCAATCCTCTTATGTTTACCGAATCATATAAAAAGGCAAGACTAGAATATGTTCTAAGTGTTGCACGAACAATATCTAGCAAAGACAAAAGTAATAGTATTCTTAAATACTCGTCTTATGTCTTTAGTTTAATACAAATGACTAATTGTAATTAGTGATAAAAGTTACAATTAAGGACTCATTGAGCAATCAACGCAAACACAAAGAATAAGTAATGATCCATTAATAATTCAGTATCTATGTCCAGTGAGGAATAGTACATGAGTTAGTATCATTGTTATTCAGACTTTGTATGCTTTACAAACATCCATGAATAAAAGTCTATTTATTCAAAAGATATAAATCCGTGACTACTCGTCTTGGTGGGAACCTTGATGGGACGCTAACGTCATCGCGGTATTTGGTGGTAGATTCGAAGTTCTTCGAAGATAGCTACACAAGTTTTGTGTAAACCAAATATCGGTGATATTCTGTTGGAGCTCGACGAATATTGGATTGACCACCGTGATAATACTTCGTGCTTGAAAAGTTCAAAAGTATTATTCACTAGGATTGTCCTTAAGCCTGAGGTAGTTGGTTTGGGATACATTGACTAATGTGCTTTGGTTCGTCTTAGACAATTCTGAAATATGGTTGTCATACGAGGCCTTACTGGGTACAAAGGAATTTGTATTTTGAATCGAAATATAACAAGATGGTAATTGCACCTCTTTTTTAGGAGAGATATTTATGGGTCCTTTGACATGATGAGATAACTGGAAAGTGCATGGCCATGCCCAAACGAACTGATTTGTTCTTTGTCGTTTATCACAACAGTTTGAATCAAGAAGTCATTAAATGGTTTCGAATACAGGAGTTGATATTTTCTACCATGCTCGTATTCGTTATCACAAATATCGTGCTGCAATGGATAAACCTAACATAGTTGCCCAAGAAGTAGAGACAGAGTGTTCTTTACTAGGAGACGCTATTAAAGAGTTTTTCAAGAAACTATACCTGGGTTACACAAAGCTGTTTTTATGGGGCTGGTTACCTACATGCCCATCTAGAAGGCCACTGTAGCTCGTATCATTAAGACAAAGGTTACAAACTTGCACAAGTGGGAGTCTGAAGGATTTATGTGCACAGTTAGTCAATCTATGATGATACATCCATGCCTACGAAACACTTAAGGGTCACACCGGTGAGTGCATGTAATACGAGTAAGATATGTAATGATACTTGGAAGAGGATTAATTCATAATAGTCATTTATGAATCAAGTTAAGTATTAAGTCAAGTTTGACTTATTAATAGATTAGTTTAACTAACTAATTAATACAAGTATTTGTACATTTACTATTTGAGTAAATATACAATGTGCTAATTATAGATTATCCATGATATGATTTAAAGCTATTGAATCATATAGTAATTGGATAACTTTATTGTTTAGATTATATAAAGTTTATTATATAATCAATTATTAAAAGTATAAATACAAGAATATATTTCGTGTATATGGGTACCGAAATATTAAGTGTATAATACTAGACATTTAATAATTAAGTGTAACAATAATAACTAGATAAACTACAAGGGTTTAATATGTAAAAGATAAGTTTAGTTAAAAGATTGATCTTAATTAAACTTGAAGGGCCCTAAGTGAAAGTCCTTCTATTATAAATAGAAGGCTTGGGGATCCCTTGTCTTGTTACACCACATTACACGAAACCCTAGCCTCCCCTCTCCCTTGTTTCGGCGGAATAGAAGAAACACCAAGTTCTTGGTGTTCTTCGTTCTTCATTCTTCGTGTTCTTCAAGTCTTGAAGATTCGAAGATCATTACGAGGATCAACTAGAAGGTCGCTCGTCGTGTTCATCATCAGTGGACTAACTTAAGCAAGATTAAGGTATGTTTCGAGAAAACCTTTTTTTTTTCTCTTCTCCCTCTTGGACGAATTCGACCAAGAACCCTAGGGTTCTTGGTGATGGTCGACGAACACACACAAGTGTGTGTGTGTTCGGGTTTTTCGTACAAGGTTTATTCTATTGGTAATCTAATCTAGATCTCCAAGATCCCAATCCTTTAGGGTTTAAGGATTAGGTTTAATCTCAGTTCCGCATTTAGGGATTAAATCAGCTAGTTGGTTTTAACCGGTCAAGTACAAGTTCATGTTCTTGGTCAGTGTGGTTCGAACCAAGTGACTAGGAGGTTGACCCAAGTGGTCAATCAGTGTTAATGAAACCCTTCACAAGGATCAAAGTCCTCAATGGAATCATGTTTGAGAAGTTTATGGAAAAACAATATAAGAAAGCTGAGGAGCAAGATCAAATTATCAGAAATCAGCAAGCAGCAATTCAAAGTCTAGAGAGAAATATGGGTATGATTGCCGAAGTATTAAAAGATAGACCGCAAGGTAGTCTACCACCCAGAACAGAAGACAATCCAAAGCGAGGATTCAAAAATGTTAAAGTTATCACTACTCGAAGTGGTAGAGCTGTAAGTCCACCTATTTTGAATACTAATAAAAAATCTTCTGATGAACAGGTTGCTGAGGAGATTTTGATTGAAGAAGAGGAGCCAGCAATGGAAAAGATCGAAAACACAAGAGAGCCGGAAGCAACAAAACCAAAGGAGATGCACAGGTCTACTAACCCAGACGCAACAAACTCGTACATACCAAAGGTGCCACCGAAGAAGGGTGATCCAGGGAGTTTCATAATCCCTTGTCTTATAGATAATTTACCACCTTGTAAAGCACTAGCGGACTTAGGAGCTAGCATAAGTTTAATGCCCTTGTCGACGTACCTTAAACTAGGATTAACAGATCTTAAACCGACTAGGATGAGTGTTAGACTAGCAGACCAGTCATACAAATACCCGTTAGGCATAGCAGAGAACGTCCCTCTTATCTTACGGAGACCTTTTCTTAATGCATCAAGTGCTATCATCCTAGTCGCCAAAAACAGCTCAGCTTAGGTGTAGGCAATGACCGAGTCACTTTTTCCATTGAGAAAGCGATGAGACACACCTCTGCCTCTAATGAAACATGCAACTTCATCGACATCATCGATGTGTTTATGGAGGAGGAAATCACTTCATTTTTTGACCTAGATTGTGATGATATCACTATTCACAGGGATGTCACTCTAGACTCTCCCGAGTCCATCCAAGATCTCTTAGAGCTCGATGAATTACTTCGCCTTGACGAAGAGGATTCAGAAGAAAATGAAGATGATTTTGAAAAATTTGAACCTAAACAAGATCTCCGAATCAAAACATCTCTAGAGGACCCTCCTTCATTAGAGCTTAAAAGCATTACCTGACCACTTAGAGTATGCCTTCCTACAAGGAAAATCTAAACTACCAGTCATCATCTCTTCAAACCTATCCTCTACAGAAAAAACTCAATTAGTGGAAATCCTGAAATCTCACAAACAGGCTCTTGCCTGGAAAACCGCGGACATACCGGGTATCAACCCTATCTTCTGTACACACAAAATCCTCATGGAGGACAATTTCAAGCCAAGTGTACAAAGACAAAGAAGGTTGAACCCAAATATGAAAGATGTGGTCAAAAAGGAGGTTTTAAAACTGCTTGATGCATGTCTCATCTATCCTATCTCAGATAGTCCATGGGTGAGTCCGGTCCAAGTGGTTCCGAAAAAAGGATGAATGACAATTGTTCGTAACGATAAGAACGAACTTGTTCCAACTCGAACTGTCACGGGGTGGAGAGTGTGCATTTATTACCGAAAACTCAATGATGCAACTCGCAAGGATCATTTTCCGCTACCTTTCATTGATCAAATGTTAGAGAGACTAGCCGGAAATAACTTTTATTGTTTCTTGGACGGTTTCTCTGGCTACTTTCAAATCCTCATCGATCCCGAGGACCAAGAGAAAACCACCTTAACATGTCTGTTTGGTACCTTTGCATATAGAAGGATGCCATTTGGGTTATGTATTGCACCTGCCACATTTCAACGGTGCATGACATCCATCTTCCAAGAGATGATCGGGGATTGTATTGAAGTTTTCATGGACGATTTCTCAGTCTTTGGAAACTCCTTCGATTCATGCCTCGACAGTCTCGAGCGTGTTCTCATTAGGTGCGAGAATTTACATCTCGTACTTAATTGGGAGAAATGTCACTTTATGGTGCGTGAAGGCATCGTATTGGGACATAAAATTTCCAAACAAGGGTTGGAAGTCGATAAATCCAAAATCGACATTATTCCTAAACTCCCTCCACCCTCAAATGTCAAAGTAGTGAGGAGCTTTATCGGTCATGCGGGGTTTTACCGTAGGTTTATCAAGGACTTTACTAAGATATCCCGACACATGACTCATCTTCTTGAGAAGGACACACCCTTCGTGTTTGATCCCGAGTGTGTGGAAGCCTTCGATCTTTTTAAAGACCGTCTCACAAATGCTCCTATCATGGTATCACCCGATTGGGATTTACCATTCGAACTCATGTGTGATGCGAGTGATTACGCACTCGGTGCGGCGTTGGGACAGCGTGTGAACAATCATTTTCAACTGATATATTATGCTAGTCGAACGCTCACCGGTGCTCAAGCGAATTACAGCACCACCGAAAAAGAGCTTTTAGCTGTGGTTTTCGCATTTGAAAAATTCCGTCCTTATCTGGTTCTATCTAAAACCATTGTCTATACGGATCACTCTGCATTGAAGTACATCTTCGCCAAGCAAGACACTAAACCAATACTCATTCGTTGGATTCTTCTCCTACAAGAATTCGACATTGAGATTAAGGACAAAAAGGGGGCGGAGAACCTTGCTGCGGATCATCTATCCCGTCTCGAGAACCCTCATCTTGAGGAGTTCAATGAGAATGAGATTGATGATACATTTCCTGAAGTAATTCCTCGTGGCCGTAAATGCTTTACAAGACACCGATGAAAATGACCCATACTTCGCCGACTTTGCAAATTATCTAGCGGCGGGTGTTCTTGTAAAAGGGATGACTCATCAACAAAAGCGGAATTTCTTTTCAGATATTAAACATGACCATTGGGAGCCCCCATATCTTTTCCGAGTTGGTGCCGATCTCATGCATAGACGATGTGTCTCCGGTGATCAAGCAAAGGACCTTCTAAACGAATGTCATAAAGGACCTACCAGAGGTCACTTTGGACCAAAATATACCGCTCGGAAAGTGTTAGATGCGGGATTCTACTGGCCGACCATCTTCAAAGATGCCCACACATTAGTCAAGACATGTGATGCATGTCAACGTACAGGAAGCATCTCCAAACGGGATGAAATGCCCCAGCATGGCATCCAAGTTTGTGAGATATTCGACGTGTGGGGCATCGATTTCATGGGACCATTCCCAAGTTCTCACGGCAACAAGTACATACTTGTGGCGGTTGACTACGTCTCCAAATGGGCCGAGGCAAAAGCGTTACCAACTAATGATGCCCGAGTTGTAGTTAACTTCGTGAGATCCTTATTTTGTCATTTCGGATGCCCACGAGCTCTTATTAGTGATCGTGGCACCCACTTTGCTAATCATCTCATGGAGAAAACTCTCCAACGATATGGTGTCCACCATCGGTTCTCAACGGCTTATCACCCACAAACGAGTGGTCAAGTCGAGAACACTAATAGAGCTTTGAAAAGAATTCTCGAAAAATCCATTGTGAAGAATCCCAAGACGTTGTCTCAACGGCTTGATAATGCCTTATGGGCATTCCGAACCGCCTTCAAAACTCCCACCGGATACACACCATACCGCATGGTGTACGGAAAAGCGTGTCACCTTCCTTTTGAAATTGAGCACAAAGCTTATTGGGCAATCAAGGAATGCAACATGGATGTCATCTTAGGTGGGACAGAAAGAGGTTATCAACTCAACGAGCTCGATGAAGAAAGATTTCATGCTTATGAGAACTCCCGGATTTACAAAGAAAGGAGTAAAAATTTGCACGATAAGAAGTTAAGGACTCGAAAATTTTTTGAGGCGGGTGATAAGGTCCTAATCTATCAATCTCGATATAAGTTTTCGCCTGGGAATCTAAAATCAAAATTGGTTGGTCCGTACACGGTTGTCAAACAACACCCATTTGGCTATGTCGACCTTGTCTCCGAGAAGGGTGATCAATTCAGCATAAATGGTCACCGCCTTAAATTATACTTCGAGGAATTGGGCGACGAACAAAAACAAGAAGAGGTTGTGTATCTCCCCTCGATGAAGAAAAAGAAGTAGGAGAGAAGCACCGAGTCAAGCTCTGGACTCGTAAATCCATGAAGCGCTTCTCGGAGGCAACCCGTGTTTAGTTTCTGCGGGGAAAAAAATGAAAAATTAAAAAAATATGTAGATAGCGTCGCTATCTTAGATAGCGGCGCTATCTGGCCAAATCGATACTAAACAGAAACCCGAAATTGCGAATGGACGATAAATAGCGTTTCAAATCGCGTCGCTATTTATGAAATAGCGACGCGATCTTCCTGTCCAGTCCCGCTATCCTATCCGACCCGGTTAACTCAAAATACGGGTGCGCGAAAAATAGCGCCGCTATCTAAGGATAGCGGCGCGATCTCCAACGGGTACAAAAAGAACACCTCTTTTCCAGTCGTGCAGATTGTTACAAAAAACCCTAGACCCCTCGCGATTTCATACCGATTTTAACCCCAAAACCCCAAATTCTGGCCAAATCCTCTGATTTCTTCCATATTTCTTCAATTCTATGGCATCTAAGGTTGGTATACTACTCTTTTCTTCCATTAATCCGTCTTTTAGGGTATAAATCTTAGATTTTAGTGGGTTTTCTTGTCTAATTACTTCCGTTTTTCGTTGATTATTTGTTGATTTAAGCCGTCGAATTGTTACAAAACCCGAGTGTAAAATTCGAATTGTTTGGGCTTGATTTTGCTTTTTAGGAAGAAAATCTATGAACTCTTGCTTGATAATGATAAAATCCGAATCTAGTTTGGCTTGTAAAATTATCTACATTGTGTTAATGAGTTCAATTTTGTATAAATAATCGAAATACTTGTTAAATTTTCACATTGTGGTTAAAATTTTAATAATTGGGTTCATCTTTTTGACAACTACATCACAAGTTTTCTACAAAGTTCAGATTTTAAGTGTTGAATAATTTCACACTTAGTTAAACAACTAATTGTGGGTAAGGGAAATTGAGATTTTTTTTATTATTAAAAGCCATATTATTCATGTTCAAGTCCCTTATTAAATCTTGAACTATTACTATTAAATAACACTTCTAATGATTACTCTCTTATTTTGTGATTGGCAGCGAACACGAGACTCAACAAAAGTCTCATCCTCACGAGCACCTCCACCACCGCCTTCTCCAACTCCCTCATCATCATCCGCCTCGGAGGATGAATCAGAGGATGAAATTGAAGTCCCCATGCATAGGGACGGTTTTCCGCTGGCACTCCAAAACGAAGTCCATCACGTGTTTGAAGAATTCTCGACTATCCGCAACGAGAGCACGAGAATTTTCTATGAAGAAAAAAGGAATAAGATAATGCACAAAAAGGTGCATGTGGGCCGAACCCCTATATGGGATCAACTGTCGGCATTGGGAAAAGAAGAAAATATACGGGCCTATTTGGTTCGTGAACTTTATGGCGGAGGAGGGAAAGTTCTATTCTCATGCAATGCATGAGAAGTTGCCCTCACATTACGAGAACCGGTCTACTCCGAGTTGGTACTTGAATTTTTCACCACATACCGCTTGGAAGCAGTCAAAGCCCATAATGAACCCATCGCCGGTTCCATTCATTATCGAATAACAAATCAGTGGGTTAATTACTCTCTAGTTCAATTTGCGATCAATCTGGGGCTTTACACAGCAGCCCAAGCAAATAGCGATCACTTCATTCCATATCTCAATTGGGGCGAATTTCAAGAAGCCCAGAATGTTGAACATATTTGGGTTGAACTTGGTGTGGGAGTTAGGGACCCAAGGCACTCCAAGGGTAACGGAATTCGGAACAGTGAACACTGATACTTATACCGGATGATCACGAATACTATTCGACAAAGAAAGGAAGGTGCCGAAAAGATGAATATCACAGGGGCACAAAGGGAAAAGTGGCTTCACTGGAGGCCAATACATTACCCGTCTGGCCAAAGCAGCGGTAACTCTGACACCACGGGTGAGGTTGAGCATGACAAAGCAAGAAATGGGGTTCATGGATTATAATTAAATGTATGGTATTGGGGTGATCAGAAATGCAGTACATGGTGTAGAGGATGGGCGGTACGTATGGGAAGATAACCCGCCCACCGAAAATATTCAACGGGATAGGTTGAGGCAACCACAGCAACATCAGGCAGAAGATGCCGAGATGCGGGAAATGGAGTCGCCGGTTATGGATCAGGGTCATGGGCATCCCGGAGCGTCTGGCTCCGGAGCGGGTCCTTCCTCATATGACCCGTATCAAAACTTACATGCAGATATTCAGGCTTTACAGGTAGGCATGGCCGGCCTGCAGACCGAGGTTGGCGGGATTCACCAATATTTGGGAGGCATGAACTTACAACTTCAAAGGAACGATTATCAAGGTGAAAGATCCCAATCATACCCGCACTGCAAAATTTATAAAAACTATCTTTTAGAAAATTAAGTTTAGCAAAGCTAACTCCTGATGACATTAGGTTAGGTTAAGAGCTTTTAGTTTACATAAAATAAATAAAAATAATAAATAAATAAATAAATAAAAATGAAAAATTTAAGAGTCGGTGAGGACATTCAACCGGCCTTGTGTCTCCGGACACGTACGCCCTAGGGGTCCTTCAAACCTAGCATTCAAAGGTCAACTGATCTGGACATGTTGGTCGAAAGTCTGTTACGCGGATTCACAATGTAAGCTGAGGTTCAAATCGTTTCTTGATTAAATACCTAATTAAATATTTAGGGGAAGCAATTAACCAACCTTGGGTTCCCGACAAGTAAGCTCGCGGGGTCCTTCAAACCTAGCATACTAAGGTCAACTAATCTGGATATGTTGGCTGAAAGTCTTTTACGTGGGTGCTCAAAGAAAGTTGCGGTTTCATCTACTAAACCAAATAAATAAAACTAATACACATGCAAAGCATGTATGAAAATAATAAATAAATGGATAAATAAGCATGCAAAGCATGAATAAATAAAATGAATAAGCTATGAAATGAATAAATAAACTAAGTTCTCTTTACTTAACCTTATTAGTCGGGTAATTTTCATAAAGGTGGTATTTATAGGTTATGCAAGAATGATTAGGATCTAAGTTAAAAGTAGTCTAATTAGCATAGTTAGAAAATTAATTAGATTTGTGAAAAGTTAGCTAATGTCTTACACAAACTTGGACATAAAATATAGTGAAAATTTTAATTGCTAAATTTGACTAGGTTCTGAAAATTGTTGTGCTACTAAGAATTAAATTGAGATAAAGTGTCGATTGTGTTAAGTTGATTATCTAGCTGATTAAATAATTTTTATGATGATTTGCTTGAGGACAAGCAAAGTTCAAGTGTGGGCTTCTTGATATTGGCATATCTATACATATATTTATATGCCAATATACTTCTTTTTGTATGTGTTTATTGATTAGAATATGATATTATCACTCAAAACTAGTCTCCATTGTGTTTTTCAGGCTATAGAAGAAAAAGTGACAAAAACGGGTCCAAACGACACAAGAAAATGAAAATCCCAAAATCTGAAGAAGACAGTGCCGCTATCTGTTGATAGCGACGCTATCTACCAACACTATCTATCACACTATTTTGGAGCCATACGTGAATTCGAGTCGCTGTTTGCCGATGAAAAGAAGAGATAGCGTCGCTATCTCTAAGATAGCGACGCGATTTAACGCGGGTTCACATTAGCGACGCGATTATTGACATAGCGACGCGATTTTCAGCGATATGACACATATTTAAGTGAGATTGCAGATTAGGATTCACAACTTTTGACCTAGCATTAAGAGGCAGCCGAAATAAGAACCATGGAGCACTCAAGATCAAGATTCTAAGGCTTAAACATTGGTTTTTATCATTCTTATTTTATACTATGTTTATGTTTATGATTTCTTACATTTTTTTGATGATTATTAGCATGTCTATGTGCCAATCTTCTTATATTCGCTATGATTAGATGAAATCTAGGATTTAGGTTTGGTATTTTTTTAGGATTTCACCATTGGTTTTGAATATTTGTTTCTTTATATCAAAGAACCTTTTGGTTTGTTATTTAAAATCTGATTGTTTGATCTGTTTGATTATTGATTGTTTTGTTGATTGATCACTAGCAATTCTAGTTAATAATTAACTTAACTTTTCATCTCGGTGACGTAGTTAGTAATTCACTAGATCCAGGGAATTGAGAGTAAACATCAGTAAATATAGATAACACCAGAAGTCTAATCTTAGTTATGACCCTTATAGTTTAACTAGTTATATCATCATCACTTAACTATTAAATGTCTAGTATTATACACTTTATATATTTTGGTATATTTGTACATACGAAATATATACTTATATTTTATACTTTTAATAATTAATTATATAATGAACTTTATATAATTTAGACAATAATATTATCCAAATACCATATGATTTAATTGCTTTAAATCATATTATGGATAATCTATAATTAACACATTGTATATTTACTCAACTAGTAAATACACAAGTACTTGTATTAATTAATTAGGTAAACTAATCAAGTAATAAGTTAACCTTAACTTAATACTTACTAATTTATAATAACTATTATAAATCATTCCTCTCCGATTATCATTGCATAACTACTCGATTTACATGCATTCATCGGTGTGACCCGTGAGTGTCCTATAGGCATGGACGTGATATCATAGGTTGACTAACTGTGCACATAAATCCAACACTCTGGTGATGTTCAAGGTAATTTTCTGCCTTAACTAATTTCTGTTACATATGTTTTGTCTAGGGGAAGAAATATTAATTCTAAGGGAGAATTAGTATTTCTAGGGGAGAAAATATCACAGATCAAAACAAAACAACAAAATAAAAATTGTCCTAATTCAAAAGCGTTTTTGTTTGCAACGTTGATTATAAGTCGTTGTAATATCCGTAAATGATCTCTTTACTAGAATCCTAGTAAAGATTGCATCTGTTTATTACAAATTATTTTAATTCCCGTTGCTTACCACTTCTAAGACTTACCTTCCCATGGTTTTGTCAGAACCGGCTTTACCTTCCAGGGAAAATATTTTTCAGCCATTAATCAAATGTGAGGGTATAAGTTTAGGGTATAGATTTAGGTGAGTGCAAGGTGATGTGAAAACATGATAACAACAAGAAAACACACCTTTGAGTGCATCCAAACAACCAATAAGTCGGGCAACCTCATCAAAAGTACTCATTCATTCGTTGAATGATTCACTAGACTTTATTGGTCCAGTAAAGCAAATGCACCCCACCACCAGCTACTCAAATTCCTCTTAACAAGTTTTTGTTTCAAATCATTAGGGTACATAGCACACAATATATGGACGCCTCATTTGGTGTCTGTTGGTATTGAAATTATTAACCTCATGCCCCGGGTTACGTCTCATTTGAATGCACTAAGTGTCTAGATCTCACTGAGAAATCCTTCCGATTAAGGACACATACACTACTAAAATGGATCTTCGTGAATCCATCGGAACACTCATAGTGGCATCACAATCTGATGTTTCATGTGGATTGAGTGGAAATCCTGCTAGAGTTAAATCACGCCAACTCTAAATGCAGGTCACACAATTGAATCGACGGTTGTGCAAACGACTACAGAATCAAATGATGTGTTAACGGCTACTCTATGTGAGTCCGGTTTTGCACTGAAATCGAAGGTTAGTCTGCATTATCTTATACAATCAACCAAGCAGAAACATCATATACCGGAAACATTACAAATGCCGATGAGAAGATTCATGTGATTCATACAAACTAAGAAAAAAAAATGTTGATTGGTTGCACATGAGCATTATAGTTCACTCCAGATAACTCCTATGATATGCTATAACCGGCATGATCTTCCCAGGAGCCACCTACAATATAGGAAATACTGTGAGGGTCCATAGGTCAAGGTGAGCAGAATCAAGTATCATAGGATCTTGATTGGGGTGCGCAGAGGTAAACATTGAGAGGGGGATGAAGTATGGGTTGCAGAATCAGCTAATCAATACAATAATCACATGATTTAATAAATGAGGGAGGAGTCGAATATTGAAAAAGTGAGCTTGAGTTAGGATGGTGTGACAGGTAGACCTGGGAATGAAGCGGGTTTTGACCCTGATCCGATCCGAACCCGCAAGAATTATATGGGTTTGGATTATAGTTTGTGATTCGTTTACCCGCCAACGACCCATACCCGTTAACCCTTTTACTAAAAGGGTCGGGCATGGATCAATATCGATCCGATCCGTTTATGACCCGCCCCACATTTAGATATAGAAATAACTAATTTATATTTTTCATATTTATGGTTTATAATATTGTCTTCTATAAATACCAATAGAAATTATGAATTAGAAGTTAGAAATCACTTCAAGATTTCCGAATTCCTAAATTTATTCATTGACTTGCTTAATAGTTGTCAACCACCAAAATTATATATAGATGGTTTTCTACAATGTGATATATGTTAACATACATTTAATGAGCCAAATTTTGTTTAACTAATGTAATTATAAATTAATTAACTATTATTTTTGATGTGTTATACCAAATGTACCCCTGTTAAAACTGAAAAATAAGGAGAATTAAAATTAGATACAAGGGCAAAGTAGATGTTTAACATTTATTATAGTATACCCATATGACACATATTAGCAAAACTCATGTAAAAATTTCAAATTGACAATCGTTGTCAAATTAAAATCAAGAATCGAGTACGGTAAATGGGTCGGGTAAACAGGTTGGATATCCGACTGATTCGGTGGATAAGGGTATGGGTTCGATTTTTCAAAACCCTGCGGATCATGGAGCGGGTTTGGATCATCTTTTGAAATTTGTTAAAGGGTCCGGATCAAGACCGATCCGCTCCAAACCCGCTCCATTGCCAGCTCTAGTGACAGGATTAAAGAAAACGAAAAACCCTACCAAACCAATTAAAAAGCCGGGTAGCCACATTTCTATCAGATTGCATATGTTGCCCTCTGATAAAGAAAAAGTCATCATGAACCCAGTGATGCAATGCACAACCCCCCCCCCCCCCAACAGCCACTCAAGTACTTCTTAAAAACTACTTGTTTCAATTCTACAAAGATTAGCACATATGCTATCGACATCTCATTTGGAGATCGTTGATATTGAAAAAGAGGACACCTCCCCAGTCCTCACCTTCATTTGTCCACTAATTGAGTCTAGAGACATATAAAACACTATTAGGACACAGGCACTCTACCAAGCATATCTTTATGATATTGCTGGAACATTCATAGAGATACCAAAAATTATAGGTATTCCACGATGATTGAATGGAAATCCTACCAGTGCTAACATCAAAGCCAACGCTGAACGTAGGTCACACAATTTCTGTAACTGTTGTGTTAACAGGTAATCTATGTGATCCTAGTTTACTCTGATTGAACACAGAGCAAAGATCTGATGATTTTACTCTAATATAATCAACAACAGTCAAGAAGTCAGATAAAGGATTTGATTACCGTACTCCAACCATATCAACAACGATCAAGATATCAAATGAAAATACAAGACCGTACTTTCATGTCATCAACAACGGTCAGGAATAAATGATCATCAAGAACAATAAATCGACAAAGCCACGTGTTCAAGGAAAGACTTTCACAGCAAATCATTCTATAAATGGGTCTTAATTTAGTCGATAAACAAAAAGTCTTCTAGGATGCTTTCTATTGGTTGAAAAGCCAAATGAAAGTATCATTTTCACAGGTTAACAAAGCTGAAGCTACTTCTACAACAATACTATACAACAAAATATTAATCAGTTGCAGCTTTTGCTAATGATGATGACTTCAAAGATATGCTTCCCAGACTATTGTTACAAATGGGGAGATTGTTAGGAAAATATTATTGAAAATAATAGTCTAGGGACTAGAGTTGACAAGTTTAGAAACTACTAAACTAGAGCTTAGAGTAAACATGGTTAATTAGTGGTTAGGTATAAATAGGGAGAGGTTAAGGGATAATTGTAACTTTCATACTTTTAATTGAATCACACTTTCGGAAGTTCTCTCTCAATCCTCTCTCTACTTTCCCTCCCTAAAAACACACATTCACACACTAGATCTCATTTTACATCATGAATTCATGGATTGATGCTTAGTTTAGGAATCACATGTAATCTCAATGAACAAATCTTATCCACTGGATCAAAAATCCCTTAACCTCAACCGTCATCAAATCACATATGATTCAATATACAACCACCAATGCCGACCACCGGCGGCCACCACCACCACCACCACTGCCGCCGCCGCCAACCCCCGCCGCCTCCGGCCGCCGCAATCAAGTGTGATTGGATACGCAATCACATGTGATTGAAAGCAGCCGACGGTGGCGAGGGGTTGCCGGTGATAGAGAAGGTGGTCGACAGAAGTTGGTGGTGGTGGTCGGTAGTTTCGAATCACATGTGATTTAATACACATGGGGTGTAACCTTGAAGTTTCAAGCTTATTAAGCTAATAAACTAAAAAATCTCCTATATAAGCTTTGCCAAACATGCCTTAAATATTATCTTTAAATATTTGGGTATAGATACCGAGGTAATCGTTGTTTAGCAACGAGTACTGATGGCTTAGCTAAGTAAAGGACATTATGATTTTCATCAAGCTTATGCGCGAACTCATTATGCAGTATCTCCCACGTGAATCCTTGAATCATAGTAGCGAACAACATGATAGTGATGGTCGAACCCAACAATACTCCTGGACAGCCACGTATTCCGGTGCTAAACGAAAGCATCTTGAGCTCGTTGTCCGAAAGAACCACTTCTTTTCCATCTACACATAGATGCCGATCAGGATCAAACCGCATTGGATTCATCCACACATTTGGATTCCTTCCTAACCCATACCGACTAACAACAACATGGCTATCCTTGGGTATGAAGTAACCAGCGATAGTAGTATCCATCATGGAAACATGGGGTGGATTCAAAGGATTTAAAGGATGCAACCTAAACGACTCCTTAAGGCATGCTTTTATGTAATTAAGTTGGGGTACGTCTCGTTCTTCGACAAATCGTTCATGACCAACCACAGTGTCCAGTTCCTCAACTGCCCTTTTAAGAATCTTGGGTTCATTGATCAACTCTGCCATTGTCCACTCTACTGTGTTAGAGGGATTATCAATCGTGGCAATCATTAGTTCCTAAAACCAACAAACAATCAACAATCTTAGAATATCAATTAATTAACGTGCATACGAAGAGAGTAGAGTTTTGAATGTTTGGTACAAGCACTAAAAAAACACACCCTATGGCGACGACAGCCAAAAGACTTGTTACGACGACATGTCGTCACCATACCCTATCGCGACGACATTTAGTCGCTATAGATTAGTCGTCATAGCTTCGTCGCAATAGTTAAAAAACGTCTGTCACCACAGATGTCGTCGCCATAGGTGACCAATCGCGATGACATTTAGTCCCGAAAAGAACCGTCACTACAAATTTTCCAAATAAAAAGATGTTTTATTATATACTCGTCGCCACAGATGTCGTCTCTTTTAATGGAAATCCTAATTTAAGAAATACAAAAGGATTTTCTTTTTAGTCTGTCGTAGCTATATTGTCCGGTCAAATTTCCTAAAGCATGCGCGTTGATTTGTTTTTCCCACTATATTGCGACGACATGTCGTCGCTATGGGGTAAGTCAAATTTCAGTTCTTGTCAGCCCTATTGCGATGATATGCCGTCGGTATAAAGTAAACTGTAGCGACGACATATGTCGTTGGGACAGGGTCAATTTCTTGTAGTGCAGAACACAAAAACTATTAGCATTTGTCATTTAAAAATAGTGGCAGACTGTGAGCCTTACTACAATCTGTGCTTTGATCTCCTCTGGTGTAAGCTTAGGACTTTCATGTCTTACAAGCATATCAAGCAAATCATCTTCTACCTTTCGATCTCCATGCTTCCACATTAGAATCCGTTCATCAATCAATGGATCCTGATACTTTCGGACACTTTGAATGGATGTTCTTAACATCTTTTCATGGCCATCAAAATCTGTCTTCCCTCTCAAACATGGGAAATAATCACCGACGGAAAACGCATACAAATATTTAAGGATGGTAAAAACAGCTTCCACATGTTCAATTTCTTCTTCACCCGGCTCTCCATCTTCATTTCCTTTCCCAAAGAATCTTGTTCCAAAAATCATATTCCTTATCAAGTTTCCACAGTAATGTTGGCTTGCAATACGGATATTTATCAATCCACCTCCGGTTGGGATATTATGTTTCTCTATTTGATTGCATATGTATCTATGCAAGTGATTAGCTTCTTCGTCTCGCTTGGATTGCATCCGTTCGTGTATTGGCAACGAGAGGATATTTTGCTTTATGATATTTCTCATTTTCCTCCATTGATCCCCAAATGGGGACATAATGGTTGCACGATAACCGCCACTTGTCAGACAAGCCGACAAGATTTCCGGCCTTGAAGCAAATATTCTATCCTGCTTTTTCAGGAACTCACATGCTAGTTTTGGTGAAGAGACTACAATAACATGGGTTGACGATCCTAGTTGGATGCAAAGGATTTCGGTACTAAACTGGTCCATGAGCTTATGTATCCACCGGAAAGTTGGCCGGTTTAGAACCATTTGGATAGTGCAGCCAATGAACGGCAAAGGGGTCGGACCAGGTGGTAGTCGATGTGGGTTTGTTACAAGTTTCTCTTGAAGAACCTTAGTAAAGAAGATGATAATGGATATAACTATAATAGGAAAGATGGCTAAAGGAATTGTTATTAGTGAAGGTAAACAAGTCGACAACATTTTTTCCTGAGTATTAAAAAGAAATTATGTGATCAGTTCTTATGACATGCTTTAATGTAAATTTTGTGATATTTATAGTCCAGATATGTTGCTACATATGCTCCGTCACGCAGGAAAAACTATGATTAACATTAAACACACCAATGATTATTCGTGTTAACATATACATGAACGTGTTTGATTAATTATCTAGATTGGCAAATGAATTTGACAATTATAGATTAAAGAAATGGTCGGCGTGGCGGACTCATGACCAAAATCTAAAGAGTGGCATAGTATAATAAAACTGAAACTAAAAAAATATAGTTTCATTATACATTTTAAATACGACAAACAAAACTAGTTTAACAATTTCCGAAAATTAGTTATTACTCTCTCCGTCCCTAAATAAAGTTCTCATTTCACCTTCAAGTTTTGTCCCTAAATAAAGTTCCCATTTCTCAAACTTAAGGGACCTACTTAATATAATAATATTATTACCAATACTTTCACCACTAACTATCTCTTAAAACACTTTCTCTCTCCAATCAAACCTTATATTTTATTCAAAAGTAATACCAAATACCCCACCACTAACTATCTCCTAAAATGTTGTGCCCAACACAAATGGGAACTTTATTTAGGGACGGAGGGAGTATATTTTTCTCTGCAACCGTCATAATTGTTCTTTTTCTATACTACAAATCAAAGGCTCGAATAAAAAATCTTCATATATTCTATTATGCAAATCAGTCTTCACTAATTTGTCGCTGAAAAATACCATTCAACGATTGCGGTTGTGAATTCCAACTGAGAGACAAAAAACATACTGGGGTTTTTCATTCAAATTGATATTTGGGATCTCTAATAACACAAACAATTTTACGATTTCAAATTTGAACTTCCTTTTTTTTGGAATTATAAGTGAAGAATAGTCATACGATTTTTAGTGAATTATTTGTATTATAAAAAAATTTGCAAAATATTTACACTTGTAGTGAAGACGCAAAGATAGCACAGGACGGGCATAAATACTTAACTCATTTATATATAAAGTGAATACGTAAAGAATATAAATAAATTTTAGGTTTACGAGTTTGTTTAAGTTTACATATTATATGAAGGCTGAATATTAGACTTTGACATTAATCATAGCTAGCTAGGGTACGTAATACATGCATGTGTATTGCTTGGTATACAAATGTAGATCATATATATTTGTATATGTAAACGTGTAGGGTAAAAGATTAATTTCATGGAATGTTCATTGAAAATTTATAGTACATCAGACATCTAAAAATGTATAGTATAAAATAAATTTGTTAATTTACAAGTGTTCGTAAATACATATCATGTATATATATGTATATCTAAAAGTGCGAAGAAAAATAGATCGATCAGACATTTAGAAGTGCAGTTCTTACACCAATTTACATTGAGAAACATCCGACGCTACAACGAACCCTATGGTGACAAATCACTTTTGACCTATACCAACGACAAGTCATGGCCATAGCCATTTTCATCCTATTGCGACGACGTGTCGCCAAAACCCCGTCGGTATAACTTTGTCGCAACCGCCAAAAATATTATCGTAGCCATAGGGTGACCTATCACGACGACAAGTTGTCGCAATAGAGTTCGCCAAAAGTTGTCCCGGTAACACCTATGGCGACGACATGTCGTTGCTATAGAGTTCGATGGCAATTTCTCCGGTAACACCTATGTCAACGACAAGTCGTCGCGACAGAGAGAGTGACAAAAATGTTCGCTGACACCTATCGTGGCGACATGTTGTCGATATAGATAAAAAAATGCATAGTCAACCCTTAGGTGACATGCGACTTGTCATTGTATTTTCCGTCGGCCACTGTATTAAAAGAAAATAAAAAATTACGGGATCTACGATACAACACAAGAAAATCGAAAACCTTTTTATCTAACCTATCGAGACGACACACGGTCCCCAATGAACGACGTCGTCTCTTTTTTCGGTGGACCCTAATTAAAGAAAATCAAAAAGACAGGTGGCCGGATTTGGATATGGGTTTTGTTTCGTAGTGGAGGGCCCGATGGAGGTAGCGGAGACATAGAGATATGGATCAAGAGGTGGGTGGAGATGGTGGATGGTGGGTTTGAATCATCAACTTTTGCAATTATTGTAATCTTGGCTATTGTATGTGCTCTCATTGTTTATGTTAAAATTTAGTTTTCAGAAAACCCTACGGATGATTCTTGTATTTGTTTTTTTCTACTTCTGGCATAACAATAACATCATTAGTCATTGTTATACAGGTTTAGTGTTGAAGAAAGCGTCTTTGAAGGGATGTTTGACAAATACGTAGCAGAACTAAAGAAAGCAGGAGATGAACGAAAGCAAAGGGAGGATAACGTAAAAAAGCAAAAAATATTAGTATCTTATATAATGAATTCAGAGTTGTATTCAATTTCAAAGTAGTCCTTGATTTTTATGTAGTCCCAAGTGATAAATCTTAGCCATTGGATCAAAAAAATCCTTTGACCACCACCATCATCCAATCACATGTATTTCAATACACAACCACCACCGCCGGCCACCACCACCACCACTGCCGGCAACTGCCACTGCCGACCACCGCCTGCCGCCGACCGTCGCCGGCCGCCGCAGTCACATGTGATTGGATACGCAATCACATGTGATTGAAAGAAGCCGACGATAGCGAGGGGTTGCCAGTGGTGGAGACTGTGGCCGGCAGAGGATGATGGTGGTGGTGATGATGGTCGGCCGTGTCGAATCACATGTGATTTAGTACACATAGGGTGGTGGTGGTGGTGGTCAACGGTGTGCAATCACATGTGATTTAATACATATGAGATGGTGGTGGTGGTGATGTATCGAATCACATGTGATGGTGGTGGTGATAATGATTTGGAGGTTTATTGATCCAAGGGCAGAGATTTGTTGTAACACCTCAAAATTTTAAAACAATATTTAATAAACAATTCATCCATAATATGTAACAACGTATTGTCACAAATACCGTCTTTACAAAAATCCAAAGGTTTCTTGTTTTATATTATCAGAGTTTATAAAAATGGAGTTACAATATATATCTTAACCATAGGATAATGGTTCTAACTATCAACACCAAGTTAATCTCAACAAGGACTCTTCTAACCGGACCTCCTAGATCTTCGATCCCGAACCTGAGTACATAGTAAAAACACAAACGTAGTACTTGAGACAAAATTTCCTTGTGAGATACATGGGTTTTAGACCTGACAATCAAATAGTCACATGATATCATTTATAATTAAATAACATTATTAAATTCATAACGGGTCACTTCTATCTTTCATCATTGGCCCAATGTCAAGATAACTGGAATGTCTTCAATCTATCGAGACCGTCATAGTCAAGGTAACTGGAATGCCTCCAATCTACCAAGACTCATAGGTATTGGGTAACTAGAATGTCTCCAATCTACCACAACCCTTAAGGTACCGTGATAACTGAAAGGCCTCCAATCTATCACGATCCTGGGACATCATCATCAATTGTTAATCACCATTCCTTATTTATCATTGTGAGCCTTCTCTCCGTCTGATACGGATTCGTATTAGTGGAAGCTAAACCCTAGCTTAAGGGTGTGTTCGGCCAACCGACTCACAATCAAGAACACGAGTTCTTGTTTCAAACGATACGTTTTCTTATTAATTTAATACTTGCCATTCAACCTTACAATATGAAAGTATAAATACTAGAAAAGAAAAACGAATCCTAATCTAATACGAAAAGAAAACCTCCTAAAAGATAAAAGCTAATTCAAATAAAAGATAAGTCCTAAAACATAGGTTGAATGGTTTGGATAAAACCGGTCGATCCCTACTAGCCACGGGTCGACGATCCTGGTTGTTCCGAGTCTTCATCGGGCGGGTCTTCGGGTAGATCCGTATCATCCTCCCCCTCTAAAAAAGGACTCGTTCTCGAGTCATCATCATTATCATCAGGCTCGTACGGGGACAAGTCAGCCACATTAAAAGTAGCGGACACCTTATAATGGCCGGGATGACCAATCTTATATGTGTTATCATTTATTCTTTTAACTACACGAAACGGCCCATCTGCGCGAGGATGTAGTTTGCCAAAACGGCCTTGTGGAAACCTTTCACGACGTAGATAAACCCACACCATATCGCCTTCAATAAAAACAACTTTCCGACGGTATTTGTTAGCTCGTGTTTGATATCGCAAATTGTGAGAGACAATTTGGTCGCGCACCTGTTCATGTAAACGCTTAATTTGTGTAGCTCGTTCATCCCCCTCGGCGCTAAAATGTTTTTGTTCGGTGGACGATGACAAATCCAGGGGAGTGAACGGATTTCGGCCATATACAACAAAGAACGGACTACGACCGGTTGAACTATGATTGGATATATTGTATGCAAATTCCGCTTGGGGTAGGATAAGATCCCATTTTTTTGAATTATCCCCTACAAGACTTCGTAGTAAATTCCCCAAACTTCGATTAGTAACTTCGGTTTGACCATCGGTTAGTGGGTGATGGGAACTACAAAATTGTAACTTTGCAGCCAATTATTTCCACAATGTTCGCCAAAAATGACTAACAAATTTTACGTCCCGATCTGACGTGTTGGTTTTTGGAACTCCATGTAAACGTACAATTTGATCAAAATATAAACGAGCAACTTGTGATGCATCATACGTTTTTACACAAGGAACAAAATGGGCCATTTTTTAGAACCGATCAACGACCATAATTGAATCTTTCTTGCGTTGTGTTAAAGGTAACCCTACGACAAAATTGAGGCTTACATCTTCCCACGGATGGTCGGGTGTGGGAAACGGTTTGTAAAGGCCTTGGTTCGTGTGATGTGTTTTGGCTATGTGACAAATGCGACAACGTTTAACAATTTTTGAGACATCACGACTTAACTTTGGCAAAAAAAAACGATCGTGGACTAGGGCAACAATTATATCACCTCCAAAATGACCGGCTAAAGCTCCTTGATGACACTCGAGAATAATAGCTTCGCGAAACGAAGAAAGTGGGACACAAACGCGAGTACTTTTGTAAAGTAACCCATTTCTTTGCACATAATCACGAAAAGGAGTGGTGGTGCTATTTTTCCATACCTCACAAAAATCGGGATCGTCTTGGTATAAGTTTGACAGAGATTCGAACCCGTGGATTTGAAAAGCAACCGATGTGGTGAGTGAATGACGGCGGCTTAGTGCGTCCGCAACGGAGTTTGCGGAACCGGCTTTGTGGCGGATCACAAAGTGGAAATCTTGTAGCATTTCGACCCACTTGGCATGGCGTGGATTAAGCTTCGTTTGCCCTTGATTAAACTTGAAGGCTTGATGGTCGGAGTACAAAATAAATTCCCTTGGTAGTAAGTAATGTCGCCAATACTCTAGGCTCCGAACAATAGCATAAAATTCTTATCATAAGTGCTATACCTTCTTCGTGTATCATTCAGTTTTTCACTAAAAAAACCGATGGGGCGGTTGAGTTGACTTAAAACGCCACCAATTCCGACCGCAGATGCGTCACATTCTATTTGAAATGCGTGTTCAAAGTTTGGAAGTGCCAAAAGCGGTGCTTGTGTGACGGCTTTTTTTACGGTCTCGAACGAGTGTTGTGCGGAAGGAGACCACGAAAACTTACTTTGTTTTAAGGTTTTGGTTATGGGAGCAATGATTGTACTAAAGTTACGAATAAAATGCCGGTAAAACGAGGCCAAACCATGAAAACTTCGTACATCGTGGAGTGATTCGGGTGTCGGCCAGGAGGTGATAGCGGAGACTTTTGACTCATCCATGTGAATGCCATTGCCCGATATGAGGTACCCGATGAAAATAACTTCGGAGGTAAAGAAATGGCACTTGGCAGCATTAGCAAATAGTTTTTGTTCCCTTAACACCAAATATATGTTGCGGAGGTGTTGTAGATGTTGTGCGTTATCTTTGCTAAAGACTAGGATGTCATCAATATAAACGACAACACATATCCCAATAAATGGTTTAAACACGTGATTCATCAATCTCATAAACGTGCTTGGGGCGTTTGACAATCCGAATGGCATGACCATCCATTCATACAAGTCGTCTCGTGTTTTAAAAGTCGTTTTCCACTCATCACCGGGACGCATGCGAATCTGATGGTAGTCGCTTCGTAAGTCTATTTTTGAGAAAACGGCCGCCCCGTGTAGGTGGTCAAGTAGATCGTCAAAACGCGGAATCGGGAACCGATATTTAATCGTAATCTTGTTGACGGCTCGACTGTCAATGCACATACGGAATTTACCCTCGGGTTTTGGAACAAGTAAGGCGGGCACAACACAAGGGCTCATACTTTCCCAGATAAGGCCTTTTTCTAGAAGTTCCGCGAACTCTTTTGGGTTCATAAGATATGCAGGTTTGTTGGGGATGCTTGCACCGAGAATAAAATCGATGCAATGTTGTATGTCCCGCTCAAGAGGGAGGCCTGCAGGGACATCTTCGGGAAATACGTCACCAAATTCGGTTATGAGGGGTTGTGCATCGGGTGGGATGTTCGGCATAACGGGGTTTTCTTATGCGATGAGAAGCCCAAAAATAATACTTACAGGATTTGTGACGGACGGTTTGGTTTCGTTATTGAAGGTGGGGCCGGAGATGAGCATCGATTCCGCACCTTCATATCGTGGATCATGCGGAGCAAGAGTGATATTAATACCGTCTTTTTTAAAGGTGTATGTATTCCAGAAACCATCGTGTTTGGCACGACGATCTTATTGCCAAGGGCAGCCCAATAGAAGGTGGCACGCGTCCATTGGAAGTACTTCGCACCATAGTTCATCGGTGTATTTGTTACCGATTGGGAATTGGACGAGACACCGATGTGTAACCTTGATGAGGTTTCCTTTTTTAACCTAGTTAATTGGTACGGTTCCGGGTGTGGTTGGAGTGGGAGGTTTAATTTCTCGACCATTGTGGTGGCGACGATGTTTTCACAACTACCGCCATCAATAACGACATTGCAAATTTTTCCATTTGAAGTGCACTTGGTGCGGAATATGTTATTTCGGAGCCACACGTTCCGACGGGTCATGTACGGCAGTGTTGAGGATGCGTTGGATGACTAACGCCTCACCACGATCGGGGTAGATGGTTTCGGCGGGCTCCAGTTCGTTTTTGTCCTTGGTGTCATAATTTGGTAATGGTTCATCCAAAAAACCGACAACTTGTTTATTCGGGCAATCCCGCTTTAAGTGACCGACGCCTTGACACTTATAGCATCGAAGAGTGTTGGGGCGGGATCCGGATTCGGTGTTTGGTATATCCGGATCTGTTTTGGTGGGGTCCGCACGACTTGGGGTGTTTGCGGCAGGGGGGGTCGGTTTGTAAATCGAGGTGGTGCACTTCGTGGTTTGTTGGCTAGTTGTTTCTCATCTCGCTGAGCTAACCTGCACACATCAACAAAAGACCAATATTGTTGTAGCATAACGACATCGGATATGTCCGGTCATATCGCGCTCAAAAATCGAGCGATAATTTGCCCGTCGTCTTCCTCAATCCCGCATCGCATCCTTAAACGCTCAAACTCCAAAATAAATTCTTCAATTGTTAGTAGATTTTGTTTAAGGTTATGGTAATCGATGAAAGCATCTTGTTTATGGTTAACGGGTAAGAACTTGCAACGTAACAAACGTTTCATCTTGTCCCACGTTTCGACTTTGCTTTTACCTTGTCTATACCATTGGTTTTGCACATGTTCCCACCATAAAGACGCGTATTTATGTAAACGAATAGCAACAATTTTTACCTTTAATTCTTCGATGATTTGTTGAAGATCGAAAATTCTCTCGACCGTTTGAAGCCAATCGATGAAGTCGTCGGGTTGCATACGGCCCTCAAACTCGGGAATTTGCGGTCGGATACCCAACGATCGCAGTGGGTCTGGCGGTGGCGGTGTTCGTGGTTGACGTAGGGCATGCCATCGGCCGAAAACATTATACACTTCGTCTTGTTCCCACACCATAGATTCGGTGGCGGAATCTTCTTCATCGTACGTAGGTTGGTTTAATTCGAGTTCCCGAACCCGTTGTTGTAATCGCTCGATCTCAACGACGTCTCGCGGGTCACGTTGTTCATGACCGTTGCCTCTGGCGGCGACTCTACGGTGGTGATGACGTTTTTCCTCGTGGCCTGACATCCTGAAAAACCTGTGAGCTCTGATACCACTTGATACGGATTCGTATTAGTGGAAGCTAAACCCTAGCTTAAGGGTGTGTTCGGCCAACCGACTCAACGTTTTCTTATTAATTTAATACTTGCCATTCAACCTTACAATATGAAAGTATAAATACTAGAAAAGAAAAACGAATCCTGATCTAATACGAAAAGAAAACCTCCTAAAAGATAAAAGCTAATTCAAATAAAAGATAAGTTCTAAAACATAGGTTGAATGGTTTGGATAAAACCGGTCGATCCCTACTAGCCACGGGTCGACGATCCTGGTTGTTCCGAGTCTTCATCAGGCGGGTCTTCGGGTAGATCCATATTGACCGGTACATTTTATATTACAATTTATAATGGTTTATTTGCTTAATAAATGTACTGATATATTATTAAATATACTACTTTGATGAGATTTATTGCTTTGTAGATCGGAATGCTAAATGAGTTAATTTGGTCATATTAACCATAGAATACCAAGTTGATTAGAGCACATATTTGGAACGAGATTTAATTGGACTATATACGGAATTCGTATTCGTATACATTGTTTCTAAGGGCCGAATACTAATTTTGGAGTACATATTTATCTTATTGACCGGCCCACTGCCAATGTACATCAACTTGGAACAGGTCACCAAGTCAAAGCATGAAAACACTTTTAATTGTTATGGATAGGGGCCCACATACAATATTGAAGCCAATAGGGATGCGGCAAAGAGCAACATATTTAAATCCTTAGATGGCCACATATTGGGGACATCATAAAATTAGCCACATCTTTTGGAAGAAACCCCGGCCGCAAATTGGGATCGTGATACGAATTAAAAGAAAGAACCCTACGGAAGAACCAGCCGTGCGAACGAAGATGTATTCTATGTTTGGTTTGATTTTCTTTTTCATGTTAGGCAAATTTTCTTGTGATCACTATTAGGAGTAGGTTTCAATTTATTTCTTTACTGCATGAACTATACTATTATTTGAACAATTTATGATAGTTTATTCAGTTACGTTGATTTGGTTCGTTATGATTATTATTGGTTTTACGTAATTTAAGTCTTATTTGTTTTGTTAGATTAAGTGTACGACAACTTTTTAGTGGTTGGACCGATCGTACTTAACCACCCTTTGTGATGGTATAGACGGTTGGTGCCGATACACACAATTTGTGCCCAGATTTGGTCTAGTAGAATAAATATTTTAACGGTTTTGTCTATAAAACCTGAATACCTTAAATTCAGTAAAATAATCATATTTTATGACATTAGTGAAAAGATTGATTCCAAAACGAGTAGTGATTGCATTGGTCTCATATAGTTTTTCCATCTAAAATTTGTTAGTTTCGTTTTTCATTAGGTTATATTTTTAATTAGTTTATAACCTTTTAATTATTTGCCCTAAGGTTTTAATTAGTTTTATCAATCAATCTTCCAAATTTACGTTAAAATCAATTAATAACTAGTTTGCTAACCTAAGCTACTCAGTGTATTCGACCCTTACTTGCCCTAGCTAATAGGTGTGATTAAGGTATTTATTTTCTCGATAGTCTACGACCTGTCAGAATTTTGGCGCCAATATGTGCCAAAACCAAACATGGAAAAGAAAATCAAACCAAACATAGAATACATCTTCGTTCGCACGGCTGGTTCTTCCGTATGGTTCTTTCTTTTAATTCGTATCACGATCCCAATTTGCGGCTGGGGTTTCTTCCAAAAGATGTGGCTAATTTTATGATGTGCCCAATATGTGCCCATCTAAGGATTTAAATATGTTGCTCTTTGCCGCATCCCTATTGGCTTCAATATTGTATGTGGGCCCCCAAAATATGACCGACTCCATAACAATTAAAAGTGTTTTCATGCTTTGACTTGGTGACCTGCTTCCAAATTGATGTACATTGGCAGTGGGCCGGTCAACAAGATAAATATGTACTCCAAAATTAGTATTCGGCCCTTAGAAACAATGTATACGAATACGAATTCCGTATATTGGCCAATTAAATATCGTTCCAAATATGTGCCTCTAATCAACTTGGTATTCTATGGTTAGTATGACCAAATTAACTCATTTAGCATTCCGATCTACAAAACAATAAATCTCATCAAAGTAGTATATTTAATAATATATCGGTACATTTATTAAGCAAATAAACCATTATAAATTATAACATAAAA
This sequence comes from Calendula officinalis, assembly GCA_963853835.1. NCBI lineage: Eukaryota > Viridiplantae > Streptophyta > Magnoliopsida > Asterales > Asteraceae > Calendula > Calendula officinalis. The sequence goes on from OY970830.1 coordinate 52,976,359, forward strand.
TGTACCGATCAAACCTCCCCAACTTAAATCCTTACTCGTCCCGAGAAAGGCTTAAAACAAAATCATAATTAAGTGTAACTTATAAATGACGGACTAGCTATTTAAAATAGAAAATACAATTATAAATAGAATCATATATATGTTTGTGTATTGATCCACTTTAACTTTTCATCCTTTTAAATAAAATCACACACTTATATTTACTAAACTCAATAATCGGGAAATTGTTCATTTTTACAAGCTCTATTTAATATACCCTCATAGAAAATTTCTCTAACCCTAGTATTTATTTACGATTTTCATTCCCCTTGTCATATGTTTTATCCACGTATCTTCATGATGCATAATTTATTTAGTATTTTAAGCACATGACTTTCGATGAAACCCGCGTAGCGAACTTTCTACTCAATCGATCCCAAATCAGACCACTTTAGGTGGCTAGATGTCAAGCACCCCTAAGAGTTTACTTGTTCGGGTTTCAAAGGCCATTAAACTTAATTTACCACTTTTGATTGGTTAAAGCATATGAATTCCATGACTTTCGATGGAACCCGCGTAGCTAACTTTCTACTCAACCGATCCCAAATCATACGACTTTAGGTGGCTAGATGTCAAGCACCCCAAAGAGTTTACTTGTTCGGGTTTCAAAGGCCATGTATGGACTTCATAAACTTAACTTCTCATTTTCATTTTCACTTACATAACATATGACTTCAAATTTATTTTTGTTAGGATTCAGCTAAATGCCACCTGGCTTTTTTAAATATATTGTGGTATTTTATAATACCGATCTGTTGATTTAAATTATTACTTAAGGGTATATTAGCATCAAACATGCAAAACTTATTATAACTCTAAATTATCAAATGTTCAATATAAATATGGATTTTATTTAAAAGAGTAAAAAGCCACAATCACTATAATATGAAAGCTAAATATAACCTCAGATCTGTTTTAAATTAGTTTCCACGAAATTTTTAAGCATCACTTAATAACTTTCATTTTTCGTTTTTATAAAACCTCTGATCTCTAGACTTGTAAAATTTAAGTTTGATATACTATAAGGATTTTCTTTTCTTTAATCTCAAAATTAAGATCACACTAGAAGTAGGGTGAATGCAAAATATACAAATGAACTATACTAATTTAAACTAAAATGCAAAAACAAATAAATTATTTTCAACAAAGGAGCGAGTTCACCTGACAGAAGCATGTATGTTAAGATGTCCATTTGTGGCTTAGACATGATCCATAATAACCTGCAAAACTCAAGAAAGTTTGTGCGGAAAAGACTCCTCACATGATAATTAGCACAGTCTAATATTAGATCAATAAAAAAAATTTGTAGTTTTTCTTATAAGCACAATGATGATTTTATAACCACATCTTTACATATGATAAATATTAATACTCCATCCCCAACTTGAAGCATTGCATTGTCCCCAATGCAACCTTTAGTTAGAAAAATTGTTTGAAAATAACCGATAAAAAAAAATTAACGAAAAATAAAAATAAAAATAAAATCTCCTAAAACTCACTTTCGTAGGAATCACGATTGCACTTAGCACGTGCAACAAGCCTTTTAAACCCCTCGGTAGAGCCGAGTGGACGAGGGAAGTCTCGTGAGGGTTTCTAGGCAACACACCCACAAAGTTACAGGTTGCCTCCTGGAAAGCGCTAAGTTTAAGGTCTACAGCCAGACCGTACCTGGTAATTATTTTAGGGTGGTTGTGGATGAGGTAAATCATCTTTTAGATCTTGAAATCCTACAACACCATAGCGTGTCACATTCTTAATCACATAAGGCACCGACCTTTTTCTTTTAAGTTTTCTCGGAAACAATTTTAGACGGGCTTTTAATATCCATGCTTTTTGCCTCTGAATGAACTTCTTAATACAAATCCTTGCATCATTGAAGACTTTCATCTTTGATTTATAAATCATTTCATTATCATACACTTCATCACGTAACTCTTCGAGCTCACTTTGTTGCAACTTCTCCTCTTTATCATTTTCGTAATCAAATCGATCAGGTGTTGTGCCACGCAGTGTTTGAATAGACTCTATGAATTTTAGAAATTCATCTTCGATCTGTTGAATCTCGTTCTCATCTAGCATCTCCTCCCTGTCAACATCAAAAAAATTCCCTAAAGTGTCGTCCAAAAGCATACATGGTGGGGTATGCAATTGGGCACACTCTCCAATAGAGTCTACCATAAAGCAGTCACTACTGAATTGGGTGTTAGGCATATTCTGAAAAATATTTAACCAAAATTTTCTATTACCAAAGGTCAATTCCATGGACCCCGTTCTACAATTTATTTGAGCATTAATTGTTGCTAAGAAAGGTCGACCTAGAATACCGTCGGCTGCTTAGCGGTATATGAAGTCTCGGAGTCAAGTACAAGGAAGTCAACCGGATAATAGAAATCTTCCACCCTTACTATCACATCGGTTAACAAACCCCTGGGAACTTTTATTGATTGATCGGCTAATTGTAAAATGGTATTAGTTTTGTCTAAAATTCCGAAATCATTTGCATCGAAAATTTCTCCCGGTAGTATGTTAACACTTTCACCTATATCTAAAAGTGCCTTTCTAATTTTAATATTACCAATTTCAAAAGGAGTTAAAGGTGCCCCAGGGTCCTTAAATTTAGGTGGGAGTTGACCCGTCAAAGAGGCACTCACATGTTCAGTTAATTGAATTTTCTTAGCTAATTTGGTGCGCCGCTTTTGAGTACACAAATCTTTCAAAAATTTTGCATAAGCCGGGATTTGGCGTATGGCCTCAATGATGGGAATATTTATTTTTACTTGACGAAAAGTATCCCACATATCCTCGACTTGTGGACCTCGCTTACCATACGGTGATGAGTTTGGTTTTTCTAAAGCTGAGGGGTATAGAGTGGTATTAGTTCCCACATCCCCTTTCCCAACTTTAGAGCTTTTAGATTTTTGATTGAGGTCTCGAAAACATTTTTATATACTTTCAGGTAAAACATTTTTTTCATTTTTCTTTATTAACATTAGACTCTTCCCCGTCATCAGATGCATCCTCCATCACACCTTCGATGAAGGTTGTTGGAGGCATTTGTACATTATTATCATAAGACTTACCATTTTGGAGAGTTCTTACCGCATTTACCTGTTCATTAGCACGTATCACCATCATTTCTCAATGAATTAACAATTCATCATCACATCAACAATTCATCATAAATCACATAAATAGTTAATTTACTCATACACTCGATAAAAAAATTTACAATAAACATTTACTAGCTATGTACCCAGTTCTGAAAGTTCACATGTACTCACCTTTGCCAAGCTTAATCCAAAATGTGTCCCTTGAACACTAATATCACTTCCCAATACTTGAAGGCCTCGAGTCCTTCAACCAAAGCCCTAATATCAAAACCGTCATAAGGTTTAACATCAAACATCACCATTAACTACGTATTCTATCACTAGTTAACTACTAGCACCATTTTTCCCAACTTTGATAACTTACAAAACCCTAATATTCATAAATATTAATATATTAAGTTTCCAAAATTCAGGTCGTTACATTTGTCCCTTGAGACTACATTAAAATCAAGGACCACGTTGAACGTTTCTCAATGAATTTATATTAATGTTTATGTTTATATATAATAGAAGGGTTTTGCTAATGTGCGCCCCACGGGCACATGATAACGAATAATTAAATGAAAAATGAAGGTTTTTATAAATTAAATGATGGGCATAAAAGTTTTTTAGAGTTACTATGATGTGCCCCGAGGCACATATTAAAAAATCCCATAATTGAATAACATAAATTGTTTCAGGCGAAAAATAGAGATAGGAGAACAATACATAAATTGTTGCTCTAATTGAACATTGAAGAGCGTAAATAGCTTTCACATTTATCAACTATTTGTTTATTAGTTTATTTTTAACTTTCATTCCTGATGTGGTGCACTGATGCAATGCAGGTGTTAGTTAATGCGTATGTGGTCTTTGATTAGGGCAATATGTTATTTTTTGGATTTATATATGTTATTTGTGTATATGTGTTATTCAGTTTATAGATGTTTGCAATGGGTGGTACAAGGAGCATTTGTAGATTTAGAATATAAGGATTAATCAATGATTAAGCATAAACAAGTGATAATATGGAAGATTTAGATGGAGAATTTCTTAAGAACACTTTGCATTTGATAAGAACAATACAAAATATGGCAAAGGTTGTAGAAATTAGGTTACTACTAACTATTTATACCTAGCCTAAGTTTAGACTAAATACATAAATGGTCCCTAGACTATTGGTTACAACATATGAGACCCAACAATCTCCCCCTTTGTAACAATAGTCTGGGACTCGTATCTTTGAAGTCTTCATCTTTAGCCAAAGCTGCACCTGGAAGATATTTTGTTGAATAATGATGTATCATGATCAGCTTGAGCTTTGTTAACATTTAAAAAGGAATACTTCTTGTAGCTTTTCAACCACAAGAAGTATTTTGAAGACTTTACTTTGAAGATACATATAGATCGACTAAAAATAAGACCCATAATGATAGAGAGATTAGCAGCGAAAGTCTTTTCTTGAAGTTTGTGGCTTTATGTCGATCTATGATTCTTGATAATTGTTGTTAGGGTAACATGTTGATAACGGTTACGCTCCCCCTCAAACAAACAATTATTTCTTCACGGGAGTTGGATTAAACGTTTTGAAATTTACTCCCTGGTGAACGAATTTCCTGATTCAACTATGAAAGTTGTATAATATCTTCATAGATCTTTAGTTTCTTGTTTACTCCCCCTTAAGTAGTGCATATATCTTATTAATGCTGAGTAAACTGGGCTAGCGTATCAATAATCTCCATAAAATTAAAGGATTCTCCAAATTTGTTCCCGCAGATTGAGCTTTTAGAAGAATATTCGTTGAATGTATGAATTCTTTATATAAAGAAGTTCTGTAATGTATCTTCTCCCCCTCATGATGAATAATATTTATCTGATTCATCATGTAACTGTGAAGTTCTGCGAGTTTGAATTAAGGCAACATCTAATGAATCATGGTTATGGCATCGACGTCTGTCCCATCTTAACTTCAAAACCATGAACAGACTTGTTAAAGGAGGACATGTATCTGGATTACCTGATGTTGCTTTTGAAAAAGATCATAAATGTTCCTCGTGTGAAATGGGAAAAATGACCAAAAAGTCACACAAACCAAAACCTGCACCAAGTACTTCTAAACCTCTTAAACTACTACACATGGACCTATGTGGTCCAATGAGTGTTCAAAGTCTTGCTGGTAAACGATATGTACTTGTTATTGTTGATGACTACTCTCGATACACATGGGTTCATTTTCTACGTTCAAAGGATGAAGCTGCAGAAATCATCTCGTTCATCAAGAAAACTCAAGTAAACCTGGCACAAAAAGTTCAAACAATTCGTACGGACAATGGTACTGAGTTTAAAAATCGAACTCTGGATACTTTTCTTGAATCTGCAGGCATCACTCACCAGTTTTCCGCTGCAAGAACTCCACAACAAAATGGTGTTGTGGAAAGACGACACCGTACGTTAGTTAAAGCTGCATGTACAATGCTGTCATTTTCAAAACTTCCACGGTCCCTATGGGCAGAAGCTATAAGCACTGCATGTTTCACTCAAAACCGATCCATCATCAATAAATCATACAGCAAAAATCCATATAAACTTATCAACAATCGTCTACCAAATGTCAATTACTTCCATATTTTTGGTAGTAGATGCTTCATTCTAAATGACAAAGACAAACTCAACAAGTTTGAAGCCAAAGCAAATGAAGGTGTGTTTATTGGATATTCGAAGGAATCTGCTTCTTTCAGGGTGTACAACCGCTCCAACAGAACTGTCAGAGAAAGTGTAAACGTTTCATTTGATGAAACATTTCCTCTTGATTCGTTCGACTTAGGCATCGAAAGACTCTCACCTACCTCACTAACATATCCTTTAGTATCTCAGAAATGATCTCAAAATATTATTTGAATATTTCTACGATGAATACAAGAACATCAATCATCCATCACCTCCACCCCCACCCCCACCCCCACTTCCTGCTGATGTTCAATCCATCACTGCTCCTGAAATAAACACTCCTACCACAAATGAATCTCCATCTCCCACATCACCTGCTCCAACATCACCAGTACCTGCAACAAATGCAATTTCCTCAACTTCATCTCTAGAAACTCAATCTACACCAGATGATCCCCAGCCTCAGACACATAATATTGCTCCTCTGGTGATTGACTTTTCTAAATTTAATCTTACTAGTGCTGGACCTCTTCCAACAATCCCCACCATGAATACTCAAACTGCTATCATCCCACATCCAGCATGCATAGATAATTCAAATATCAATCCTGGTCAACTGCCGCTTCCTCATTCAACGAAATGGACCAAGGAACACCCCTTGGATCTTATTATCGGGAACCCAGAGTCCTCGGTCCAAACACGTCGAGCAACCGCAGATGAATGTCAATACGCTTCATTTTTAAGCTCCACTGAGCCTAAGAAAGTAAGTGAAGCTCTTTCTGATCCAGACTGGATTATTGCCATGCAAGAAGAAATTAATCAGTTTGAGCGTTTAAAAGTCTGGCGCTTAGTTCCCAAACCACCTGGATCATCTGTAATTGGAACTAAGTGGATCTTCAAGAACAAGAAAGAAGAAAATGGCATTTTCATTCGCAACAAAGCACGATTGGTTGCTAAAGGCTATGCTCAACAGGATTGAAGCCATTCACATTTTCTTGGCATATGCAGCACACAAACACTTTACAATCTACCAGATGGATGTAAAAACGGCATTTCTAAATGGCATCTTAAAAGAAGAAGTGTTTGTCAACCAGCCTGACGGTTTTGTTGATCCTAAATTTCCAAATCACGTTTATATTCTCGACAAAGCTCTATATGGTTTAAAACAGGCCCCTAGGGCATGGTATGATGTTCTCTCCAAGTTTTTGGTAGACACCGACTTCTCAAAAGGGAAGGTCGATACCACAGTTTTCATCAAACGTCATGGAGATGATATCATATTGATTCAAATTTATTTCGACAATATAATTTTTGGGTCCACAAGTTCAATATACTGCAAACGTTTTTCTTACCTCATGACAAAACGATTTGAAATGAGTATGATGGGAGAAATGAATTTTTTCTTGGGTCTTCAAGTTCGTCAACTTCCGACTAGCATCTTCATCAATCAGTCAAAGTGTGTCTCTGATCTGCTGACGAAGTATCTTATGGACGACTGCAAACCTATCGCAACACCAATGTCTACTGGCACCAAACTTAATGTTGATTCTGATGGTAAACCGGTAGATGTCACGAACTATCGGGGTATGATTGGATCGCTACTTTATTTGACGGAAAGCCGTCCGGATATTATGTTCTCCACATGCATTTGTGCTCGATATCAGGCTGCTCCCAAAGAGTCTCATATTCTGGCAGTCAAACGAATCTTCCGTTACCTCAAAGGCACCAGAGATCTTGGTCTTTGGTACCACAAGGAGACCTCGTTTGATCTTTCTGCCTTCTCTGATGCTAATCATGCTGGATGTATGCTGGACAGGAAGAGTACATCCGGAGGAGTTCAATTTTTGGGAGATAAGCTAGTCAGCTGGTCATCAGGCAAGCAAAACTGTGTCTCACTATCAACTGCTGAAGCAGAATATGTTGCGGCCGCTAGCTGTCTGTCCCAGGTGATATGGATGCAATCACAATTAAAGGACTATGGCTTTTCGTATAGCCGCATTCCTTTGTATTGTGATTCCAGAAGTACAATTGCAATATCTTGCAATCCAGTTCAACACTCTAAAACCAAACATATCGATCTTCGATATCATTTTATCAAAGATCACGCTGAACTGGGTAATGTTGAATTGTACTTCGTATCCACCGATTTTCAATTGGTTGATTTGTTTTCCAAGGGTTTAGACGAAAAACGTTTTAATTATCTGGTCTCAAAGCTTGGTATGCTAAATCTCAAAAATTAATTATTTAAAATTCTTATTTTCCAATTTGTTAAGTCGTTCAATTCTCTGTATCATCGTAATGACTTTCAAGAACCTCGTCTTGAAACCCAGTCGTCAAAAGTACTCAGCAGTCAAGGGGGAGCTGATACTAGAAGTTTTCCACAATTAATTTTTAATTTTTAATTTTTAATTTTTAATTTTTAATTTTTAATTTTCCTTCAAAATAAAAAAAAATAATTAAAATTAAAAAAGTTATTTTTCACTAAAACTCTTCGGGCCGAACAAATTACTGTTCCCGGCCCGAAGACTCCATGTCGGTTCAAAATGTGCTCGGCTCGAACACTTGGTCCTATAAATAGTTGCTCCGTACACCTTGTCTCTCTTTTTCCACTCTCTCGGCTACACACACTAGAACACGGGCGAAACACACAGTGAAGCCCGATCTTTGATTCACTTCATCAAATCGACTCGAATCTGTTCCAAATCACTCGCAATCAAATACACATCTGTTTTCGGTAACCCTCTGCCCTTAATTTCATATTTTTGTTGTCCTATTTATTGATTTTCACGTTTTTTTGGTTCGGTCGAGCTCTAGGGTTTCAAAGTTCTTGAATCGATTCGATCTAGGCTTTCATTGTTAGTAATATGTTATCTAGGGTACTCGTTTAGGTTTATCGATTCACTATTGGCCAGTTTTTACAACGGTTTATCGATCTTGGAATGATTCGAGCCCATAAGTTGTTAAAACTGAAAAATCGTCCAGGTCTTCGGCCCGAACTCCTTTAATGAGAGTTCGGCCCGAAGACTTCAGCAATCCTCGGTCCGAAGACTTCAACAATCCCCGGCCCGAAGAGTTCACCTAATCTCGGCCCGAACTCTTTCAAAGATTCCGGCCCGAACTCTTTCACTATTCTCGGCCCGAACTCCTTTTTTTAGTCACTGTTCTCGGGCAGAACAATCTTTCACAAAAAAAAAAATTTCTTAAGTCTTTTTTACATATAGGGTCCGGATCCGGTGAGTACTCTTTTCCCAGTGAGAACTACGAGAACTAAAAAAACACTAAAAATGATCCAAAACAAACTTTTTTCAAAAAAAATACTTTTTTAAATATCTAAATCGCAGCCTATAAGATCCAAAAAGAAAAGTTTTTCAAAAATGATCCAAAAAAAAAATATATGGATCATAATAATGATCCACAAAAAAATATGGATCATTGTTATGATCCGCAAAAAAAGTGGATCATAATTTTTTTTTTCAAATTTTTTTTTGTCAAATGTAGTAATAATCATGGGGAGTTATATATATTTTTTTCGGAATTTTTTGAAATTTTTTTGTGGTGTCCTCACGAGTCCTCACCGTTTTTTGAGTTCTCACCAGATCCCACTTCTTTATATATATATATATATATATATATATATATATATATATATATATATATATATATATATATATATATATATAATTTACAAATTTTATTTATTAAACATCTTTAATAAAATTAAAATTCGTATATTATTCTTATATCTTTATTTATCTATATATTATTAATCGTACTTAGCAGTGAATTATCATCATAACATTTTTTCCAAACACTGTGTACTAACTTTTCTTGTTGGTTTGTGCCATCTTGTTTTTAGTGTATAATTCTCAGATGGCCGCAGAACAAATATTAGACGAGAACACTCTGGTTCCACTCTATAGGATCAAGCCACTAGCAGAAAACAACTCGTACTGGGCCCCAGAGGAGGAGGTCACCTTCAGCGTTGATTATCCGGTCTTATCTCACGTTCTTCAACGTCATCCATTATTCTACATGATCAATGCGAGGCCAGCGGTTCCAGCAGTATATGTTCAACAATTTTTTAGCAACCTCACTCTGGTGACAACAACTGATCCACATCAATTCCAAACTATGATTGACGAACAACCAGTACAATTCACAAAAGATGATCTGTATGACATCTTCAGGCTACCTAGAGGCGATTCAAGACCACCATTCCCTACATTTGAACCTCAACTAACATTCAAAGAAGTGTATGAAGGTATCCATGACATTGGTCTTGATCTCCCTCGGGATACGATCAATCTACGAGAATTCGAAAAGAAACATATGGCAAGGAGCTGGTCCCACGTCTTCACAATTTTCAACCGATGCTTAACAGGAAAATCATCTGGGCATGACAGGGCCTCCATAAACGTTCACCACGCATATCATGCCCTATGCTATAACAGACATTTTGACTGTGCTGCTTATCTGTGGGAAGAATTCAAGCTTGCCAAAGAAAAGGAACCCAAATATCTGATATACCCGCGGTTCTGGTCGATACTTATTGCACACTTCATGCAGCGATACCCAAACATCCAAATCAGAGATGCTGCAAATCAATTCAAACCAGCAAGTGTTGCGTTCCTTCGAAGAGATAGTGGTACAATTGCCAAAGACGCAGCACCGGTCCCTCTCCCACTACTTAAACTTGCTAATACAAATCTTGATGTCATCCGACAATACCGGGACGAGCACTATCCCAAATGGAGACCAGAGGACGCACAACTGCAACCACAACAACCAGCAGCTCAACTCATCAACCTGCAGCTCCACAACCACAACCTCCACGACAACCAGCTACCCGAGCTGCTCAACGACAACCACCGGCCTCTCAACGACCAAAACGAATTTGCCTCAGAAACACAGGAGCGTCTGGAAGTAGCTCAGCTGTGCCTCCACCCACTCAACCCATCATAACTCCACCCACTCAACAAATCATACCTCAACCAACCCAATCAATTCCAACACCACCTACTCGACCCATTCCACAATCCTCCTCTTCCTCATCATCAGAGTCTGCTGCCACCGTGTCCGATCGACCAAATTCACCACCATCACCACAAGGTCCACCTTCACCACCCTCACCACCAGCAGCTCCACATTCATCACAACCACAAGGATCCCCAAATCCCTTCGATGATCCCATTTTGTTGGATCTACCATCCCCTCAACACATACAACCACCTCCCGCAGCAGTATCTCCCTCTCCATTACTTTCCACGTCAAGTACATCCACCATACCACAACCAATCATAACCACCATCCCAACAACCATGACCACCATCCCAACAACCATAACCACCATCCCTACAACCACGATAACCACCACACCACCATTCACATCTATCATCCCAACGACAACAACTACCCTACCACCCACGATAACCACCATACCACCTCTTACACCTACCATCCCAATAACCACATCTACCTTACCATCCATAACACCATCCGTGACCACCATCCCCACAACCATGACTCCCATTCCTACAATGATAACCACCTTACCACCCACAACAACCATACCACCACTCACACCTATCATCCCAACAACAACAACAACCATACCACCACCAATCACTACACCACCGCAAATCTCAACCACCATCATAACTCCACCAACCATCTCTATCACCACCAGCATTGCCTCGAGGGTCATTGTAACTCCACCGTCTAAAATTGAAATGACCCTCCCTCAACAAACTACACTATCAGAGGCTACCACAACCACAACCACCCCAATCCCAACTACAAACTTACAAATCATTCCTCACATCGCATCCATCTTAGAACGGGTCAACATGCGGTTGGAACAAATTAAGTGCCGTTTAGACACTGCTCCTCCTCCTCCTTCGGCTCCTGCTACTCGCAATTCAGAGTGGCTGCTGCAAGCATCCAGACAATTCACTCTGGAAGAACTGAAAGAGATGCTCTTTCTACGTATGCAAGAATTTCAAGAATCTTGCTCGCATGCCGCTGCATTTCACTGGAGACCAGAGGATCCGGAAGATGATCCTCAGGGAGGAGGAAAAACAAGGAGACTGGAACAGGGTGGATACAGCTCGCATCATACAGCAGGTGGCAGTCAATCACAACAACAGCCCAACTCCTCTCATCAAGGACAGGGAGGAGGCCCACAAGATGATGACTATATCGATGATTGGGTTGTTGTTGAATTCGATTACTCCTAGGTGTTGAACGTTGAACCACTTAACCAGTGGCGAGTGGACGAACATGAAGATATATTGCCAATAAACAACCTCAAACCAGCAGAGATGATTGAAGAACAAACGCTCCAATCTATGAGTCATCTACAATCTATAAATGCTGAAGTTGAGAACAACTGCTCGAGAAACGTTCACCGGGTTCTGAGGAAGGCGGCGGATACAGTGATTGATCTTCCAAGTGATTCAGAAGAAGATAAGGTAGTGAATGACACTTTCACCGAACCACCTCCAGATGACAACTCTGACAGTGAAGCATCCATTGCGGAGGAACCATAGGAGGTGGAACGAATCCCTTTCACCCAAGAAAACTACCATAAATTCTTCCACGACTACGACTCACTGTTTGCCTCAAGATCAAAGGAACCGGAACCACCAACTGCTTCTCCAAAACATGATGTACCGGTCTTATCCGATAGCGAAAAGAGGGCAGTGAATAGAGCTAATAAACGTCGATTAAAAATCTCCAAAAAGCTCCTATTCCAACAAATCAAGATTCCGTTTGTTGAAGACCTCTTTACGGCTATCTTCCAGGAAACAGAGCTACCCATCATATATCAAGATCTATACAAAGAGGTGATTCTGCCACCACGTGAAAAGAAAATGTACTATCTCACAATGTGGTATCATAGGGGCAAAACAAATCGTTACAACAAATCACCAATCAAACAACTCCTGGAGATAACGACCAACCACTTCTCGGGCTATTACTGGTATACCATCTTCAAGATTCGCAGAGAAGATGATCAACTGTACACAATTGATGAAGGCGACTTCTACATTCTCGAACCTCGAGATATAGAATGTCTATATAATGAAGTACGCATTCTTCCAGACAGTCCACATCCAGTGAAAAATCATGCGAGTAATTTCGCTCAGGCTGCTCTGAAACGTTTTATGCTGGTCAAAACTCTTGCTGCTCGAATGAAAGATGTACAAATTAATGGTGATTTTCGGTTATTACAAGTAACAAAACGCAGCGGAAAATAGTTTAATCACCAATGAACGGATCTTGATATCAATCATACAATTAAACTAATAAAATAAAAAGAGTTAAGATGAATAAATCATACCCTTGAAGCCTTTGTATAATACGATTCGGTTGGGGATGTGGTACGACGGAAACCAAGAACTCCAACGGGGAATTCCTCCAAAGCTAGTCCACACAACACCTATGCAAGAACACCAAGGGATGCTAGTCCAATCTTCAAGCAAAGAGAACAAAAGTCTAGAGAGGTGTGTGAAGGGGGCGGCCGAATAGGGTTTGCAAGGGGTGAGATTTATCTTGCCATTGATTCCCTTTTAATGACTTCCCATAATCAATTATGATTATTAACACTCTAGTCCCTATCTTTTGTTCTGTCTAGTTTGCTCACAATAAAGTTCAAATATTAACAATTAATATTAAACTTTAGTATATACAAGCATGTAGCTTATATTAATATGTAATGTAATTACCCTAATTACACTACATATATTATGGTGTTAGGTGTTTTAGTGTGTGACCCTTTAGGCTCACAAACAACTAGCCATATAACTATATTTTATACGCGTGAAGCATATTCCAACAGCTCCCACTTGTGCACGTGATAACATCAAGTAGTTATACAAGCAAAGGCTAGAGTCTAGCAACCCGCCAATGCCCCTAGAAGATACATGAGGAGTTTCATAAAATCTTTGTTCAAAGTTTTTCAATCAGTTATCCTTTTGTTGCTGATACTTTGTTGAAATTTAGGCAAGGATTAATGTCAATCTACAATTTCAACGATTCTGTTTCTCGATCTATACATTGAAGTAGATTACCAAAACCAATCAAGATTCATCATGATTACCTTTTGGGTGTGGCCACACATACATCTATTCAAATCATCGAGGGCCCCAGTAGTATCTAATCCACTTACGTGGAGGAACAAATTATTTATTGACTGCACGTGTCTGTCATATGCTTAATGAAAAGCCCGATAATGGTTGTTATAGCAGCCTTATTGAGGTCAGCGTTTAACCACATCAATGTTTGCCCCTCTACATACACAAACCAACTTGCATCTCAAGTCAGAGGATAAGTGACAAAGCCTTTGTGAGATTCACTTGTGACATAAATCCAGGAAGTGATTTCGCATAGGTTGGGTCAGTCCAATTGTGCATCTTATGAACAACATGTGACATTGATTTCATTATCCTTAGTCATACTAAGATAATGTCCTCAATGCCCTCAGATTTGTCTTAATAATATTCCCATATTATTAATATGACAATGGACAATTTAGAATATAAAACGCAGTAAATATTCATGTATCTAAACATGCAAATATAGAACACAGTAGATATTCATATAAAACGATCATATCAAATATATCAATTTATTCCAATAAAAACTGCTCAATGTTCCATTATCCAAATACTAAAACAGATTACATGAAACTACTAGCTGGTCGAAGCCCAATGTTTCTAGCATGCTCAATATGTTTTGTACATGACATTGGCTTCGTGAATGGGTCAACTAAGTTGCCATCTGTATGAACTTTGAGCAAGCGTACATCTCCCATTAGAATCGCATCTCTAATGTAGTGAAGCTTCCTCCGATAATGTCTGGTGCCTTTCTGAACACCAGGTTCGTTGGCAATGATGATAGCACCTGTGTTATCACAATACATATCCATAGGTTTTTCATTACTGGGGACCACTCCAAGCCCATAAATGAATTTTCTCATCCAACAGCTTCCATTGCAGCTTCAGTAGTTGCAATGTATTCAGCTTCTGTAGAAGACATAGCGATAGTGCTCTGTTTAGCACTTTTCCAATCAACAGCGCCTCCGTTCAAAACGAAAACATATCCCGTTTGAGATTTGGAATCATCTCTATCAGTCTCAAAACTAGCGTAGGAATAACAAGTAACGCTTAGCTCATTTTGAGTTTCACCACCATATACAAGAAACATATCTTTAGTATTCCTAAGATACTTCAGTATGTTCTTACCAGCAGTCCAGTGACTCTCACCTGGATTCTGTTGATATCGGCTTGTAAGGTTCTGAGAGAATGCTACATCAGGTCTTGTGCACCGTACAGCATACATGATTGACCCTACTGCCGAGGCATAGGGGACATCACGCATACGTTTCATCTCATCAGGTGAGGACGGTCCTTGAGTCTTAATCAAGTGTACACTGTGTTGCATAGGAAGGTTTCCACGTTTGGAAGCATCCATTCTAAACCGTTTTAGAATCTTATCAATGTACGCACTTTGACTTAGCCCTATTAACCGCTTTCATCTATCTCGGTAGATCTTTATACCAAGTATATATGCCGCTACCCCTAGATCCTTCATAGCGAAGCACTTCCCAAGCCAGGATTTTACATCTTGTAGCATTGGAATGTTATTTCCTATGAGTAGTATGTCATCGACATATAGGATTAGAAAGACGACAATGCTCCCACTAGCTCTTACATATACACTGGCTCGTCGGGATTCTGAGTGAAACCAAACGTTTTGATTTCCTCGTCGAGTCTTTTGTTCCAACTTCTGGATGCTTGCTTTAGTCCATAAATGGACCTTTGAAACTTACATACTTTCTTAGGGTGCTTTGTACTTACAAATCACTCAGGTTGTACCATATAGACATCTTCGTCGAGGTGTCCATTTAAGAAAGCAGTTTTAACATCCATTTGCCTAATCTCATAGTCATAGTACACTGCTATGGCTATGATGATCCTAATAGCTCTAACGTCGGCAACTGGCGAGAAGGTTTCATCATAGTCAATCCCGTAGGTTTGAGTGTAACCCTTTGCCACCAACCGAGCTTTATAGGTGTGCACATTGCCATCCATGTTAGTCTTCTTCTTGAAGAGCCACTTTCTACCAACAGTCTTACTGTTAGGAGGAAGATCAACCAAAGTCCATACTTGGTTATCTTTCATGGATTGCATTTCCGCGTTCATAGCATCAAGCCATTTGTCAGATTCAGAATCTGATAATGCAGCTCGATACTTAGGGGGTTCATTATGATCCCCTAAACTCAGCTCCTCAGCATCGATTTGGAAACCATATCGTTCAGGTGCATGAGGTGTCCTTGCGGACCTTCGAACAGGGACTTCATCATTTGAGGTGCAACAGGAACAATTTCATGTTCAGCCTCATCTTGATGTTCGCTAGTATCTACAATAGGTTGTGCATCTTCATCGCTTGGAATCTCGTCAATGTCGATTGTACTCCCACTTGCTTCTTGTGAAATGAGATTGCTCTCAAGAAACTCAGCGTCACGAGCAATAATTATCTTTTGCTCAGGTGGGTAGTAGAAATAGTAACCCATCGTTTCCTCAGGGTATCCTATAAAGATGCACCTGACAACTCTGGGTTCAAGTTTGTTCGGTGTGTCTCGTTTCACGAGAGCCTCACAACCCCAGATTTTCAAGTAAGACAAGTTAGGGACTTTCCCATGCCATATCTCATACGGTGTCTTTTCAACCTTCTTGGTGGGAACCATATTCAGTATGCGAGCAGCCGACTTGAGTGCATAACCCCAAAAGGATAGAGGCAGAGTGGTAGGACTCATCATCGATCGGACCATGTCAAGCAAGGTGCGATTTCTCCTCTCTGATACACCATTATGCTGTGGAGTATAAGGGGGAGTGAATTGTGAGACAATCCCAAAATTCTTTAGATGGTCTTGAAACTCATGGCTCATGTACTCTCCTCCTCGATCAGAACGGAGAGCTTTTATCTTCTTGCCGAGTTGATTTTCTACTTCATTTTTGAAATCTTTGAACGTTTCAAAGGTTTCATGTTTATGTTTAATCAAGTAAACATAACCATAACGACTGAAGTCGTCAGTGAAAGTAACGAAGTTGGTAGCACCTTCCCTAGTTCTAGTTCTAAAAGGGCCACATACATCGGTATTTATAATTTTAAAACGCGTTTCTTGTTAACATGGCAAAGACGACAATGCCATAGGTAAGTAGAATCCAAATTCTTCTTGGATTTCTTATTGCTACATGTATAAATAGAATTACTATTTGTGATACGATTATGCATGTCAATCTTAAAAATACCATCACAAGGAATAGCATTAAAATAGAAAACATTTTCCTTCGAAACTGAAATACCATAATCCGTAAAAGTATGAATAAAACTATTATTCCACAAGCATGAAAGCGATACTATACCCTAGTAATACTAGGCGCATAGTGACAATTGTCTAATACAATAATTAAACCACTAGGAAGGATTAAATAATAGCTTCCTGTAGCTTCGACCGGTGCACGCATTCCATTGCCTACGTACAAGTCCAAAGCTCCGTGGTTTAGCTTTCTACTTCCTCTTAGACCCTGCATGGTATTACAAATGTGAGTACCACAACCAGTGTCATATACCCATGATTTCTTAGGGAAAGCATATAGTTCTATTGTGAAGATACCTGATGTGCCAACCTTGTTGGCTTTATTCTTCATCAACTCTGCCAGGTAGGCAGGACAATTCCTCCTCCAATGGCCTGTTTCACCGCAGTGATGGCAAGCAAGATCCTTAGCAGGATGCTCCTAATGAGTAGGTGGGGGAACCTTTGGCTTGGGCTTGTAAACCTGCTTTCCCTTGCCTTGGCCCTTAGCAACTACTTGCGGTTTTGGTTTTTGGATCTTTCCTTGCCTTATGGCAAGGACAGTAGGGGTAGGAGTTTTCTTGGGTAGCCCAGCTTCCGTTTGTTTCAGCATAACATGTAATTCGGCGAAAGTCTTCCCCATACTATGCATATGATAAGTCATGACAAACGGTGCATAGTCCTTGTGAAGTGAGGTAAGAATTAACCCAATTCCAAGGATATGAGGCATAGGGTAGCCAAGTTTCTCCATCTGGTCTAGGTAACTCTTCATCTTCAAAAGATAAGAGCTAACAGACTGTCCCTCCTCTTGCTTACAAGCATAGAAGGCTTTGACCATGTCAAAGAGTTCCTGATCAGCTTGCTTTTGATACGTGGTTTTTAGTTCACACATCATATCAAATGCAGTGAGGTCCTCGTGATTCTTTTGAATCTCGGGGGTCATGCTCACTAGCATAAGGGCAGCGACTTCTTGATGTTCGTTAAACCTTTTAGTATAGGCCGCACGAACAGGAGCGGTGGCATTAGTAGCGGGGGCAGGGGGCAACGCCTCTTCCAAATGGTGGTATTTGTGCTCGGCCCTAAGGACAATCCTTAGGTTACGAGCCCACTCAACAAAATTCGATCCATCAAGTTTCTCCTTATCGAGAACAGAGCGAATGGTGTTGTTTAATAGGGTTTCATTGTTTGTAGTCATCTACAAAATTACAAAGTTCATTAATTAGTATTTTCAATAATTAATTTCTTTTAATAAATTAACTACCCAATTAATTTTTATTAAAAGCTAAGATCCCATTGAGCTTCTATCATCGCATCAGTTGATCTGCTAGAGATGATAGATCCAATAGGTAGGTGACGATCAACAATTGCATTACAAGTGCAACTCTTAGAGGTATAGGACTTCATGGAACCTAGTGAACAAGCATCTAGGGTCAAGTGGCATGTTTGTCGCATCTTCGCCTCGAGTCAAGGTCTCACCGTTAACTCGATTAAGTCATCCAATGTGAAATCATGTCAAAATAGATCTAGGTCTCACGCGTAGAGAATAATGACCTCGGATCTAAATTTAAACCACGTCTCACGTGAATTCAAATATAGAAGCAAGTGATTTGCAACCGATTGGATGGCGTGACTTAAATTTTAGGTATGGAAAAAATTTTGTGATAAAATTTTATTAAGATATGAATGAATCATGTACTTCATTCATACCACTTCATAAGTCGGTTTAATAAGCGGTAAAAACGTTTAGCGATTATTAAATTATAAGTTTCAAATCATATTTAAACTTTTGTATTAATCTCAAAAACAAGTTTAGATTAATTTCATAATCATAGATGATTAAACTGTAATCATCAATGATTAACTAGTAATCATTGATGATTAAACAGTGATCATAAGTGATTAAGCAATAATCATCGATGATTAACAAGTAATCATTGACGATTAAAATTTTGAATGTTTTAATGTTTGTGTTTCAGAAATCATATTTTTAGTTGTTTTTTATTTGTATCATATAAAAATTATTTCACAACCACAAACATATAATAAAACATGCAACACATTTTGTGCAAACCTCGACCGATGAAATCCTAGGTTCGGTCACGTGAGTCATCACGACGGACCGAAAGGTCAAACTAGGGGACGGGCCAACATTAACCCAATGGGCTCCCACTTGCTCCAAGACATTCTTGAGCAAGTAGAGACAATTACTTGTGAAAAATTGCAATCTGTCAGACAATTCCAGCAGACTTTGAAGCTCGACATGTCACTGAAGGAGTCTTCGATAGTCTTCCCGGCCTTCTGGAAAGTTGTAGCCCACGACTTTGCAAGCATTTTAGGCTTTTGAATCGCCCAAAACGGAGTCCGTATGCCTCTGGAAAACATGTTTTCGTATAGCCCTCGTGTTGATGACGGAAATTTGTTGTTTTCTTCATTTGTCTTCAATATTGGTCAACAATTTACAATAAAAAAAATAAAGAAAGACAATCTATTCTATTACTTTTACATTACAAATTGCCCCAAAAATGGCACCAAAAATAAAAGGAAAAATTAAAAGATTACAACCAAATTTAGCCAAAAACACAGCTTTCCCAAAACAACCAAACATTCAACCACAATCAATCACAAGGTCTAGGTTTTCATCGGTTTGCACAAACAAACAACAATTGACAAGGCATTGGCTTGGGATATGGCAAAAATACATGTTTTGCCATATCAAAAATGAAATTAAACAGGTAATTCGAAGCCAAATAATCAAAAAATTCAATAAACTAGATTAATTTTTTGATGTATTTTTGTAATAAGTGGCAATTAGGGTTACAATAAAAATCATATTTTTAACCCATTATTTAAAAAATTGTGAAAAAATAAAGAACCCTAGGGTTCTTATATTTGCCGTTCGGAATTAGGGTACCAAAAAGAATTGATATTTGCCACTTTTCACAACAACTAGCTAATTATATGATTAATATAATGGCTCTGATACCACTAATGGTGATTTTCGGTTATTACAAGTAACAAAACGCAGCGGAAAATAGTTTAATCACCAATGAACGGATCTTGATATCAATCATACAATTAAACTAATAAAATACAAAGAGTTAAGATGAATAAATCATACCCTTGAAGCCTTTGTATAATACGATTCGGTTGGGGATGTGGTACGACGGAAACCAAGAACTCCAACGGGGAATTCCTCCAAAGCTAGTCCACACAACACCTATGCAAGAACACCAAGGGATGCTAGTCCAATCTTCAAGCAAAGAGAACAAAAGTCTAGCGAGGTATGTGAAGGGGGCGGCCGAATAGGGTTTGCAAGGGGTGAGATTTATCTTGCCCTTGATTCCCTTTTAGTGACTTCCCATAATCAATTATGATTATTAACACTCTAGTCCCTATCTTTTGTTCTTTCTAGTTTGCTCACAATAAAGTTCTAATATTAACAATTAATATTAAACTTTAATATATACAAGCATGTAGCTTATATTAAGATGTAATGTAATTACCCTAATTACACTACATATCTTATGGTGTTAGGTGTTTTAGTGTGTGACCCTTTAGGCTCACAAACAACTAGCCATATAACTATATGTTATACGCGTGAAGCATATTCCAACAGCTCCCACTTGTGCACGTGATAACATCAAGTACTTATACAAGCAATGGTTAGAGTCTAGCAACCCGCCAAATGGCCCTAGAAGATACATGAGGAGTTTCATAAAATCTTTGTTCAAAGTTTTTCAATCAGTTATCCTTTTGTTGCTGATACTTTGTTGAAATTTAGACAATGATTAATGTCAATCTACAATTTCAACGATTCTGTTTCTCGATCTATACATTGAAGTAGATTACCAAAACCAATCAAGATTCATCATGATTACCTTTTGAGTGTGGCCACACATACATCTATTCAAATCATCGAGGGGTCCAGTAGTATCTAATCCACTTACGTGGAGGAACAAATTCTTTATTGACTGCACGTGTCTGTCATATGCTTAATGACAAGCCCGATAATGGTTGTTATAGCAGCCTTATTCAGGTCAGCGTTTAACCACATCAAAGTTTGCCCCTCTACATCCACAAACCAACTTGCATCTCAAGTCAGAGGATAAGTGACAAAGCCTTTGTGAGATTCACTTGTGACATAAATCCAGGAAGTGATTTCGCATAGGTTGGGTCAGTCCAATTTGTTGGAATATGCTTCACGTTCATGACATATAGTTATATGGCTAGTTGTTCGTGAGCCTAAAGGGTCACACACTTACACACCAAACACCATTTAATATATATAATATAATTAGGGTAATTATATTATTTATATGAACCATGATTACTTGGCTAGTTATGTTTTAATTAATTGTTAAGTTAAAACGTATTAGTGAGTAATCATAAAGAATCAAAAGGCAAGGGGCTAAGTGTCATATCCCCTAACTTGTAATTAGAGGATATATACTTAGATTAGGGAGCAAGTTTACTAACCCTAATCCTCCCTCCTTGCCCTCCTTTGAACCTACGGCCGCATACAAAAACAAGGGTTGTTTTTTGGTTAACGTTGGTGACGTGCAAGAACAAATAGGAACAAATTCCTTTTGGTTCTTTTGGTACTTGTCACGTGGATTCAAACTTGGTTTGATTTTGATTCTTGAGCAACGGACTAGCATCCTACTTTGTGTTCTTGATATGGTGTAGTGTGGATACCATTAGAGGAATTCTACCATGAATTCTTTGAGTTTTTCATCCTCTTTCGTTGGTGTAATCAAAGGCTTCAAGGGTATGATTTTCATTCTAACTCTTTGATATTATTGCTTAATTACTTTGTCAATATGTAGATCCGTTATTAGTGATTTATTAAATTATTTTCCGCTGCGTTTTACTTGATTATACCCTAAATCACTAACAATGGTATCAGAGCCATCATATTGATGATTTAATTAGCAAGTTCTTTGTAAAAAGTAGCAAAAAATTCGTATTTTTTGGCCTAACGGTTACGCCGATTGGCAAAGAACCCTAGGGTTCTTTGTCTTTAATTTTTTCGAAATTTTTTATGATATAAGGTTAAAAAATTTGATTTTTTGGAACCCTACTTGCTACTAGTTACAAAAACTAAAATAAAAAATTAATCTTGTTTATTGAATTTTTTATTTTATTTGGCTTGGATTTTTATTTTAATTGTTAATCGTTGCATATGGCAAAACATGTTATTTTGCCATATCCCAAGCCAATGCCTTGTCAATTATTGCTTGATTGTGCAAAACCGATGAAAACCTAGACCGTTTGTGAATGAATGTGATGTGTTTGAATGTTTGGTTGGTTTTGGGAAAGCCGTGTTTTGGCTAATTGTTGTAATTTTTATTCTTTCTTTTTTTTGGTGCCATTTTTTTTGGGGCAAATTTCAATTGTAAAAGTATTAGAATAGTTGTATTTTATTTCCTTTTTATCTTGTAATTTGTTGACTAAAGTTGAAGAAAAGATGAAAAAACAACAATTTTCGACACCTCCTGCGCAGCTGCACGAAAACAGACTTTCCCGGAGATTCACATCTCGTTTGGACCTGAAACCACCGCCAAAATTTCCGCAACTCAGATATCTACAACTTTCTAGAAGGCCGGGAAGACTGGAAATGTCATCTGCTAGGTCGAATTTCACTTCAGGCGCTGCTGGATTTTTTGGACAGATTGCATTTTCACATTGGTTGGGCTCTACTTACTCATGATTGTCTTGGAGTAAGTGGAAGCCCATTGGGTTTATGTAGGCCCACTCGGGTTCATGTTGGCCCGTCCCCTAGCTTGACTCTTCGGTCCGTCGTGATGACTCACGTGACCGAACTTGGGTTATCATCGGTCGAGGTTTTGCACAAATTGTGTTGCATGTTTTACTTGTATGTTTGTGGTTGTTATTTATTTTCTATTCGATACAAAAGATAACGACTAAAATAAGATTTTTGAAACACAAACATTAAAACATCCAAACTTTTAATCATCTATGATTACTTGTTAATCATCGAAGATTATTGCTTAATCACCTATGATCACTGTTTAATCATGCATGATTACTTGTTAATCATCGATGATTACAGTTTAATCCTCTATGATTATTCTTTAATCTAAACTTGTTTTTGAGATTAAAACAAAAGTTTAAATATAATTTGAAACTTAAAATTTAATAATCGCCAAAACGTTTTTACCGCTTATTAAACCGACTTATAAAGTAGTATGAATGAAGTACATGATTCATTCATATCTTAAATTTTTTATTAAAATTTCATTCCTAAAATTTAAGTCACGCCGTCCAATTGGTTGAAATCACTTGCTTCTACTTTTAAATTCACGTGAGACGTGGTTTGAATTTAGATCCG
This sequence comes from Calendula officinalis, assembly GCA_963853835.1. Taxonomy (NCBI): domain Eukaryota; kingdom Viridiplantae; phylum Streptophyta; class Magnoliopsida; order Asterales; family Asteraceae; genus Calendula; species Calendula officinalis. Next base: position 52,999,865 of record OY970830.1, read on the forward strand.
AGGTCATTATTGTCTACGCGTGAGCCTAGATTTATTTTGACATGAGTTCACATTGGATGACTTAATCGAGTTAACGGTGAGGCCTTGACACGAGACAAAGATACGGCAAACATGCCACTTGACCCTAGATGCTTGTTCACTAGGTGCCATGAAGTCCCATAACTCTAAGAGTTGCACTTGTAATGCAATTGTTGTTCGTCACCTACCTATTGGATCTATCATTGCTAGTAGATCAACTGATGTGATGATAAAAGTCAATGAGGATCTTAGCTTTTAAATTAAATTAATTGGGTAGTTAATTTTTTAAAAGAAATTATTATTGAAAATACTATGTTTTTTGAACTTTGTGTGTTATACAGATAACAACAACAAATCAAAACCTAAGTATCTCCACTCTAAAATCAGTTCTTAAAAACTGAAATCGACTAATATCGAACTCTAAGGATTGTCCTTAGAGATCAGACTAGTTGATACACCTATAAGAGGACTTACCTGAGGCACCTCCTGCCAATTCTTCTGCTGCTGTTCGTCAAGCCTTTACCGAAACGTTTAACGAACACCAAGAAGTCGCTATCCTATGTTTGTGAGCATGAACCTCGAGAACCGAAAAAACTTCGAGGAACTCACAGCATATGACATGATAAGCGAGTTGAAAATGATATTTTAACAAGATGCAGAACTTGAACTGTTCAAAACAGTTAAAGCATTCAACGCTTATAAGCAGGAGGACGGCCAATCAGTTAGCACTTACATCTTGAATATGAAATGCTATATTGATCAAATGGAGCGTCTTGGTTACCCATTGCCACAAGTTCTTGGAATGAGCTTGATTCTCACCTCACTATCCAAGGACTATGACTAGTTTGAAAAGAGTTTTAAAAGTACATAGCATGGGGAAGGCAATCGTTGATAACATGCTATGGTAAAACTAGTTGAGCAAAGGATACCCAATTCTTTTCTAGGAATCAGGGAAGGTAAAACCGCAAGCACAAGGCAAGAGTCTAGGTAAGGATAAACTAGTTTACTTTTCCAAACCTACGATTCACCCACATGCTAAAAAGGAGCACCCTGCAAAGGATATTTCTTGCCATCATTGTGATGAAACCGGCCATTGAAGGAGGAATTGTCCTGCCTACTTGGCAGAGTTGATGAAGGACAAATGTGTTCTGGCTAGCACATTAGGTATCTTCATTATAGAACTCTAAACTTTCACTAATGAATCTCGAGTGTATGACAACTAGTTGTGAAACTCACATTTACACAAATGTGCAAGATTAAAAGTGAAGTAGAAAGCTAAAAGAATGGAAGCTGTGATCTAATCCTTCCTAATGCGTTAATTATTGTTTTGAACAATTTTCAATTATGCATTGTTTAGCTTTATCGTTTGTTGAATAATGATTTATTCAAACTATTATGGATTATGATATTATGTTTTATGGAAAATAACATGTTTTATAACTATTCCTCGTAATAGTATATTTGAAATTGATATGCATGATCCATATTCAAACGATAGTTCTATATACAAATGTAGCACTCAAGAATCCAAAACACTTTGGATTCCATTTACCTAGAGCATTGTCATCTTTTCCACATAAACGAGAAACGCATTTTAATACTACAACTCGACGGGCTTCTTAACAAATGATTATGAATCATTTAAATGCCTCTCTTGTATATTATGGAAAGATAACAAGAAAGCTTTTCTCCCATGTTGGCGATAGAGCTGAAAATATACTTGGACTCATACATACTGATGTATGTGGCCCTTTTAGAACTAAGACTAGGGAAGGTGCCACCTACTTTCACTGATGATATCATTCGATGTGGTTATGTTTACTTGATTAAACATCAACATGGAAGCTTTAATGATATCAGTCGCTATGGTTATGTTTACTTGATTAAGCATAAACATGAAACCTTTGAAACGTTTAAAGCTTTCTAAAGTAAAAGTAGAAAATCAACTCGGCAAGACAACAAAGGCTTTCAGTCCTGATTGAGGATGAAAGTACATGAGTCAAGAGTTTCTGGATCATCCAACACATTGTGAGATTGTCTCACAATTCACTCCTCCATACACTCCACAAGATAATGGTGTGTCTGAAAGGAGATATCGGACCCTACGTGACATAGTTCGATCTGTGATAAGTCCTATTACTCTTACACTATCCTTTTGAGGGGCATGCAATGAAGTTTGCTGCTCGAATACTTAATATGATTCCCAACCAATGGTTGAAAAGACACCATATGAGATATGGCATGGGAAAGTCCCTAATTTGTCTTAGTTGAAGATTTGGGGTTGTGAGAATCTCGTGGAACGAGACATGCCGAACAAACTTTAGCCCATATCTATCAAGTATATCTTCGTTACTATTTTACTTCCCAACTTAGAACAAATTGTTGTTACTCGGTATGCTGAGTTTCTAGAGAACAGTCTCATTTCACAAAGCAAGTGGGAGCACTATAGACTTTGACAAGATTCAAAGTGAAGATACACAACCTTCTGGTAACACTAGCAAATATCATTCTGAGGCTGGACATATAGATGTTTGACCACAGGATGATGTTGTTCCCATTCGTAGGTCCGCAAAGACACCTCATGCACCTGAACGATATAGATTTATGTCGATGCCGAGGAGCAAAGTTTCGAGGATCATAATGAACCCCATAACTATCAAGTTGCATTATCGAATTTTGAATTCGAAAAATGACTTGAAGTATCATGGGATCTTGATTGGGGTGTGCTGAGGTAAACCCTAAAACGAAAGTGAGGGTCCTAGGTAAACCCTAAACCATATAACTATGATCTGCTATATCCAGATAGGGTTTAGGGTTCGTAAATGTGACATATCGAACTTATGAACAACATGTGAGTCCGGTGAAAACTCCTAAAACGAAACATCTTTTAAAAAGCTGATTATAATGCACATGAGCGTAATAGTCCACTCTCAAATTACTCCTATGATCTGCTATATCCAGCATGATCTTCCCCGGAGCCACCGACAATATAGGAACCAAAAAGTGAGGGTCCTAGGTCTAGGTGAGCAGAATCAAGTATCATGGGATCTTGATTGGGGTGTGCTGAGGTAAACACTGAGAGGGGGTATGAAGTATGGGGTGCAAATCAGCTTATTACATGGTAAAAACAAAAACGAGGGTGTGGTTGAAAATGAAAGAGTGAGTTGAGTGAGGAGTGTGTGTGAAAGGGTTAAAGAAAACAGAAAACCCTCCCTAAACCGAACAAATGATCGGGTAGCCACATCTATATCAGACTGCATGAGTTGCTGTCTGATTAAGACATCATGGACCCAGTGATGCAATGCACAACCCCCACTGACCACTCAAGTACAAAAAGTACTTGTTTCAAAATCACGGAGATAACCACATCCACTATCAACATCTCATTTGGAGATTGTTGATATTGAAAAAGAGGACCCACCTCCAGTCCTCGCCTTCGTTTGTCCACGTATAGAGTCTATAACCGATTTAAATCTCTCTAGGACACATGCACTCTACCAAGCATATCTTTGTGATATTGCCTGAACATTCATAGTGATACCAAAAATATTGGTATTTCACGATAATTGAATGGAAATCCTACCAGTGCTAACATCAAAGCCAACATTGAACGTAGGTCACACAGTTTCTGTAACTGTCGTGCTAACAGGCAATCTATGTGATCCTGGGTGTCACACCCCGCCAAAAATGAGTTTTACTTCATTTAAAATGTTTTGCGGAAGAACGAAGGTGTAACGTTCATGACAACATAGCAAAAATTAAGTAAACAAACAACCACGCAATAACGAAAAATAAACGTTTGTTTCACTTTCCAAAAGTAGAAAGTTTCCAAAAATAGCAAGTTTCCTAAAATAGAAATTGTTTGAAATGAAATGATTGTTCGTAAACTTAATGTTTTAATCATGGCTCACGACAATCCCAATGCTCATATCCTCCAAACTCCACTGCACCTAATTACCTGGAAAAACATAAATAGTAAAAGGGTCAACAATAATGTTGAGTGAATCCACAGGGTTAATGTTTATGATGAAAGTAAAGTGATTTGCTACTCAAAATGTTTGTTATGAAAATGGTTTATGACTGAAAATGTATAAGGTTCAACACTCATATGATATGAGTAGTAAGTATGAAAATGTAGTATAGTTGTAGAAGGTATACAACTACTAGTTATGTTTATGAAAAAGTGTTGAACAAAATGTTGTGTTTGACATCACATGAACTGTTATCCCCAACAGGTAGCTAGTCAATTGAGTTAATATACCAACCCCTAAGTCCACAATCAACACTTCAACTCCAGTTTGTTATGTTATTTTATGGATATACACTCCCGGAGATGTCTTGGATAAACCAAGTAATGATCAAACGTTCGTTGGGAGGATGAGTGTCAGCCAATAGTACTATCTGCATATCCATGGTCTAGATCCACTAGTTAATGATTGCTGGTAACCTTAGTCCGGTATAATAATTTGTTTGTCATGCCAACGCGATAAATGAAAATGTAACGATGTTGTACAGTCATAGTAAAATAGTAGCAATTGTGTTTATGTTTTCCACCCCAAAGTTTATAAAAACAGTAAAAGAGTAAAAGGGGTCTGTGGACTCACCTGGCAAAGCTTAGCAACAAGAGACTTAAGACAGAGGAATCCTCGGGAGACTCCTAGCTTCCTAAATGATTTAACTACTGATTAGACTAAGCTAACACAGGCGATACTATATACGATATAAGATATATGATATACGTTAAATGTTATGTTATATGTTTTGTGACATCGAATGAACTTGGATTAGTAAAATGAAATGAAATGAAATGCATTGGGTTTTATAAAATGAAATGAAATAGGCTCCCAAAATGAAATGACATGAAATGAAATGATTCTCGAAATGAAATGATATGAAATGAAATGGGCTTCGAAATGAAATGAAATGAAATGGGCTTGAGTTAGGCTTATTGGGCCTAGATTGGGCCTATTGGGCCTAATGGGCTTAATGGGTTGGGCCACTTGGGCCTCTTATTGGGCTTAGGTCCACTTACGTTGGGCCTTGAATTGGGCTTGGCCCAATTGGGTTCGGTTTGATTGGGTATGGGCCAAAGGTTTGGGCTTTGGTCCAAATGGGCTTGGATACTAATGGGCCAATCAAGGTTTGGGCCCGATGACTAAAGTAGATCGATATGGGCCAAGTTCAGGCCTTGGCCCGATTGTATGTTCGGGTTTGGGTCCACGGTTGGGTCAAGAACCAGCCTTGACCCGATGTCACTTCTGGGTCAAATTTAGTCAACAAAAGTCAATCAAAAGTCAGCAAAAGTCAACACTTGGTCAATTAGGGTTTCTAGGTTTCAGCTAGGGTTAGGGTTTCGGTATTCGGGTTTGGCCGAGTAGGGTTTGGGTTTTGCACATGGATGCGGGTCAATGTTGGTCAACTAGCTAGGGTTTCTAGTTTTCGTTTGGGTATAGGGTTTTGGGTCTCGGGTTTGACCATCAAACTGTCACCGGCTACCGGTGCCGGTGACTCAATTTACCAAAACAAGTCTAGAGTTTCCTAGGGTTTCACAAGTCACAACAATTCTAAGGTATACAAGGGATCAAAACAATGATAATTCATGAGATCTAGGGTTTTAGGTGATCAATACAACGAACGAATAAATGAATTAAACAACCCGGGGACATGCATGCAAGCATGCACGTCGATCACGGGGATCATGGCTTCACCGGGACCATATGGCCTTTGGCCATGGTCTCTGGTTCGAGTTTAAACCGAGGCAAGAAGAATACGAGTGAGGGTTTTGGGTTTGTACCTTGCGATCGAACTCACGAAGGATTGAATGGACATGCTTGATGCTTCAGACGAACTCGAGGATGATGAGTGCTAGGGTTCGTCCGTTTGGTGGTGTTGAAAAGGGTTTAGGGTTTCGGTGATGGGGTTTATATAGGGGGAGAGATTAGGGTTTAGATGGGGGTGTTTGAGTCTAATAAGGACTCTATCAAGTATGGATGGATAAGCATTCAAATCCTTGGATAAGCACAATGAATTTTGGCACATGGCCAACACCACAAGGGTGTTTCGGCCGTGTAGAGGGTCGCGAGCATGTGCATGGCCGGCCACTTAGGTGGTCGGTCATGGTTTGATGTCATTCGAGTCACGTTCATTTAAATCGTTACGTTTATTGTTTAACCGGTAAACTTGTCGTTTTAGAAATGATTTAACTCAAAGTATGTCACCATAAGAAAGTAATAATGTTGTGTTGACTAAGATAGTCAAACACTAATGTATGGTGTAAAAATATGTATGTTTGTTGTGTGTTAGGAATGCCAAAAATAGAAATGTCCAAAAATAGAAACTTTCTAAATAAGGAATGTTCTAGAAATGAAATGAAGTTACATACCAGAAATATCGAGTTGTCACATTCTCCCCTGGTTGAAGAAATTTCATCCCGAAATTTAAGACGAAGAATGAACAGGAGAGACAACGAGAAAAAAATGAGGATATTTCTTTCGCATTTGGTCCTCACGTTCCCACGTGAACTCAGGACCTCTTTTGGGGTTCCATCTGACTTTAACAATTTTGATCTTGCTTCTTCGCAACTTTTGCTCTTTCCAGTCAGATATTTCGATTGGTTCCTCAGTGAAATGAAGTTTGTCGTCGATGATGATTTCTTCAGTAGGGACGATAAGCGAAGGATCATGAATAAACTTCTTAAGATTAGAAACATGAAATGTGTTGTGAACATTGCTGAGCTCATTAGGAAGACGAAGGCGATATGCAACAGCACCGATTCTTTCAAGAATCTCAAATGGTCCAACATAACGAGGACTGAGCTTTCCTTTCTTACCAAAACGTACAACACCTTTCCAAGGTGCTACTTTTAGCAAAACGTGGTCGCCAACAGCGAACTCTAAAGGCTTTCGACGATTATCAGCATAACTCTTTTGTCGATCTCTGGCAGCCTTGATGCGATCTTTGATTTTAAAAATCTTGTCAGTCGTTTCTTGTAGAATCTCAGGACCAGTAATCTGACGATCACCAATTTCAATCCAACAAAGTGGCGAACGACACTTTCTTCCATACAGGGCTTCGAACGGTGCGGTCTTAATAGTTGTATGATAACTATTATTATACGAGAACTCAGCTAACGGAATATGAGAATCCCAACTTCCACCAAAATCAATAACACATGCTCTAAGCATGTCTTCCAAAGTTTGAATTGTTCTTTCAGTCTGCCCATCTGTTTGGGGATGATAGGCAGTACTCATATCGAGACGAGTACCGAGAGATTTTTGCAACGATTGCCAAAAACGAGACGTAAAGCGACTATCACGATCCGAGATGATCGAGACTGGCACACCATGCCGAGATACAACTTCCTTTAAATAAATTCTTGTTAACTTCTCCATTTGATCAGTTTCCTTAATAGGAATGAAGTGAGCTGATTTGGTCAATCGATCGACAATTACCCAAATTGTATCATGACCATTAGATGTTCGAGGCAATTTAGTTATAAAATCCATAGAGATTTCTTCCCATTTCCATTCAGGGATCTCTGGTTGTTGTAGAAGACCGGAAGGCTTCTGATTCTCTGCTTTCACTCTAGCACAAGTTAAACATTTGCTGACATAAACTGTGATTTCTCTCTTCATATTTGGCCACCAATATAATTCCTTGACATCTTTATACATCTTGTCGGCACCAGGATGAATAGAATATTTGGATCGGTGAGCTTCATTCAAGATAACATTGCGAACACTTCCAAAATTTGGAACCCATAAACGATCCATGAAATAAAGAGTTCCATCCACCTTTGCTTCCAACTGCTTCTCCATACCACGCAAAGCTTCACTTTTGATGTTCTCCACCTTCAAGGCTTCAGTTTGGAATTCATGAACTTGGGAAGATAGATTAGAACGAACGGAGATTGGAAGGGCTCGAACACGACGAGGTTTAGGTTGCTCTTTCCGACTTAAGGCATCAGCTACCACATTAGCCTTACCAGGATGATACTTAATTTCACATTCATAGTCATTCATCAATTCTATCCATCTACGCTGTCTCATATTGAGATCTTTCTGATTGAAGATATGTTGCAAACTCTTGTGATCGGTAAATATTGTGCACTTGGTACCGTAGAGGTAATGTCTCCAAATTTTCAACGCGAAAATAACTGCACCCAACTCAAGATCATGAGTTGTTTAATTCTTCTCGTGGTTCTTCAGTTGTCGAGAGGCATAGGCGATCACTTTGTCATGTTGCATCAATACACAACCTAGCCCTTGGTGCGAAGCATCACAGTACACCACGAAATTATCAGTTCCTTCAGGGAGAGATAGAATAGGAGCAGAACATAATTTAGATTTTAGAGATTGGAAGGCTGATTCTTGCTTTTCACCCCAGACAAATTTCTCATCCTTATGTGTTAACACCGTCAAATCCTTTGCAATCTTCGAGAAATTTTCTATAAACCTTCTATAATAACCAGCAAGACCAAGGAATTGTCTTACTTCAGTTGGGGTCTTCGGAGCTTCCCAATTCTTTATAGCTTCTATCTTTGCAGGATCAACGTGAATACCTTCTTCGTTGATAATATGACCCAGAAATTGGACTTCACGCAACCAAAATTCACACTTGGACAACTTGGCGTACAACTTTTCTTTCTCCAACAACTCAAGAATGATTCTTAAGTGCTCTTCATGCTCTTCTCTAGAATGCGAATAGATGAGAATATCATCTATGAAGACGATAACGAATTTATCGAGATACTGTTTGCACACTCTGTTCATGAGATCCATAAACACAGCAGGTGCATTGGTCAAACCAAATGGCATTACCAAAAATTCATAATGACCATAGCGAGTTCTAAAAGCAGTTTTGGGCACATCTTCATCACGAACTTTTAACTGATGGTAACTAGAACGAAGATCGATTTTGGAATAGAAACTCGATCCTTGGAGTTGATCGAATAGATCATCAATACGGGGAAGAGGATATCGATTCTTAATTGTTACTTTGTTCAATTCACGATAGTCAATGCACATTCTCATTGAACCATCTTTCTTTTTAACAAAAAGGACCGGAGCTCCCCAGGGCGAGAAACTCGGTCGAATGAAACCAAGATCAAGAAGTTCTTGTAATTGCGATGAAAGTTCTTGCATTTCAGACGGTGCAAGACAATAAGGAGAACGCGCGATAGGTGCGGCTCCTGGAATCAGATCAATACGAAATTCAACTTGCCTCTGAGGCGGCAGTCCAGGCAATTCACTAGGAAATACACCAGGAAACTCACGAACAATAGGAATGTCCTCAATCTTACGATCTTTGGACTTTGTGTCAACGACATGAGCAAGAAAGGCTTGGCATCCTTTACGAAGATATTTTTGAGCTTTCATAGAAGTTATGATTTTTATGTTTCTATTTCTTTGTTCACCTTGAATTATTAATGTTTCTGTTTTGGATAAGGGAATTCGGATTTGTTTGGTGTAACATATAATTCCAGCACGGTTTTTAGACAACCAATCCATCCCTATGACGATATCAAAACTACCTAGTTCTACAGGCACAAGGTCTATATCAAAAATGTGATCATCTAGGTCAAGCTTACAACCTTTAAAAACTTCACTAGACCTAACAACTTTGCCATTTGCTAACTCGATTTCATAATTCACTTCCAAACGATTAGGTTTTAGATTTAAGAAACTTTTAAAGTCGGTCGATACGAAACTCAAGTCGGCTCCCGAGTCAAATAAAATAGAAGCAAAATGATTGTTGACGATAAACGTACCAGTGACGGTATCAGGGTTCTCACGAGCTTCTTGAGCATTCATAACAAATGCACGACCACGACCATTTTGACGATCATTGTTGTTGCTGGCATTGCGATTGTTGTTACGATTGTTATTACGATTGCCATTGTTGTTGTTGCCATTCTGGTTATTGTTGTTCTGAAGTCTAGGGCAACGATTACGATAATGGTTAGAATCACCACACTCGTAGCAGACAGGATTCTTAGGAGGATTGTTGGACGAACACTTTCTGAAATTATGACCCCAGCGGTCACACTTGAAGCATTTTTCACACTGGCCATCATGATGGCAGTTACATCTGTTACACAAGGGCTTGCTTCCAGCATAAGACTTAGATTCTAAATTAGACCGATTGTTGTTCTGAGTAGAGGCTGCATAACTCTTAGTCTTTTGATATTTGTTCCCTTTGTGATCACGTTTGTCGTCGTAGGAACGCTTTCCATTTTCATTGCTCACATTATCAGTAGATTTGCTAGACACCACTAGCTTGTCTTTGAACGATCCACTTCTCATTGCATCATCAGTCAACCTTGTTGCACGATTCACAGCATCTTCGAATGTTGTCGGTTCAGAAGCAATAACATGAGTACAAATAAGATCATGAAGACCTTGAAGATACTTTTCAATACGCTTGAATTCAGGAGTAACCAAATGAGGAACGAGACGAGCGAGTTCTTGGAACTTAGTTGTGTAGGTAACAATATCAGATCCAACCATGGACAGATTCCATAGTTCCACCTCAACTTTTTGTAGCTCTCTCCTTGGGCAAAACTTTTGAGTTAACTGATCCTTGAACGTATCCCAAGTCATAGCGTCAACAGTTGCACGACCTAAGACTTGCACTTGAGAATTCCACCAGGACAACGCTTCCTTGGACAACGTACTAGCAGCAAACTTCGTCATATTCTCAGGGGCACATTGAATAACACTGAAAATGGATTCCACCTTCTCAATCCAGTGGATGATAGCAATAGCACCTTCAGATCCAGAGTAGGTCGGAGGATGACAGGACGTAAAGGTCTTATAGGATTGACCTTGACGATGGGGATCTGAAGTTTAAATAAATAAGGAAAGAAAATGAGTAATAAGTTTAAAATAAGACGGAAATAATGAATCTTCTTTCATGGAGTCGTATAATATACCGTTGTTTCCCACATTAGATGCACCAGCGGCATTTCCTCTTGCAGCGTTCATTTGAGCCATTGCTTCAGCGATACGGAGTTCCACCATTTGTTCGACAGTCTCAGCGTTTCCTCCTCAAGCCATTGATAAATTGCTGATACAAATGATAAGAAATTAAGAGATGAATAATATAGGAGGACTATAAGGGAAAGAAATAGGGATCAAAGAGTAGATATACAATAGGCGTAATAGTAGTAGTAGACGTAGATATAAATAGTCGTAATTATAGTAGTAGTAGAGACATATAGAAAATACAATTATAAGAACAATAGAAATTACTAAAATATCACTTTTATTAAACACATTCCTAATACATAATAGTTTTATAAGTAGGGCATATTAGCCAATACTAAAGAACAAAAATACTGAAATAACTAAACATAAAATTTAATAATAGAAAAACAAATATAGACGATAGGTAGATGACTAATCATCTTCTTCTGGCTGCTGGTCGTTTTCTTGTCGTCATGTAGAGTTCACCATCCTTCACCAGTCGATAGAGATAAGGACGCTCTCCAGGCTTGAGGTCAGGGGGTCCATTGGGATACACCGGGATAGGAGGCTGAGTAGGATGAAACCAATCTGTTGATGATATTGGGAAAGGCGTCGGTGTAAACACTGGTTTGGGAGACGGAGGAGGCGTAGCACGTCTTCTAGACGTGGCGGTACTCTGATCACTGTCGTACTCTGGTTCTGACGAAATATTAATAACACTTGCTGACGACATTCTACTAAACACGACGCATAAAAGTCTATTAGATTATGAAGTTGTAAGGCTTGCTGACATATGCTAGCTATAACACTAAGGCAATACTAACTAAGGCAAATGTTCTATACTAAGAACAATGGAACTTCAGGATATGAGACTGAGCATGCCATGATTATTTTGATTTTTATAAAAATGTTTGTTTTTCCCAAAAATCTTTTGTAGTTATAGACCAGGCTTGCTAATTCACTATAACTTAAGCTCTGATACCACTCTGTCACACCCCGCCAAAAATGAGTTTTACTTCATTTAAAATGTTTTGCGGAAGAACGAAGGTGTAAAGTTCATGACAACATAGCAAAAATTAAGTAAACAAACAACCACGCAATAACGAAAAATAAACGTTTGTTTCACTTTCCAAAAGTAGAAAGTTTCCAAAAATAGCAAGTTTCCTAAAATAGAAATTGTTTGAAATGAAATGATTGTTCATAAACTTAATGTTTTAATCATGGCTCACGACAATCCCAATGCTCATATCCTCCAAACTCCACTGCACCTAATTACCTGGAAAAACATAAATAGTAAAAGGGTCAACAATAATGTTGAGTGAATCCACAGGGTTAATGTTTATGATGAAAGTAAAGTGATTTGCTACTCAAAATGTTTGTTATGAAAATGGTTTATGACTGAAAATGTATAAGGTTCAACACTCATATGATATGAGTAGTAAGTATGAAAATGTTTAGTATAGTTGTAGAAGGTATACAACTACTAGTTATGTTTATGAAAAAGTGTTGAACAAAATGTTGTGTTTGACATCGCATGAACTGTTATCCCCAATAGGTAGCTAGTCTATTGAGTTAATATACCAACCCCTAAGTCCACAATCAACACTTCAACTCCAGTATGTTATGTTATTTTATGGAAATACACTCCCGGAGATGTCTTGGATAAACCAAGTAATGATCAAACGTTCGTTGGGAGGATGAGTGTCAGCCAATAGTACTATTCGCATATCCATGGTCTAGATCCACTAGTTAATGATTGCTGGTAACCTTAGTCCGGTATAATAATTTGTTTGTCATGCCAACGCGATAAATGAAAATGTAACATTGTTGTACAGTCATAGTAAAATAGTAGCAATTGTGTTTATGTTTTCCACCCCAAAGTTTATAAAAAATAGTAAAAGAGTAAAAGGGGTCTGTGGACTCACCTGGCAAAGCTTAGCAACAAGAGACTTAAGACAGAGGAATCCTCGGGAGACTCCTAGCTTCCTAAATTATTTAACTACTGATTAGACTAAGCTAAGACAGGCGATACTATATACGATATAAGATATATGATATACGTTAAATGTTATGTTATATGTTTTGTGACATCGAATGAACTTGGATTAGTAAAATGAAATGAAATGAAATGCATTGGGTTTTATAAAATGAAATGAAATAGGCTCCCAAAATGAAATGACATGAAATGAAATGATTCTCGAAATGAAATGATATGAAATGAAATGGGCTTCGAAATGAAATGAAATGAAATGGGCTTGAGTTAGGCTTATTGGGCCTAGATTGGGACTATTGGGCCTAATGGGCTTAATGGGTTGGGCCACTTGGGCCTCTTATTGGGCTTAGGTCCACTTAGGTTGGGCCTTGAATTGGGCTTGGCCCAATTGGGTTCGGTTTGATTGGGTATGGGCCAAAGGTTTGGGCTTTGGTCCAAATGGGCTGGGATACTAATGGGCCAATCAAGGTTTGGGCCCGATGGACTAAAGTAGATCGATATGGGCCAAGTTCAGGCCTTGGCCCGATTGTATGTTCGGGTTTGGGTCCACGGTTGGGTCAAGAACCAGCCTTGACCCGATGTCACTTCTGGGTCAAATTTAGTCAACAACAGTCAATAAAAAGTCAGCAAAAGTCAACACTTGGTCAATTAGGGTTTCTAGGTTTTGGCTAGGGTTAGGGTTTCGGTATTCGGGTTTGGCCGAGTAGGGTTTAGGTTTTGCACATGGATGCGGGTCAATGTTGGTCAACTAGCTAGGGTTTCTAGTTTTCATTTGGGTATAGGGTTTTGGGTCTCGGGTTTGACCATCAAACTGTCACCGAATACCGGTGCCGGTGACTCAATTCACCAAAACAAGTCTAGAGTTTCCTAGGGTTTCACAAGTCACAACAATTCTAAGGTATACAAGGGATCAAAACAATGATAATTCATGAGATCTAGGGTTTCAGGTGATCAATACAACGAACGAATAAATGAATTAAACAACCCGGGGACATGCATGCAAGCATGCACGTCGATCATGGGGATCATGGCTTCACCAAGACCATATGGCCTTTGGCCATGGTCTCTGGTTCGAGTTTAAACCGAGGCAAGAAGAATACGAGTGAGGGTTTCGGGTTTGTACCTTGCGATCGAACTCACGAAGGATTGAATGGAGATGCTTGATGCTTCAGACAAACTCGAGGATGATGAGTGCTAGGGTTCGGCCGTTTGGTGGTGTTGAAAAGGGTTTAGGGTTTCGGTGATGGGGTTTATATAGGGGGAGAGATTAGGGTTTAGATGGGGGTGTTTGAGTCTAATAAGGACTCTATCAAGTATGGATGGATAAGCATTCAAATCCTTGGATAAGCACAATGAATTTTGGCACATGGCCAACACCACAAGGGTGTTTCGGCCGTGTAGAGGGTCGCGAGCATGTGCATGGCCGGCCACTTAGGTGGTCGGTCATGGTTTGATGTCATTCGGGTCACGTTCATTTAAATCGTTACGTTTATTGTTTAACCGGTAAACTTGTCGTTTTAGAAATGATTTAACTCAAAGTATGTCACCATAAGAGAGTAATAATGTTGTGTTGACTAAGATAGTCAAACACTAATGTATGGTGTAAAAATATGTATGTTTGTTGTGTGTTAGGAATGCCAAAAATAGAAATGTCCAAAAATAGAAACTTTCTAAATAAGGAAAGTTCTAGAAATGAAATGTAGTTACATACCAGAAATATCGCGTTGTCACACTGGGTTACCCTGATACCTTCTTGTGCGAAGATCAGACGACCGTACTCTATTCTTATCAACAACGGTCACTATGTCTGATAGAGGATCTGATGACTGTACTCCAATCTTATCAACATAAGTCAATACATCAGATAAGGGATTCTATGACCGTACTCCAACATTATCAACAACGGTCAGAAAATCCAAATCATGTCAATATTCCGCACTGCTTCGACTTCAATTAACATTAGGAACCAAGGATCTGCAGCAAATCGAAAAACGCCACAACTTCAAGAAAGGACTTCCGCTGCTAACTGCTCTATATATGGGTCTACATTCCGTCGATTTGCATCAAGTCTTCTGGAATACTTTATATTGGTTTAAAATCCAATTAAAGGTATATCTATCACCGATGATCAAAAGCTGATGCTGATTCTTCAAGAAAACTGCCCAACGATTTATCTCTCTGTTCCAGCTTTTACAAACGAAGAAGACTTCAAAGATATGCAACCTAGACTATTGTTACAAAGGGGGAGATTGTTTGGTACTAAATTATTCTAAAGAATAGTCTAGGGGGCAATGTGTAAATTGCATATTGTGTTAGTATTAGACTTAAGATAATTAGTTTTAATGAAGAGAATTAAGGTAAAGGTATATAAGCCTAGATGTAAACCTTAATTCTCAACTTTTGCAATTAATCATTTCTAATTTCCAGCAATTGTTCTCTCTCTCTCTCTCTTAATTCTCTCTTTAAAACCATAACCGTCTTCATCACTTTTCCTTCTAAAATCATCATCAAACATCAAGTTATGGATTGATTTAGTGTTATTAAGCATTACAACATTTGATGTTAGTATTGGTGTAAATGTTTTTTGCTAAAGTAGCTGATGAAGATGGAAGTGTATATGATCAAGCCGTGAAAGTGTTGTTTTTTTAACATTAGTGATGATGATCAGGTCTTGTGAGTTTACAGATGTATTATTGATTAGGGTTACATAAGTATATTTGTTTGGATCCATAAACGTTATCCTTGCATTCATATTATTCGGGTTTTTAATGTTTATATTAATATGTTCATGAATGTTTTTGATTAAATTCAATTTTTTTTCTTCATAAATCATAAATTATGGTAATTTAATCGATATATAAGAATAAAAATAACGTATCAATCAAATTCTGTTTATACTATTTACATTACATATATGATAATATTGTAAACTAACATATATGTTAAACCGTGTTTTAAACAAATGACGAAATGACAACAATAAATTTTCCAAAAAAATAAAAATCAAAAAACTAAAAATCAAAATAAAATTGTAAAATATCCTAAATATCACTGAACAATTAAACAAATAAAATATCCAAAATTAATTTACTAAATTCTTATTGTTTGAAAATAGTTTTGCTCGAATCTGCACTTAGAATAAATTCTCTATATAACTCGTCTCTATATTAAAAAATTAACCGACAACTTGGCCAACATGTGGTGGATGTGAGATCTGATATTACTCTTATAATATATATGTGGTTCTAAAGTTACTGTTCACAAAGACATGATTGATTTGTACTTTAATAAAATGACCAACATGTAACTTTAATGATATATATTGTGATTCTTACAAATTTTAATATAAAATGAAGCTATTTTGCGCATATAATGATTATATATATATGTTAATTTCAATGCAAATACATGACTGTTTGTACGTGTAGACTAGTTGGTAGGGTGCACCCCATTTAAATTAGAAACCCAAGTTCGAATCTATTTGTTGGCATAGTATTTTTTTCCTTATCGAGCTTATTATGAATATCAAGCTTTTATCATCTATACTAATAACCTTATCTTATAAAATTATTATTCATGTTTTGTTATTGAAGCAATTTCTCCTATAAAATATAGTTCAGAATGGTAATTATTAAACTTTTACAATTCATTTTTTAACCCCTAAAGTTTTATAATTTATACTTTTGACCATTTAAAAAATTTATTTAATTTGTTTAGTAAAAAAGATTTGAAATAGATTTATTTATTTGCTAGATAAAGTTACCTATTTATTTGTGTATTACATTACAATAATATCCTATAAAAAAACAACTATTCCAAAGAACCGGTTTCAATAATCTGAATAAAGCCATTATCATCCACATATATGAAAGCCCCAATACCACAATAGTTGTCTCGCTGTCTACTGGAGCTCGGATCCGACTCCTGAAACAAGAAATTATTGACTCAAAATATCAGTGTTCACTAGAAATATTTTTAATTGTGCATTTTATAACTATGGTGAGAATTAAATGTATGGAGGTGGTCAAGAGCTCAAAACTTTAAATGATTATAATTTTAAATAAAGTGACAAATAATAACTAGCTTCATTTACGTAAGTTTTATAGAGTATGAACTTTTACACATTTTATATTATATTTTGGAATTTAAAGATACCATTTGTAATAGTATAGTTGTTGTAATAATATATGAGCCTATACATACAACTATACAAGAAAAGGAATTTAAAAACAATCAAAATCGAATCATAATTCCCAATTAAAAAATATGTATTTAAAACTCAAAGCAACGCCCGGATTACTACAATCCTCGTTAAGAAACTAATGTTGAATAGATTGATGAGGTTTTTAATTCATGTGTTTAAATTAGGGATATTCTATTAGGTCATACTCCTATTAGGACATACCATGATACATTTAATTAGATAATGATTAGTAATATATACATAATTTATTACTAACTAATGATTATTATAATTAACAATAAATATTTATTTTATTAATTTATATACAATATCATATTAACTTAATTTGTTTTGTATGTACTAATTTATTGTGACTTTATTTTATATTTTATAATAACAACACATTATAAATAAGTAAAATGACAAGTTTTATTAAAAAATTATATGAAAATATTTCTGTTGATAAAGTTTGTGATAAAATGATTTTTCACCAACTTTGAACCTATATAATTATATATATATATATATATATATATATATATATATATATATATATATATATATATATATATATATATTTGTTATATATAGTTTTGGTTTGTAGATTTGTGTTCTCCTTTGTGAGAGCTACGCAACGGTATATAGAATGTCCAAATTGGAGTTGTGATGAATGAGATATCGACTCTCAAATGGCTTGAACTCATGTGCGCCCGGGCGACCAGCGGACTTGAATGCAGCTCCGAAATCCCGGGCACGTGCGGGTCAATTTTTTGCATCTCATTGACAATGCAGTAAACTCGTACTGACCGCCCCAGTACTGATCAGTCTCATACTGACCGCCTCAGTACTGAACTGGTCAATACCGACCTCCTCGATACTGAGTGTTCGATGTATACTGCGCTGCAGTACTGACTGGCTGCGATGACCTGCAGTCTCATACTGAGCAGTAGTACTCATCTGTTGCGCAGACTTCAGTACTGACCCTGCGCTGACCTACAGTCCAATACTGAGTTGCTGCGCTGAACTGCAGTACTGACCAGCTGGCTGACTTCCAATACTGATCTGCTTCGCTGACTTTGTATACTGAGTTCGCGGACTGAGTTCCTGGACTGACCTGAAGGACTGACTTGAGCTGTCAGTTATGAAAAATCAGCAATAAATGAAGATTACTGTTTCGATTTCTTGTTCAATGGTATTAAATGCATTTAATGTTTTGATTAAACATTAGCTTTCATTCTACACTATAAATAGAGAGTTTGGGTCTCATTTGTAGACACACCAATTCACACCTATTTCTGAAGATCACAGCTTTCTCTCTTGTGAAAACACTCTCAATCTTGGTTAGTGTTCGGGCTTGGATTATATCTGGTAGTGTAAAACTACTCGGTTGTTTTACCCTGATAAATAGACAACGAATCTATTTTAAGGGAATCGTGAATTTCACGAGACTCAACCAAAAAAACCTTGTTCTTGTTTGTTCAATTTATTTGTTTCAATCTTTTGTAAACGTATTCGGCAATTTCCTGTATTGTAATTGTATTCTATTAATGAAAATTGGTATTAGCTCCTACAAACTTAAAATAGATTTTTCCTCTCTTTGCTAATACCGGTTGGAAAATACATATTTTTTCCCGGATTTTGCTTGTTAATAGCATAGATTCGGAAAAACTGCTGATTGAAACGTTTTATAGAACAAAGGTTCAATTGAGTTTTTAGAAAATTTCCAATTTTGTTTTGTTTAAATTTTTAAATCAAATTTTTTGATTTAAAGTTTATTATATCAAGTTTTTAAAGTTTGATTTTTAATAACTTGATATATTGTTTAAAACAATGTTAAATTTAAAATTTATATTTGTGGACATTGGTTGTAAGATACAAGGTAGTCATAGGCTTCTTGAGTTGATTCTTGTAAAAGAGGATACTTGAAATATATCTTACTTCTAACTGAAATAAGTATAACTGTTAAGGCTTTTTGGTCAAATATTTGCATTTTTATTTGATAAAAATGATAAATGTTATGACAATTCCTAGCATGGAAATGCATATGAAGGAAGATGTGCATATTGTGGCTATGATTTCCGGAATTTCGGAAGTTAATTTGGTGGGAACCGATTCAAGTGGATGGTATGTCGATACGGGTGCAACCCGTCACGTGTGTTTCGATAAAACTTTGTTTGCCTCTTTCAAAGATGTTGAAAATGGACAAAAACTTTTTATGGGAAACTCGGCTACCGCAGATATCAAAGGTGAAGGAAATGTCATCTTAAGGATGATTTCCGGAAATGATGTCATATTAAGCAATGTTTTGTATGTTCCGGAGATTCGTAAGAATCTTGTGTCTGGATGATTGCTTACTAAGTTTGGATTTCGAGTTGTGATTGAATCCGATAAGATGGTATTATCAAAATGTGGAATGGATGTTGCTAAGGGTTATGCCCTTAATTGTATGATCAAACTAAATTTAATAAATTTTAAACAAAATTTTTAATAAAAATGTTACTAATGTCGTTCATTTACTTGAAACGTCAAATGTTTGGCATGGTCGATTAGGCCATGTAAAGTTTAATTCAATTTGTTGTTTGAGTAAATTAAATAGCATACCAACATTCCGCATTGATTCTAATCACAAAATGCAACACTTGTGTTGAAGTCAAACTTACGACAACATCATTTCGATCGGTTGAAAGAAAAACCGAACCACTTAATATGATTCATACGGATGTGTGTGATTTAAAATCAATTTCTACCATGGGTGGTAACAAGTACTACATTACGTTTATTGATGATTGTACAAAATATTGTTATGTGTACTTACTTAAAAGTAAGGATGAATCAATTGCGAAATTCGTTTTGTACAAAAATGAAGTTGAGACCCAACTTAATAAGAAAATCAAGGTTGTACGAAGTGATCGAGGAGGTGAATATGTTTCTCCTTTTGTGGAATTATGTTCTCAAAATGGAATAAGACATCAATTCAGTGCTCCTTATTCGCCACAGCAAAATGGTATTGCCGAGCGAAAGAATCGTACCTTGAAAGAGATGGCTAATGCCACGCTTATAAGTTCCGGGTTAAACTAGCAAATGTGGGGGGAAGCCGTTTTGTCGACTAATTATCTTTCATATAAGATACCCCGTGAGGATAAGATGAAACATTGTACAAACTTTGGTTTGAAAGAAAATAGTCTCATAAGTACGTATGAATGTGGGAGTGTCTTGCTAAGGTATTCATTCATCTTCTTAAAGTTACATCAATTAAGGAAGATATTCCAAATAACTGATGTATAAATTGGCATATATCGTTGTCTTACATTTACATTTGTCAAGTTTACAATGTATAATAGTAAGACATAATATGATATGACAACTACTCTCAATTGAAGTTATCAAGATTAACTATCTAAAAGTTAAATGATAACATCGCGGAACCACTTATGAAAAAGGCTTAAGTAGAGAGTTAGTTACAATGGAATGAGACTAAAGCCTTTGGAATAATGTTTATGCGAAGGAAACCTAACCTAGTCGATTGGAGATCCCAAGATCTAGGTTCAATAGGACAACCTAATTGTATAAACGAAGGAATGTCACTGTGGGGGTAACGGAATTCCTCCAAATATTCTTAAAGGGAGTTGATATTGGCATATTTATACATATATTTATATGCCAACATACTTCTTTTTGTATGTGTTTATTAATTAGAATATGATGTTATCACTCAAATATAGTATTCATTGTGTTTTGTCAGGCTATAGAATAAAAAGTGACAAAAACGGGTCAAAATGACACAAGAAAACGATAATCCCAGATCCTGAAGAAGATAGCGCCGCTATCTATAGATAGCGACGCTATCTACCAACGTGATCTATCACGCTATTTTGGAAAACATCGCGATTTCGAGTCTCTGTTTGCCGAAGAAAAGAAGAGATAGCGCCACTATCTTGAAGATAGCGACGTGATTTAACGCGGGATTTCGAGAATAGCGACGCGATTTTCAGCGATCTGACACTTATTTAAGCGAGATTTCAGATCTGGATTCATAACTTTTTGACCTAATACGATTGGCAGCCGAAAAATACCCTAGGAGCACTCAAGATTAAGATTTCAAGGCTCAAACATTGGTTTTCTATCATCTTTGATTATTACTATGTTTATGTTTATGTTTCTTCACGTTTGTTTGATGATTTTAAGCATGTCTATGTGTTAATCATCTTATATTCGCTATGATTAGATGAAGTTTAGGTTTTAGGTTTGGATATTCTTAGGATTTATTAATGATTGTTTGAATACTTGCGTTTTTAACAAAGAACCTTTTTGTTACACCTTTACTTTTGCATTATTTAATCTGTTTATTGCTTGGTTGATAAAATACTGACAATATTGAATTGATCTAGTAATTCCCCTGACTTTTCATACCATTTGACTTAGTCAGCGACTAATTAGAAATAGGGGTCCGAGATTAGATACCAATAACCTAGGTGCAACTTAAAGTATGATCTTTAGAGAAGAAATTCCTAGGATTAGAAGGTCTCGGAAAGCCGAACCTAGTTAAGTATAACAACCCGGAGTGTAGCTTTAAACAGGTCTTTTTGAGAAGAAATTCCTAGAGATCATATTAGAATCATTGTAAGGTTTTGAGAGAAATCTAGTTCCTTAAACTCCTAGAACATGAATTAAATCGGTACTTCAAAACCAAACCTAGACCTAGACGGATTCGACTCATAGTGAATATCCTCCTTAATATTTGAAACACTTCTCTTCGTTTTCAGTCAATTGTTTACTTTAAAAATTAAATTTAGATTTATTTATCAGTTTGCAAATAAAAAATTCTCAAAATGAAAACCCTTTTTAATTATATGTTTAGATTAGTTAATTAGTCTTATTTTACATAGTCAGCTTAATTGTTCCCTATGGAGACGTATTTACCCGAACGTACTTACCTGAACTGTATTACTCACGATTAGGTTATACTTGCCTAAGAGTGTGGTAATCTAGGAAAGGTGTATTTAGGTGATTTATTTTATATACTACTTTCTAGTCCATTCCTAGTCCAGTGACAATGAGGATAAGCACTATGGGTTTTGATGATTCCTTGTAGAGAATCACCTATGTGAGGGAGAAGTGGGGTCGCTTCGAAGGGAATTGTTGGGGCACAATTCTTAATAGCTCTCGCAAAACCAGGCAGTGTCCATGACCAAGACTGGCCCGAAATGGCTTGAACTCATGTGCGCCCGGGCGACCTGCGGACACAAATGCAGCTCCGAAATTCAGGGCTCGTACGGGTCAATTTTTTGTATCTCATCGACACTGCAGTAAACTCATACTTACCGCCTCAGTACTGATCAGTCTCATACTGACCGCCTCAGTACTGAACTAGTCAATACCGACCTCCTTGATACTGAGTGTTCGACGTGTACTGCACTGCAGCCCTGACCCTGCTGACTGGCTGCGCAGACCTGTAGTCTCATCCTGAGTTGCAGTATTGATCTGCTGCACAGACTGGCCCTGCGCTGACATGCAGTCCAATACTGAATTGATACGCTGAACTGCAGTACTGACCTACTGGTTGACTTCCAATACTGACCTGCTGCGCTGGCTTCGTTTACTGAGTTCTCGAACTGAGTTCCTGGACCGACCAGAAGGACTGACTTGAGCTGTCAGTTACAAAAAATCGGCAGTAAATGCATATTACTGTTTTGATTTCATGTTCAATGGTATTGAATGCATTTAATGTTTTGATTAAACATTAGCTTTCATTCTACACTATAAATATAGACCTTGGGTCTCATTTGTAGACACGCCAATTCACACCTACTTCTAAAGATCACAGTTTTCTCTTGTGAAAACACTCTCAATCTTGGTTAATGTTCAGGCTTGGATTATATCCGGTAGTGTAAAACTACTCGGTTGTTTTACCCTTGGAAATAGACAACGAATCTATTTTAACGGGATCGTGAATTTCACGAGACTAAACCAAAAAAACTTTGTTCTTGTTTGTTCTATTTATTTGTTTCAATCTTTTGTAAATGTATTAGTCAATTTCCTTTATTGTAATTGTATTCTAATAAAAATTGGTATTAGCTCCTACATTTTCATTAAAAATCCACTAAATTATCTATACTGCGATTAAAATATTTTAGTTGTCTATAAAATGATAAACGTTAAAATATAATGGTATATTACATTACCGTATACTGAGCCAGAGAGACTTCTTCGCCAGCGACGTAGAGCAGTTTTAGCAGCGCAATACATAGAATCAATCAATTTTCGAACTATTGAAAACCCCATTTTCGAAATGGGCGATCAACCACATCCTAAAGAAGAGCAACCCATGTGGAACATTAGACAGACACCACCAACTCCCCCTACTCCATCTATCACAGTTCCAGAATTGAACAATATCGACTTCGAGATTAAAGGTCAATTCCTCAGTATGGTGCGAGATCTGAACTTCGATGGAAGATTATGAAATGATCCTAACAGACATCTCGAGAACTTTTTGGAAATTTGTGAGTTGTTCAAACAACGAGACGTGTCGTTGGATGCCATGAGACTCAGATTGTTTCCTTTCAGTTTAACTGGGGATGCAAGAGAATGGGTTAAATTATTAGAGCCAGGCTCAATTACGACTTGGGATGAACTCCGAAGTCGCTTTATTACTCGATATTTTTCACCTGCTAAAGCTGACAAACTGAAAACTGATATTATGGATTTTATACAGGATTCAGGTGAGAAGTTGACGAATGCTTGGGAAAGGTTGAAAGGCCTATTGAGGAAATGCCCACACCACGGTTTCGAGAAAAACAACATAGTACACATATTTTATAGGGGATTGGATTACACATCTCGTTCCCTCCTCAATTCATCAAGTGATGGGTTATTCATGTACAAAACTCCAAGCCAAGCATATCAACTCGTTGAAGACCTATCCATGAACAGTATGGAATGGCAGACTGACAGACTAGCTGGACAAGTGAATTTGGTGGATGATAGACAGAATGATGAAGTGGCCGCATTAAAGAACAGTCAGCAAGTATTTGAACGAAAATTAGATAAAATAACTAGTTGTTTACATGCCATACAGGTTGGGTGCGACAAATGCAAAGGACCACATCTCACCAAAGATTGCACACAACATCAACCAATGTCAGCAGAGGAGGAGTTGAATTATATCAACAATGGGTACTGAAATAATTATCAAGGTGGAAATCAAGGGTACAACAACAACAATCAGGGGTACAACAACAGAGGTTATAACAATAATAACCAAAACAATAACTATCCCCCGAGAAACTCGAACCCCCTGGTTTCCAACGTGATAATCAGACAAATCAACCACCTCGAGAGAATGCTGCAGGTCAAGGGCAAAAATCCTCAATGGAAATTTTACTCGAGAAGTATATGGAAAAACAAGACAAGAAAACTGAAGAACAAGATTAAATTATCAGAAATCAGCAAGCAGCGATTCAAAGCTTAGAAAGGAATCTGGGTAGAATAGCTGAGACCTTACAGGAACGTCCACAAGGAAGTCTACCACCCCGTACACAAGATAATCCTAAACGGGGATTCGAGAATGTTACAGCCATCACCACTCGAAGTGGTAAAACGGTAAGTTCACTTGTATTAAATACTGATGAAAATTCTTGTGATGTACAGGTTAATGAGGAGACTCAAAGTGATGAAGAGGAGATAGCTATGGAAAAGATTGAAACTCCAAAAGAGCAGGAGAATGTAAAACCAAAGGAGACGCATAAGTCCACTAAACCGGAGGCAACGAACTCGTACACGCCGAAGGTCCCTTTCCCTCAGCGATTGAGGAAACAAAAAGCTTAAAGATAAATATGGTAAGTTCGTTGACATGATAAAACAGGTGCGCATTAACGTTCCTTTGGTTGACATGTTAGCAGGTATGCCGAATTATGGGAAGTTCATCAAGGATTTGGTATCTACAAGACACTAACTGAGGAGACGTCGTCAGCAGTACTAAGTGTGGAATGCTCAGCTATCCTCCAACCAAACATGCCACCAAAGAAAGGCGATCCAGGGAGTTTTATTATCCCTTGTCTAATAGATAACCTACCACCCTGTAAAGCACCAGCGGACTTAGGAGCTAGCATAAATTTAATGCCCTTGTCGATGTACCTTAAATTAGGATTAACAGATCTTAAACCGACTAGGATGAGTGTTAGACTAACAGACCTGTCATTTAAATACCCGTTAGGCATAGCAGAGAACGTCCCAGTAAAATTCGATAGGTTCATATTTCCTGCTGATTTTGTTATCCTAGAAATTCCAGAAGAACCCAATGTCCCTCTCATCTTAGGGAGACCCTTTCTGAACACTGCCAGTGCCATAATCTTGGTTGCTGAAAAACAGCTTAGTCTAGGTGTCGGGATTGACCGAGTCACTTTCTCCATCGAGAAAGCGATGAGGCATACCTCTGCCTCCGATGATACATGCAATTTCATTGACATCATCGATGTGTGCATGGAGGAGGAAATTACTTCGTTTCTCGACCAAGATTGCGATGACATCACTACCTATGGTGATGTCACTCTAGACTCTCCTGAATCTATCCAAGCTCTCTCAGAGCTCCAAGAACTACTTCACCTTGACGAAGAGGATTCGGGAGAAAATGAAGTAGTTTTTCAGAAATTCGACCCTGACAAAAAGCTTCGAATTAAAACACCTTTTGAGGACCCTCTATCTTTTGAGCTTAAACCGTTACCAGACCATCTAGAGTATGCATTCCTTCAGGGAGAATCTGACTTGCCCGTAATCATCTCTTCTACTCTAGCTCCAAATGAAAAAGAAAAATTAATAAAATTTTTAGAATCTCACTAAAAAGCCCTAGCTTGGACAACCGCAGATATCCCGGGTATAAACCCTTCTTTTTGTACACATAAAATTCTAATGGAAGATAACTTCAAACCGAGTGTGCAAAGACAAAGGCGTTTAAATCCCAACATGAAGGAAGTTGTGAAGAAGGAAGTTCTTAAACTGCTTGATGCAGGGCTCATCTATCCCATTTCTGACAGTCCTTGGGTGAGTCCGGTCCAAGTGGTTCCGAAAAAAGGGGGAATGACAGTTGTGCGTAACGATAAGGACGAACTAGTTCCTACTCGTACTGTCACGGGATGGCGAATTTGCATCGACTACCGCAAACTCAATGAAGCCACTCGAAAGGATCACTTTCCTTTACCCTTCATTGATCAAATGTTGGAGAGATTGTCCGGGAACAACTTCTATTGTTTCTTGGACGGTTTCTCCGGCTATTTTCAAATCCCGATCGATCCCCAAGATCAGGAAAAGACCACCTTCATATGCCCTTTTGCTACATTTGTGTATCGAAGGATGCCTTTCGGGTTGTGCAACTCTCCTGCAACATTTCAGCGGTGCATGACTGCGATTTTCCAAGACATGATCGAGGACTGTATGGAAGTCTTCATGGACGATTTACCAGTATTCGGAGATTCCTTCGAATCATGTCTTTCTAGCTTAGAGCGAACTCTCATTAGGTGCGAGGAATCAAATCTCGTGCTAAACTGGGAAAAGTGTCATTTCATGATGCGCGAAGGCATCGTGTTAGGTTACAAAATTTCTGCGAAGG
Source organism: Calendula officinalis (assembly GCA_963853835.1). NCBI lineage: Eukaryota > Viridiplantae > Streptophyta > Magnoliopsida > Asterales > Asteraceae > Calendula > Calendula officinalis. The sequence goes on from OY970830.1 coordinate 53,026,630, forward strand.
GGATTGAGGTCGATAAATCAAAAATCGATGTCATTTCTAAGTTACCTCTCCCTTCGAATATCAAATCTGTGAGAAGTTTCTTAGGTCATGCGGGATTCTATCGTCGGGTCATCAAGGATTTTTCCAAGATAAACCGACCCATGACTCACCTTCTCGAGATGGATACACCATTCGTGTTCACGCCCGAATGTGTTGAAGCCTTCAATCTTGTAAAGAATCGGCTCACAGAATCTCCTATCATGGTATCTCCCAATTGGGAGTTACCATTCGAACTCATGTGCGATGCTAGTGATTTCGCACTCGGTGCAGTTTTAGGTTAGCGTATCAATAATTGTTTTCAACCTATCTATTACGTGAGCCGAACACTCACCTGTGCTCAGGCGAATTACACCACAACTGAAAAGAAACTCCTTGCAGTGGTCTTCGCCTTTGACAAATTCCGTCCATACCTCGTTTTATCCAAAACAATTGTCAATACGGATCACTCAGCATTGAAATACTTGTTCGCCAAGCAAGATGCAAAACCGCGTCTCATTCGTTGGATTCTTCTCCTACAAGAATTCGACATTGAGATAAAAGATAAAAAAGGAGCGGAAAATCTTGCGGCGGATCATCTATCCCGATTTGAGAACCCTCACCTTGAGGAGTGCAATGAAGACGGGATTCATGATTCGTTTCCCGACGAATTTCTCGAAGCGGTCAATGTTTTAAAAGACACCAACGATCCGTGGTTCGTTGATTTTGCAAATTATTTAGCGGCGGGTGTTCTTATTAAAGGAATGACCCATCAACAAAAACTGAAATTCTTTTCAGACCGCAAGCACTAACATAGGGATGCTCCACATCTTTTCCGGGTCGGTCCCGATTTGATGCATATGCGGTGTGTTTCCGGTGATGAAGCCCATGACATTCTCACCAAATGTCATAAAGGCCCCACCGGTGGACATTTCAGTCCAAACTATACCGCCCGGAAAGTTCTTGATGCGGGTTTCTATTGGCCAACGATCTTCAAAGATGCACAAGAATTGGTCAAAACCTGTGATGCATGCCAAAGAACCGGAAGCATCTCCAAACGGGATGAAATGCCACAACATGGCATCCAATTTTGTGAGGTCTTCGACATTTGGGGCATTGACTTCATGGGTCCGTTCCCGACCTCCCAAGGTAATAAATACATCCTTGTTAAGGTTGATTACGTCTCAAAATGGGCCGAGGCAAAAGCTCTTCCAACTAACGATGCCCGAGTCGTAATCAATTTTCTTAAATCTCTTTTATGTCGGTTCGGTTGCCCGAGAGCGCTGATTAGTGATCGTGGCACGCATTTTTCCAACCATCTTATGGAGAAAACTCTCTAACGATACAGTGTCCACCACCGTTTCTCGACCGCATATCATCCAAAACTAGTGGTCAAGTCGAGAACACTAATAGTGCCTTAAAGAGGATTCTAGAGAAAACCATAGAGAAAAATCCCAAGTTGTGGTCTCAACAACTTGAAGATGCTCTTTGGGCATTCCGTACCGCGTACCAAACTCCTAACGGCTATACTCCGTATCGGATGATTTACGGAAAAGCATGTCACCTTCCATTCGAGCTCGAACACAAAGCCTATTGGGCTATCAAGCAATGTGACATGAGCATCGTTCCCGCCGGAACCTAGCGTAACCATCAACTCAACCTTCTCGATGAACACCGTTTTGAAGCGTATGAAAATTCGCGCATCTACAAAGAAAGAAGTAAGTATTTGCACGATAAAAAGTTAAAAACTCAAAAATGCTTCCAACCATTTGACAAGGTCTTAATCTATCAATCCCGATATAAGTTTTCACCGGGAAAACTTAAATCAAAATGGGTGGGGTCGTACTGTCCTAAAACAACACCCATCGGGATACGTAGACCTCGTTACCGACAAAGATCATTTCAGTGTTAACGGGCATCGCTTAAAGCTCTATCATGAAGACGAGAACGAGGGAGTGACCGAGACAGAAGAGATGCATTTCGCCATGATGGGCGAAAAGAAGTAGAAGAGCAACACCGAGTCAAGCTATAGACTCGTAAATCCATGAAGCGCTTCTCGGGAGGCAACCCGTGTTTAGCTTTTCCCCTTTCCTTTTTGTTAAAAACAAAAGAAAAATATATAATTTTTTACAGATAGCGGCGCTAATTGCCCAAATCGAAACCAAATAGTGACCCGAAATAGCGTTTGACCCCTAAATCGCGTGGAAAATTGCGTCACTATTTGAGAAATAGCGTCGCTATCCCTAGTTCGGTCTCGCTATCCTATCCGACTAGGTTATCTCATTATACGGGTCCGCAATAAATAGCGCCGCTATCCTAGATAGCGGCGCGACCTCCGTCGAGTATAAAACCTTAGATTCTCTTCCTTGTCTGCACATCGCAAAAAACCCTATCCCCCTCACAGCATCTTTTCGGCGATTCCCACCCAAATCCGGCAGTTTCTTCCGATTACTTCCGGTAATCTTCGATTCTATGGCATCTAAGGTTGGTACACTACTCATTTCCTCCATTTAATCCATCTTTTAGTGTAGAAATCTTAGATTTTAGTGAGTTTTCTTGTATAGGTCCGAAAATTAGGAATTCTTGTTAATTACTTCCGTTTTTCGTTGATTACTTGATGATTTAAGCCATAGATTGTTAGTTAGTCGAATTGTTACAAAAACCTAGTATAAAATTCGAATTTTTAGGTCTTAATTTTGCTTTTTATGAAAAAAAAACCTATGAACTAGGGCATGTTCTTGTCAAAAACCTGAAAATTTCATATATTTTGCTTTTTAAATCTTCTACATTGTGTTAATGAGTTCAATTTTGGATGAATAATAGAAATACTTGTCAAATTTTCACATTGTGGTTAAAATTTTGCTAAATCGGGTTTATGTTTTTTACAAGCATCACAAGTTTGTCTACAAGTGTCAAATTTAAATTGTTAAAACAATCGTTATAAGTGTTGAATAATGTCACACTTAGTTTAAAAACTAAGTGTGGGTAAGGAAAATTGGTAAGTTTTTACATAGTTTCACTCTTAGTTTAACAACTAAGTGTGGGTATGGGAAATTGGGGTTTAAGTTAGAAAAAGTTTATCAATTCCTTATTTATTTTGAAACTTTTCTATTAAATAACACTTCTAATGATTACTCTCTTATTTTTGTGAATGACAGCGAACAAGAGCCTCAACTAAAGCCTCATCCTCACGGGCATCTCCACCACCTCCTTCCCCAACTCCCTCATCATCATCCGCCTCGGAGGATGAATCAGAGGGTGAAATTGAAGTCCCCATGCATAGGGACGGTTTCCCGCTTTCACTCCAAAACGAAGCCCACCATGTGTTTGAAGAATTCTAGACTATCCGAAACGAGAACACGAGAATTTTCTATGAAGAAAAAAGGAATAAGATAATGCACAAAAGGTGCATGTGGGCCGAACCCTCAAATGGGATCAACTTGAGGCATTGGGGAAAGAGGAAGATATACGGGTGTTAAGGCAAAAAGCCTTACCCCTGCGATCTCAAGATAACAAGACAACATAGACTAGCTTAGAATAGTTTGTAGAATAATTTAGCTAAGTCTTGGTCCAATACTGAGTAGACAGTTTTAGTCACTCAGTATTGGGACTCAGTATTGACATCCAATACTTAGTACAAGGACTGAGTTAAACATTACCATGTTTAAAAGACCAGATCAAATCCCTTTGATCTCGGTCACTTTCCTTTCTCAGTCCTTCCGTTACTCCTTGCCCCTTTTGAAAGATCTATATAAACTCTATAAATAGAGATCACTTGGCAAAGGAGTATTCACCAATTCACACTTTCACATTTCATATGTTGTAATGGATCAGTGGTCTTGTTATTCCGCAACAAGCCACACTTAGTGGAATTATACATTTGACTCTAATATTGTGTTCATCACTTTAATTGTCTTAAGTCTAATTAATCTATCAATTATACAATAAATCCATGGTTGTTGTGACCTAACAAATGGTATCAGAGCAGGAAAAATTTATTCTTATTTAGTCGATCTATTACCCTGGCAGCCATTCCATATATCTACCCTTCCCAAAAATCAAAAACCAGAATGTCTACAATCATTGCGCCAGTGATGTCAGGAAAGGGAGTGCCAATCTCTGATGGCAAAGATTTCTATCAATGGAAATTAAAAGCTCAGTGGTACCTTGAGTCCGTTCATGATGAAATGCTCACTGTACTGACTGATGGTCCCATCATTCCTCTGACCACTGAACCTGTTGCAGCTACAGATAATGCTCCTGCATCCACAAGAATAATTCCAAAGTTGAAACATACTTGGATTAATACTGATCGTCAATTGTTCAGTCTAGACTCAAGAGCCAAGAGTGTGATAGGTAATGCAGTTACCAAATAAATTCTAAATGCAATCATGAAGGTGCCTACTCCAAAAACTATGTGGGATAGCTTGACAGTCACCTATGTAGGCACACCAAAGGTGAAGTTGCAAAGAAAGAGCAACATGAGAAGAAAGTATGAGAACTTCATTGCTAATCCAAATGAAGATCTCACTGCTCTTTACAACAGATTCAACACCATTGTTCATGATCTTATCAGTGTTGGAATTGAGAAGGAAGAGGGAGAACTCTGTCAAAAATTTCTGGACAGTCTTCCTCAACAATTCCTTGATATGACAAATTCTGTCAATGCTGCTAATAACATTGAGTCCTACACTCTTCAAACATTGTATGGCTTAATGTTGAATCATGAAGAGAACAATGCTTTTAGACTGATCAACTGGAAGAACACTGACAAGACCTCCACTGGCAAGGCCCTAATTGTTAAACAGGCCTATACTGTCACTGAGCCAGATGAGCCAGAAAGTGATCTTGAGGATGCTGAGGCAGAAGAACTGGAAACTCAAATGGCTCTCATGTCTATGAAGTTGGATCAGTTGAAAAAGAAGAGGCTTGGTGTTAGCTCTTCCAATACTGACCGTAGATCTGGTCTATGCTTCAGATGTGGAAAGCCTGGTCACATTGCTGCCAACTGTCACACTAAGTCTTCTGAAACTGATTAGAATGAAAAAATTGCATACCGTGCTAAACGGTATAGGGACAAATATGTGAAGTTGAAGGCAAGAAGCAAGGGAAAGGGAGCTGCTGGAAATGGAGCACCTCATCAGGCACTTTATTCTGAGGCTTGGTTGGATGAAGACCTCAGTGATGATGAGGAGGAGGTTGAGAATAAAGCCTTCATGGATTTCAATGAAGAAGATTTGAAGAGCACTTTTGAGAGAGATCTCAAAGAGGCTGAGAGGATGAGTATTCACAGTGATTGAGATTCTACTCAATTGTACAAGTTTAGTGCCTTTAAAACTTATTCACTGAATGAAAAAGAAAAAAAGTTTAAGTATATGATTGTTGATCTTAAAACTTTAGTACAGAGAGAAAAAGCTTTGAAACTTACAATCTTACAACTTGAAAAGGTAAATAATGAAAATTTAGATAGATTAGCAAGATTAAAAGATTTGGAACTTGATTTTTTAAACCTTCAAGACATGAATCAAAGATTAACTGATAAAGCAAATTTACATAAATTAGAAAAAGAAAAATTTGAAAATCAATGTAAATCATGGGGAAATGCTTCTATTAAGCTAAATAAATGTTTAAATAAACAATTTCCTGACAATGTGAGGGCTGCACTTGGTGTGGATCCTCAGTTTAAAATTAGAAATAATTTTGCTGATTTATTTGAAGAATTTAATCATTTAAACCCTGTTAATTTTGTGAAATCAAAAACTTTTTGTGAAGCTAGTTGTCAAACTGATTCAGATGATGAGGATAAAAACATTTCTGACCATGTTCAACCTATTGGTCCCTCTATCTGCTCTAAGTGCTATACTGAATTACAAGATCTCAGTATTGAATTTCCTGTTACAGAAAAATCTGATACTGAAATCCATGTAGATCAGTATGACACTTCAATTGTTCCACCTTTTGAAGTATTATTTAATGTCATTACATACTCTGAAAATAATATTTTAAGAACTTTGGAAACTACTTCTATTTCGTCTAAAAAGACTGATACTGAAGTTGCAAGCACATCTGGATCAAATACTCAAAAATGTCAAGAACCTGTTAAAGTGATAAAATTAAAAAATGAGGTTAAACCTAAAATACTTTCAACAGGTTCCAAAGAGAGTAAAGGAACTAAGTCTAAGCAAAAGCAAAAACTCATCTCCCAAAAAGACTGTTAAAAAGGATGTTCACCCTCCTACTAAAAATGATAAAAATAGCTTTTGAAATCTATTGGTGATCAAATCAAGTTTTTAAGTCAGAAGTTTGCAAAACTGACACATACTGATCAACCAAAAGATAAACAATTTTCTAAAATTCCTTATGAAAATATGTTTAGAAATAGACCAAGAAAATGTTATAGATGTCATCATACAGGTCAAATAAAGGAGATGAATGTAGAACTAATCTCTCAAATCCTAGGTACTCAGTACCAAAGAAAAGAAGGGATCCAAAGTCAGTACCACAAAAGACTACCAATATTGGTTCCCCTAAAGTGATACTGACTCCCACTAAAACAGAGATTAAAAAGGATAACAAATGTAACCCTTCCAAAGGTCCCATTTTTAAATGGGTTCCTAAAAAGAACTAATCCTTATTTTGTGTCTTGTGCAGGGTGATAGAAAATGGTACCTTGATAGTGGCTGCTCAAGACACATGACTGGCAGTATGGAGTACCTTCAACATTATACACCAGAGAAGGGTCCTTCTGTCGGGTTTGGGGATGATTCAATAGGGAAAACAAGAGGATATGGGGAAATCAAAGATGGCAACATCACCTTTAAAAGAGTTGCCTATATGGAAGGTCTAAAACACAATCTGCTCAGTATAAGTCAGATGTGTGATGATGACAAAGAAGCAAGGTTCAGGAAGATTGATGGCATTATATACAATGAAAGAGGACAACCTGTTCATATTGCCAGAAGAGAAAAAGATGTTTATGAAAGAGGACAAACTGAACTGGATGTGGCACAAGATGTAACGCCCTAAATTTTCTTGTATTAAATTTTATACTTCTAGCATATAAATTTTGAGTTAGTTATTTAATTTAGATTACGTGTCATGTGTATGTACTGGGTAATTAATACGAGCATTTAAATAAGTGACGTTTTGTTTATGCTATAAGTGTGATCTTTAAGTAATTGTACGAGTGTTACTTAATCTATCATGTTCGATTAAACGTTTGAGTATGTCGTTTTATTTTCTTTTCGCGACGTTCAAAATTCCGGGAGCTTGAGTGTCGGCTCACAGCCGGCCGGAGGCTAAAGCCGAGACCCATTAATATTGCTGTTTAAAGAGGTCGGAACCCACCTAGCTTTTTGTCCCATTTTTTTTCTAGAAACTGAAGGATTTATGTGCACAGATAAGTACACGTGTCACCGTGTCCAATGTTATAAGGCACTAAAGGGTCACACCACTACACACCCAATAATGGACAACCGAATAAAGTAAGTTGTGTGGAATAATTAACTAGTTAAGTTAATTATAAAGAAGAGAATAAATAATAATTAGTTAATTATTATTTAAGATGAAAGTTAAATATCAAGTTAAATATTTAACGGACAGTTAATTAATAGTTAATTAATTAACTAGTAAAAGTCCAAGGGTTTAAAGTGTCAATAGGAAGTTTAATTATGTAATTAAACATAATTAAACTCCAAGGACCTAATGGTAACTTAATCCCTTATAAATAAGGGACTAAGGTTAGGGTTTAAGGGTTACACATTTACACCACAAAAGAACCCTAGACACTCCCTCTCCTCTCCTCTCTTTCGGCCGAAACCCAAACCCTAGGGTTTTCGGTTTTTTGTGTTCTTCGAACACAACACACACACACACAAGGTTTTGTGTATTGCTTTGTTGGTACAACGCGGTCTTGCAGCGTGTTCAGGTGGTGCAGTAGAGGTGGATCACTTCTTTAGCAATCTAAAGGTAATGTTCATCATCTCTTTGTTCTTGTGATCTCATTGTCTAGTAGAGATCCGGTATGTGGGATTCAAGTTACGCCATGTGAATCCTACTAGGTTTTCCTACAGTGGTATCAGAGCTTCCTACTAATCTCAATGAGATTCGGTTAAGTTTCTTTTTGTTTAGCAAAAAGAACCCTAGGAAATTTAATCCAAGAACATTGTTCAAGTTTATGAACAATTGGATTGAATAGGGTTCTAGATAAAAGGAAATTAGGTTTCTTTTTCTTTCTCTCTTGTTTTTCGGATTATATATATATATATATATATATATATATATATATATATATATATATATATATATATATATATATATATTATTAAGTTTTTTTTATTTTAGAAAGAAATCTAGTAACATTGATCCAAGAACATTGTTCAAGTTTATGAACAATTGGATTGAATAGGTTTCAAGATAAAATAAATTAGGTTTCTTTTTGTTTAGTAAGAAAACCCCTAGAATATTTGATCCAAGAAAATTTGTTCAAGATCATGAACAATTGGATTGAATAGGACTTTTTAGACAAAAGAAAAGTTTATTATTATTAAAATTAATTAAGAAAAAAAACGGGGGTCGAAACCGAACCAACCGAGACTCGGTCGGGGCTCGGTTCGACGACCGAGTGGTCGGCCGAAACCGAACCCACCGAGTTCTCGGTTGGGTGAGGGTTTCTTGGTGACCAAGTTACCGTATTTAGGGTACAAGATTTTATGTGACCTAAATCGGGAATAAAAATCTACAAGATTTTATGTAAGATTTTTTTATTTTTGTAAAGTCAATCTATGTAAATCTTTTTTGATTTTTTGACTAAATATCAAGACTAAAATCAAAAAGAAAAGGATTTACATAAATCTTGACTAGGTTATTTTTTTTAAAATAATAATAGGATAATAAATTATTAAACCTAATGATTTTAATAGTTTAATAAAATCAAGATAATTATAAAATTATGAGGGAAATAAGAAACCAGTTTATGGGTAATTTAATAATTATCAGTTTGGTAATTTAAATTATCAGTTTATTTATTTATAAAGTCGTGACATTGTGTTTATTTATAAATTCCGAAATTTTTTATTATTTATATTTAATTTTCGGAAATTACTTTTTTTTATTAAAATACACAAAACACAAAAACAAGTCTTTGGGGTTATGACATAGCAATTTTAAATAATTGCATTTATTTATTTTTTTCGTTTATTCATTATAATATGAAATAATAAGATGGTGATTATAAACAGTTTGTTTAGAAAACCAAGATTTAATTATAAGATGGTAATTATAAACAGTTTGTTTAGAGAACCAAGGTATAAATTAACAAAGAATGGTAATTATAAACAGTTAGTTTATAATACTAAGTTTTAATAATTAATAATGGTAATTATAAACAGGTTGTTTAGAAAACCAAGTTTAAAATTGTAATGGCGATATAAACAGTTAGTTTATAAAACCAAGTTTTAAGAAACAAATTAAAAAGGTGGAATTTATAAACAGTTAGTTTATGAAACCATGTAATTAAAAAAAAAACTGGCTAACTTTTTCGAACAAAGGAAAATCCTTTTTAGAAAATCTTAGATCATAGTGCAACCCACCTAATGGAACACCTCACTTGTTCAACGATATTCACATTGTAAGGAGAAAGAACCTTAGATGTGGATTCAAATCATTGCGAGTGTTAGGGTGCGTAGGGTCTTGTCATAATCGGGAGTCCCGGCGCAAGGCATCGCACTGTCTTAGGTGGTACGATCTATTTTGGTGATAATCGGGAGTCCCGGCCCAAAATGCACTAGAGGGATTAAAACATGTACAAGTTTGTTGTTCAACTTGATATCCCGAACATCTAGGAATCGTTTCTAGTTCAAGAGACGATCGGTATGGCTATACCTACCAGAAATAGCGTGGCTCTAATGGGAAGTGCCCAAACCTTGCATTAGAGGACGTGAAATATGGGTCCTAGTCTAACTATTATTCTTAAAAGGTAATAATGTTAGAAGTTATTTATTTTTCTAATCATACTAACCGTTTGTTGTTTTTTTATAGATGTCTGTACTGTCAGAAATTCCGTTTTACTCACCAATTGAATCGCAAAGGCCCATCACTGGAAAATGGAAGCTTACTGGTCCAAACTACAAAGTTTGGAATGTGCATCTTAGGAATTTCCTAAAAGCACAAGATCTACTGTACGTGATAGACGAGGTGCCCAAGGGACAACCAGGGCAAGATGCTCAGGATGATGAGCTTGATGCTTATTATCAGTATCTGGCAGATGAATCACAAGTTATGTCGATTCTCATTCTTACTTCATTATCAGAGCTTACTGATAATCTACGAAAGAAATCATGCTATGAGTTTGTCCAATATCTTGAGGAGACGTTTAAAGATAGTACTGAAGAAAGTAAGCAGTTCATTTTGCAAGAAATTTTTTCGTCAAAAATGAAAGATGATCAACCATTGAGTGACCATCTTACTAACATAAGAAGGTTGCTAGATTGTCTCACCCTGGTTACTGGCACATCAAACCAGCAAGAACAAGTCTTGTTCTTGTTTGGATCTCTCACTCAATACTATCAGGATAAGGTAGTACGTTTAGTTGGGAATTTTGATTTGACTGTCGCAAGACTACACGAGAATCTCTTGTGTATACGCGATGTTCAAAGGCTAGAGGAAGAATCTCTCCCTGAGATTCAGCAGGATGATTTCGATGAGTGGTTGAAGAACTTTGCTGATTTGTGTTGCCCAACTTGTGGCAGCAAGGCTATTTGCGAGCACACGTCCGATGTGGGACTGTTGGACACTGATTTTTTCAATGATTCAGGTATCTTTATGATTGATTGTCTCGTTACTTCTAGTGAATCCTGGGTATTGGATACCGGATGTGGTCATCACATTTGCAATCATTTGCAGGGATTTAAGTAGAACGGGAGGCTAGGACGAGGGGATGTTGAACTACGAGTAGGCGAAGGTTCCAAGGTTGGAGCCGAAGCCGTAGGAACATATCTTCTCAAGTTGCCTTCAGGAAGAGTCTTGGAACTTAAAGATTGTTATTATGTTCCTAGACTTATTAAAAATGTTATTTCTTTTGATTTACTTATAGACAGTGGTTTTTATTATGAGTTTTATGGAAAAACAATTTCTTGTTTAAAAGATGACATTTTATATTTTAAAGCAAATTCTCATAATGGTCTATATACGTTAAATCTAAATAACATAGAACGAGACGTTTATCATATAAGTAAAAGATCCAAGAGTAACTTGAATCAAACTTATCTTTGGCATTGTCGTTTAGGTCACATAAACAAGACTCGCATTAAGAAGCTCCACGATGATGGAGTTCAAGAGCCATTTGATTTGGAATCATATGCCATATGCGAATCATGTTTGTCTGGCAAAATAACAAAAGACCCTTTCAATCACTACAATGAAAGGGCAGGCGAGTTGTTAGGGATTATACACAGTGACGTGTGTGGACCCTTCACTCCAGAAGCCAGAGGTGGATACCGCTACTTCATTACCTTTACTGACGACTTCAGTAGGTATGGTTATGTCTTTCTTATGAGACTAAAGTTTGATAGCTTTGACAAGTTCAAAGAATATCAGAGGAAATTAGAAAACCAACTGGGCAAGAAAATAAAGTCAATTCGGTCGGACCGAGGAGGCGAATATTTGAGCCAAGAGTTCGACAATCATTTGAAAGAATGTTGGATTGTTTCACAACTCACACCTCCGTATACACCTCAGATGAACGATTTATCAGAAAGGAGAAATCGCACCTTGTTAGACATGGTACGTTCAATGATGTGTCGCGCTCCCCTACCACTATCATTTTGGGGACATGCACTCGAGACTGCAGCATTCACACTGAATAGGGTTCCGACCAAGTCAGTAGAAAAGACTCCGTTCGAGCACTGGACGGGGAGAAAGCCAAAATTGTCTTTTCTCAAGATTTGGGGTTGTGAAGCATACGTTAGACGTAACTTCACAGACAAACTAAACCCCAAGTCAGATAAGTGTATCTTCGTTGGATATCCAAGGGAAACCTTAGGATATTATTTCTATCATCAAGAAGACAACAAAGTTTTTGTTCCTTGGAAAGGTGTTTTCTTGGAGGAGAAGTTTCTCGGGACAGAAACTCCAAGAAAAGAAATAGAACTTCAAGAAATTTAAGAGAACGAAGATCCACCTACGTCTCCAGTCGAACCAGTAGTTCAACAAAGAATTGTTGATCCCCAACCAGACCCACCGGTTGAGGAAGAAGAAACACGCAACCCTCGTAGGTCTAGTAGACCACGCCAAGAACCAGTTAGGTATCTTGGATTCATTATCGATGAAGATGATGGAAGTCTACTAGAACCATTGACCTACAGCGAGGCTGCTGATGGCGTGGAGTCTGAAAGATGGCTCGAGGCTATGCAAGCAGAGATGCAATCCATGTATGACAACCAAGTTTGGGTGTTATCAGACTTGCCACCACAGTCACGAGCTGTTGGATGCAAGTGGGTTTTCAAGAAGAAAACTGACATGGATGGGAAAGTGCATACTTACAAAGAACGACTTGTCGCGAAGGGTTTCACGCAAACACATGGTGTGGATTAATCTGAAACCTACTCGCCAGTCGCCATGCTTAAGTCTTTTAGAATTCTTATGGCCATATCAGCATATTACGACTATGAGATATGGCAAATGTATGTTAAAACCGCCTTCCTTAACGGGGAGTTGAATGAGGACGTATTCATGATACAACCGGATGGTTTTACTGATACAAAGAATCCTGATAAAGTATGCAAATTGCTAAAATCTATTTATGGATTAAAGCAAGCATCTAGAAGTTGGAACTTACACTTTGACAAAAGAATCAAAGAATTTGGTTTTGTCAAGAGTGAGTTCGAGGCGTGTGTCTACACAAAATTCAGTGGGAGCATAGTAATCTTCCTAGTCTTGTATGTTGATGACATACTGCTCATAGGAAACGATATACCAACATTACAAGGAGTAAAATCCTGGTTAGGTAAATGTTTCCAGATGAAAGACTTGGGAGAAGCCGCATTTATACTGAGTATAAAGATCTATAGAGATAGATCTAGGCGGCTTATTGGACTTAGTCAAAGTACATACATTGACAAAGTACTGAAGAGATTCAATATGAGTGATTCCAAGAGAGGTCTCATTCCAATGTCACATGGCATTACACTGAGCAAAGCTCAGAGTCCTACATCTAGCAAGGAAATAGCTAGGATGAGTTTGGTTCCATATGCTTCGGCAATTGGATCAATCATGTATGCCATGCTATGTACTAGGCCCGATATTGCTTACTCCATAAGTCTTACGAGCAGATATCAAAAGAACCCTGGTGAAGCCCATTGGATGGCTGTCAAGAACATTCTCAAGTATTCGAGAAGGACAAAAGAAATGTTCTTGGTCTTTGGAGGTTCAATGGAAGAATTGCGTGTAACTGGTTACACAGATGCAAGCTTCCAAACCGACAGAGATGACTACAAATCACAATCGGGATTTGTATTCACACTAAACGGAGGAGCTATATCTTGGAAGAGTCAGAAACAAGATACGATAGCAGATTCGACTACAGAAGCTGAGTACATTGCGGAAAATGATGCTGGAAAAGAAGCCATGTGGCTTAAGAATTTTATTGAGGATCTTAGAGTTATTGCCAGTATCTCTAGACCCATCGAAATATTCTGTGATAATAGTGGAACGATAGCGCAAGCTGTTGAACCAAGAGAGCATCAAAAGACCAGGCATGTGCGCAGAAAATATCACCTCATACGCGAGTATGTTAGAGAAGGTGATATTATAATTAAGAAAATACCAACGGATGACAACGTTGCTGACCCGTTGACAAAACCACTAGCTGGACCAAAGCATGAGAAACATCTGGGACGCTATAGGCATGCAGTACCTAGATATTGGTAGCTAGTAATTTTGATTAGATTCATAGACATATTTGAAATCGATACATTATGTAATAACATTTCATGGGATTGAAATAGGAGGTTTTACGTAATTTTTCAAATTGTCTATTCTTAACATGTTTTAAACCTATCCTTGATACATAAAGTTTTTGAGTATCTAAATGTCTGTGGTTGCTTGAATTTAGTGGGAGCTATATTCAGGAGTTAATACCATTATGAATATTTATCTGTTCATAGTTATTGAATAGAGAAACAAGTGTTGTTAAAATAAATATTCATAGATGTTTACAGAGTTTGCTAAACATTAGACGTGACCAAAAGATCGAGATTACTTCATGGATCCTATGCATGAGTAATTTCAAGTAGATGTCCTCTGACCTGAGACGTTTTGGTTTGAGACACGACAACTTCTGATCTTTAGCATTTATCTAACGTCATACCGTAAAAGGGTGATCATAAGGGACTTGACTAAGACAGCGGAAGTCGTGGGCAAGATAACGCAAATTGTCAAGATGGGATTTGCACCTTCTTTAACTAGAAGAGATATTTCATGGCCGCTCGACGATTAAGACTACTGAAATGCGTGGCCGCACTCGGAGAATGATTAGATCATTCGGTAATCCGTTACTGCAGAAAGTCGAAATCAGTGTCGAGAAAATTCGAGTATATAGAACAAGATCCCTGCTCCATGTCTATTACTCAAATTAAGAAATATCATGATGCGAAAGGAAAATCTGTTAGTGTTATTCATTTGTGAATATTATCTCTGGATATAAGAGTTCTTATAACGTGGTTATCCTAAATGTCTGGCTAGGGACCGCTTTAGGCCAACGATGATCAGTAAGTGATACTTAACTTGCACAAGTGGGAGTCTGAAGGATTTATGTGCACATATAAGTACACGTGTCACCGTGTCCAAATGTACTTTTGTACAAAGTCACTTCTCAATTCGGAGGCACTAAAGGGTCACACCACTACACACCCAATAATGGACAACCGAATAAAGTAAGTTGTGTGGAATAATTAACTAGTTAAGTTAATTATAAAGAAAAGAATAAATAATAATTAGTTAATTATTATTTAAGAGGAAAGTTAAATATCAAGTAAAATATTTAACGGACAGTTAATTAATAGTTAATTAATTAACTAGTAAAAGTCCAAGGGTTTAAAGTGTCAATAGGAAGTTTAATTATGTAATTAAACATAATTAAACTCCAAGGACCTAATGGTAACTTAATCCCTTATAAATAAGGGACTAAGGTTAGGGTTTAAGGGTTACACATTTACACCACAAAAGAACCCTAGACACTCCCTCTCCTCTCCTCTCTTTCGGCCGAAACCCAAACCCTAGGGTTTTCGGTTTTTTGTGTTCTTCGAACACAACACACACACACAAGGTTTTGTGTATTGCTTTGTTGGTACAACGCGGTCTTGCAGCGTGTTCAGGTGGTTCAGTAGAGGTGGATCACTTCTTTAGCAATCTAAAGGTAATGTTCATCATCTCTTTGTTCTTGTGATCTCATTGTATAGTAGAGATCCGGTATATGGGATTCAAGTTCCGCCATGTGAATCCTACTAGGTTTTCCTACAGAAACCTCGTGAGTAAACATTGGTGTGGGGCCATGTTTGGTTCCTTTCTGCTGCAACCCAGACGTATGTGAAGAGAAGGCTTAGGCCCAAGACAATTAAAACACGTAGGGTAAATATTCTGCTGCAGCCCCACCCTAGAAACAAACCGATACTTTCCTTCTTTTTTTTTTCCGAGCCGACATCCCCACCTCTCCATTGGCGATGAGCAAGCAGGAAGCGTCAAGAGAAACCGATCGGCATTCGTGAGTGGTGATCGAGCAGGGACTGGAGAATTTCGTCGCCGAGCCATGGAGATCAAGTGTTCCGAGCAGTGATTATACAATAGTGATGTTTTCCCTTCTTGATTCCTTTCTTTTTCTCTCATTTTTGATTTAACCAACGGTGTATTCTCGTGTTTTTGGATGTGCGTGGACGAGCAGGGGTGTGGTCAAGCAGGTGAGGTTTCATCGGGATCAAACCACCTTCGAGACGGGGTCAAGCAAATGATTGTTCTGGTAGTCCTTATGCCACTTTGATTCTTTCTTTTTCTTTCGTTTAAGCCATGCTTAATTCTAGCTTCTGTTAAGTTTTCGTGACTGTGAATTCAGCGGGCTGTGGCTGAGCAGCAGAAACCATTGGCGCAGATTGGTTGAAGGAATTGAGCCGAAGTATTACCGATCAAGAAGTTGTCGCCGGAACCCTTATTGGTTAGGTAGACCTGATTCTTTTACTCCCTTGTTCCGTTTATTTAATCCATGAGATTATCGAGCCTAATTCAGTTTGTGCAGGTTTTTCGAGGTTGATTATGACCGTGTACTGTTTTGTGTTTTGTCTTAGGGTTCGGTTTTGTCGGTTAGAATGTTTAAATTGTGATTTGTTGGATTTGTGAATTTTCTGGTCTTAGAACTTTAGATTTTAAATATTTATGTCAATGTTTTGCTAAGATCATGAGGGGGCTCGGGTTGGTCACTGATTTCGGGACGTCGGGTTGGGTAAAAATCTTGTTGGTTATAATTAGACGTTTTGTTTAATCGAGAAACGGAAACCGAACCTTAAGGTTCTTGGTTTCCTTAAACTGAGAAGTTTTCTAAACAAATTTAGTAGATTATTATGAAAATGACTTTCTATGATTAAAAAAAAAAAAGGTTTTCGGGGTTGTCGGGTGTCTCAGGAATAATCGGGTTGATGTCGGGACTTAAAACGGATTTTAAACTACATGCTGAATTTCGGGCATATTCTGTTGGTCAAGTTCGGGTCTGTTTTTACCACACTTAAAATATATTTTTCGATTTTTGGCCCGCGTTGGTCTCTAGTTTTCCGAGTCCTCTTTCCGTTTCCGCTGACGGCTCGTGGGTCTGACTTGTCATTTAAAAGTTAATGTTGTTTTTGTAAACCATCGCAGAATAGTTTTCGGTTCAGCTATTCCGTCTTGTGGGTCTGTTTTGAGCTCCTTCTTTGTGGATTCAAGTTCCGATGTCTTCTGACAAATTATAGTCCTCTGAGTTATTTAGCTACTGTAAAAATTTGAATAAAATCTAGTGAACCATTTGAGAGTTATGACCGTTTCCGTAAGAGTGCTGCGTGCTGTCAACTTCTGTTGGAAATAATTTTGAGCCGAGTATTAATCCTAGTCTTGTGATGCATTGTAGGATCCTTTAGGAGCTGAGTTGTGACTCTTGTACGTGCCGAGTATTCCTTAGGAGCTTACGTTTATCGAGGTGGGCAATCTCACTATAAACTTGTACTTACTTTAGATTCATGACTATGTGCTATATGTTATGAATTGTCTTGTTGATTGAGATTGAGTATTCATTGTGCGATTTATCTTAGCTATCTGTGATCTGAGTTATCTGTTTACTGAGTTATCTGAGTACTGAGTTCTTGAGTTAAAACATTAAACATAATATATTTGACTTGACACCGAAGAGCACTGGTGTCAGATGTTTGTCTTGGCACCGAAGAGTAGTGGTGCCAGACGTTTTGACTCAACACGAAGAGTACAGGTGTTGAGCCTTGAGGTGGTGTGAGGCGGGTCGAAGTTGATCTCTCGGCCCAAGTCACACTAGCGCGCTATATAAATTAAAATCTGAGAAATAAAATTTTTTTAATTGATAATTGAGTAGAGTCTTTAGGGATCACTTATGTGACTTGAGTTGTTTGTATTTATTTGTTTATTTTAATATTATTCACTCAGCGGTGGCTGACCTCAAACACTCCCCCCCATTTTGTAGGTACTAGAGCAAGTGCATTGGATGAGCTGTTACTTGATAAGCTTTTATGGATTTGGATTTCAACGTTTATTTTGAGTCAAATGTTTTTAAAACAATTATTTTATTTTGAGTCAAATGTTTTTAAAACAATTATTTAATTTGTTCCGCATTTAAAAACCATGAGACGGTTTATTTTTATTTTAATGAGATGGGACCGTTTGTTTACTTGTACTTTTGGGAAAATGATTATTTTATTTATTTATTTTTTTTAAATTTTCCATTATTTTTTGGATGTTACAAGTTGGTATCAGAGCTCTGGCTTGAGTTAATTGGGTTCACAAGGGTTGGAATCCAAACTCAAGTCGAAGCACGAGTTTTCAAAATGAGTTTTTTTCAAAAGTGTTTTTAAAATGAATCCAAATCCAGATCGAGAAGCAGCGCATCACAATGACCTTATGCCTCTAGTAATGATTTATGAGTTATTTAGTTTATTTAAAACGTCACGAGTGACATTGATTACTAAGAAAATAAAAGAGAATTAACTTGAGATGAGCGTGAATTGTGCGACTATACATAGATATATATACTATACTTGTTGATGTGAATTACTTGTTATGTGGATGGTATGAGGATGGGAGATCGTGGAATTTTTGAAACTGGCTCGAAACCATGACAGGGGTAGGTGCGGATAATAATAGAGGGCCCCTATTATTATACGCACATGACTCGTGTCTATGTTTCGAAAAGGATTCGAGGAGACCATTGGTCAAAATTCAAGTATCATGAGAACCCTCAATTATTATATATAATAATTGATAATAAAATCACTAAAAGAGATGTATGAGAAAATAGTGCAATCAATTGAATAAGAGAATCATCAAACACGAGTTGATAAAGAGTTATCAAAACATGTCAAAAGAGAGACTAATAAACCAAATTGGGTTGGATTCGTTAAATGATTTAATTGAGTTATTAATACATCGAGAACGATTGAACAATCGTTAAAGCAAAATAAATGAGAAAATAAGAAAAATGTTAAGTGATAAGGAGTTATGTGAAAACATCAGTAATTCGAGATTTATGAGAAAATAATAAACAATTAAATAAGAGATTATTGATTTAAGTTGATAAGGAGCTATCCAAACAAATCAAGTGGGAGTTTATTACACCAAATTAAGTAAAACTCATTAATGATAATCTGAGTAATGAGGAAGTACACTGAATGTTTGAAAATAGAGGATAATGATTGAGTAAAAGTAAATGATTGAGAATAAATTAATTGATGTTACTGAAAAATTGTTAAATTTATGAGGAATTAATAAATCAATGATGGATGAGAAATTATCCAAAACGAATTTAAACGAACAGATCTATTTACTTGGGATTATTAAATTGGGATAGGAAATATTATTAATCGAGGAAATCATCATTAATAAAGAAATGAGATTACATGAAACAATGAGATACCAAGTAAAATGTTAATGAGTGAGAAGAGACATATTAATATTATAATTGAGAATAGAGTATAATAATCGAATGATATAATTGAGAATAATTAATTCGTTTAAGATGAGAAGTTATGAATTATGAGAAATTAATAAATCAAGAGATGAATGAACAATTAATTAAAACAAATTAAATGGAAAATTATTAGTAACTACTAATTTGAGTCAAGATGTTTTACCTAATAAATAATTGTGTTGAATAAATATGATTGATTGTTGAGAACTATTAATTGAGTAAGAGACAAAATTCTAATAAAGTTAATAAAATTTGTAAACATTGAGACATCACTAATTGAATGAGATGAGAAACTCAAAACGATTTAATTAATGAGATAATTGACAAAAAAAAAAAAAATTTACGAGGTTTATTCAATACGAACTAAACAAGAATTTTATCTAACGATAGAAATTGTTATATGGTAATAATAATAATAATAACAAATATGCTATTAGAAAACCAAAATGAGGATTAACACTCATATTTGAACAAGAGATCATTGTGAAGGTGTAACGCGAAATAAGAAGCTTGACTTATGATGAGTCATAAAATGACTAATTATCAATGAGACAATGATAGAGAAGTAATAATGAGACTAATAAAGAGTAATGGGTTGTAATTGAGAAATCTAATAAGGATGTGAGAATGCTAATGAGAAGATTTACATATACTATGAGCTAAATTATTTTTCTGTAAGTGATAAAATGTTAATGAGTAGGGGTGTGAGAGGGGCGTAAAGAGAATACGTTGGGACAGACCCACACGTGTGCATAAGAGTTTAATTATCGAGTCAAATAAACCTTAAAATATAAGATTTTGAGTGCCACTTCCAAACTCGGGGACGAGTTTTCCCCAAATGGAGTTGAGTGGTGGTAAAAGGGAAAACTACCAATATTAAGAGTGTGAATAAAGAAAAATTATAAATTATGAATTATTAAAATTCTTATTATTGAGCTAATGGAGATTAATAAATCGAATTAAATGTGAAAAATAAAGCTTGTAAGGAGAACCCAGTCGAGAAAATTGTTGAGTAATCTATATGCATGTGATTAGAGAATTTATAAGAGTATTTGAGAAGAATTAAATTCATGTTATGGTATAATGATCAAATTGTAAGAAATTAATAACGAAGAGCAATAGTGCAAATGAGAAGTACAAGTACTTTAATTACATGAGTAATGAGATAATGAGAAATTATGAAATTAGAATAATGAGAATTTATTTATGAATTATTCAAATCGAGTTAAAGTAATAAATTATTATAATAAGTTTAAAAGATAAGGGTTTGAACCAATGGAAAACTACTAAATCAAGCTAAGCGAATAAATTATTAAAATGAATCAAATGAGAATTAACGGGATTATCGAGTTAAATTACTAAATGGAATGTCATCAAATATTATGATTTATTGAATAAATATTAAATCAAGAATAATTATTAAAATGAGCAAACGAGAAAAATATATAAGTGTGTCAAATAATAAAATACTATGACTTTCTAAATCGCGAAAGCACTAAAAATATAAAGTAATGAGGGAACTTTTAATTGAGAAGGAGGATTAACGGAGTAATAGAATACACGAGAAGTAATGAGGTAAGTGCTTAACGAGTTAATTAATCGAACAAAGGGAAAGCATTAAGTTGAGACGTTTGAGACTTAAAAATAAAATGAGATTTATAAGTGGACAATTAGTCAAATTGATCGACAGAAAATTTAAAGGGGAACAAAGCGAGATAATATTAACAAGCCAAATGATAAAATCATTAAAATGAGTTGATGAGTACCATTGAAATGAGTTGAGCGACTAATATTAAAAAGAGCTAACAGGAAATTGTAAAATACGAGTTCACAAGAGAACTACTAACGCGGCCTAAAAGAGAATTATATGTTCTGGTAGCTTAATAATTAAATTTGATCACGCGAGGAATCGCAATGAGTGAGAAAATGGGCATTTTGTGTGACTTGTGGTAAGTGGTTAAGCGAGATTTGAGTTAAATTGATAATATAGCTTGCGTTGAGTTAAAAGCAAGTTGTGGAAATTTGAGATGAATGCATTATGAGTATATGCAATTGAGTAAAAGGCATGAGTTGCCTACTATCTAGGGTTTATGTGTGATAAAATACATTGATGTGAATTATGTACTTGCGGTGTAGTGATTGATAGTGGTGCGAACCGCTAAATTGTTTATATTGCTTTAAAACAAACTAATATCCTATAGAGTAGAGAACCTTAAGATGCTGCCTATTGGTAGAGATTGCCAATAATAAGATTTTATATGTTGATAAAATGTAAAAGTAATAACTTGTTGGAACTGTGCGGGAAAGTTTTTCCCATAAAAACTTATTTTATCGCCGTGAGAGGGCCGAGTATGATTGCGAGCACGAGTTGGGCGACCGAGTTCTACGCCGAGATCATCTGTCGCCACAAACCAAACCGTAACAATTCTTCAAGTGGAGTTGAATCGGGGATTCAACGCAACGGTAGCCGCCGAGTGCAGCAACTGTGTCCAACTACGAGAGCAAGAAGACTCCTTCAGCAGAGTATCGTGAGTTATTTTGTACTCGCTATCGACATCCTTTTCTTTTGAGATGACCGAGTTCCTTAGAGAACCTTCCCCTTTCTGAGCCTTGATCTTTTGCGTCGTTAGAGACGGAAGATTGTGTAAGCAAGAGCCGGAGTTTATTTTGATCGAGCGGGTCACCCTAAGGAGTTTTCTTCCATTCTTAACCATATCGTTTCCCATTTGAGTGTACGTGTTGTGGGCGAGTCAGAGTCTGAGATGCGAGATCGATACCCTGAGCTTCTTCCGAGCCATGACTTCGGAGACGAAGTCTATTTTAAGTGGAGTTGAGTTGTAACGCCCTAAATTTTCTTGTATTAAATTTTATACTTCTAGCATATAAAATTTTGAGTTAGTTATTTAATTTAGATTACGTGTTATGTGTATGTACTGGGTAATTAATACGAGCATTTAAATAAGTGACGTTTTGTTTATGCTATATAAGTGTGATCTTTAAGTAATTGTACGAGTGTTACTTAATCTATCATGTTCGATTAAACGTTTGAGTATGTCGTTTTATTTTCTTTTCGTGACGTTCAAAATTCCGGGAGCTTGAGTGTCGGCTCACGGCCGGCCGGAGGCCAAAGCCGAGACCCATTAATATTGCTGTTTAAAGAGGTCGGAACCCACCTAGCTTTTTGTCCCATTTTTCTTCTAGAAACCTCGTGAGTAAACATTGGTGTGGGGCCATGTTTGGTTCCTTTCTGCTGCAGCCCAGCCGTATGTGAAGAGAAGGCTTAGGGCCCAAGACAATTAAAACACGTAGGGTAAATATTCTGCTGCAGCCCCACCCTAGAAACAAACCGATACTTTCCTTCTTCTTTTTTTTTTTTCCCAGCCGAAATCCCCACCTCTCCATTGGCGATCCGCATTCGTGAGTGCTGATCGAGCAGGGACGAGCTGGAGAATTTCGTCGCCGAGCCATGGATAACAAGTGTTCCGAGCAGTGATTATACAATAGTGATGTTTTCCCTTCTTGATTCCTTTCTTTTTCTCTCGTTTTTGATTTAACCGACGGTGTATTCTCGTGTTTTTGGATGTGCGTGGACGAGCAGGGGTGTGGTCAAGTGTGGTTTCATCGGGATCAAACCACCTTAGAGACGGGGTCAAGCAAATGATTGTTCCGGTAGTCCTTATGCCACTTTGATTCTTTCTTTTTCTTTCGTTTAAGCCATGCTTAATTCAAGCTTCTATTAAGTTTTCGTGACTGTGAATTCAGCGGGCTGTGGCTGAGCAGCAGAAACCATCGGCGCAGATTGGTTGAAGGAATCAAGCCGAAGTATTACCGATCAAGAAGTTGTAGCCGGAACCCGTATTGTTTAGGTAGACCTGATTCTTTTACTCCCTTGTTCCGGTTATTTAATCCATGAGATTATCGAGCCTAATTCAGTTTGTGCAGGGTTTTTCGAGGTTGATTATGACCGTGTACTGTTTTGTGTTTTGTCTTAGGATTCGGTTTTGTCGGTTCGAATGTTTAAATTGTGACTTGTTGGATTTGTGAATTTTCCGGTCTTAGAACTTTAGATTTTAAATATTTATGTCAATGTTTTGCTGAGATCATGAGGGGGCTCGGGTTGGGTAAAAATCTTGTTGGTTATAATTAGACGTTTTGTTTAATCGAGAAACGGAAACCGAACCTTAAGGTTCTTGGTTTCCTTAAACTGAGAAGTTTTCTAAACAAATTTAGTAGATTATTATGAAAATGAGTTTCTGTGATAAAAAAAAAGGTTTTCGGGGCTGTCGGGTGTCTCGGGAATAATCGGGTTGATGTCGGGACATAAAATGGATTTTAAACTACATGCTGAATTTCGGGCAGATTCTGTTGGTTAAGTTCGGGACTATTTTTACCACACTTAAAATATGTTTTTGGATTTTTGGCCCGAGCTGGTCTCTAGTTTTCCGAGTCCTCTTTCCGTTGCCTCTGACGGCTCGTCGGTCTGACTTGTCATTTGAAAGTTAATGTTGTTTTTGTAAACCATCGCATAATAGTTTTCGGTTCAGCTATTCCGTCTTGTGCGTCTGTTTTGAGCCCCTTCTATGTGGATTGAAGTTCCGATGTCTTCTGACAAATTGTAGTCCTCTGAGTTATTTAGCTACTATAAAAAGTTGAATAAAATCTAGTGAACCATTTGAGAGTTATGACCGTTTCCGTAAGAGTGCTGCGTGCTGTCAACTTCTATTGGAAATAATTTTGAGCCGAGTATTAATCCTAGTCTTGTGATGCATTGTAGGATCCTTTAGGAGCTGAGTTGTGACTCTTGTACGTGCCGAGGATTCCTTAGGAGCTTACGTTTATCGAGGTGGGCAATCTCACTATAAACTTGTACTTACTTTCGATTCATGACTATGTGCTATATGTTATGAATTGTCTTGTTGATTGAGATTGAGTATTCATTGTGCGATTTATCTGAGTTATCTGTGATCTGAGTTATCTGTTTACTGAGTTATCTGAGTTCTGAGTTCTAGAGTTAAAACATTAAACATAATATACTTGACTTGACACCGAAGAGCACTGGTGTCAGATGTTTGTCTTGGCACCGAAGAGTAGTGGTGCTAGGCGTTTTGACTCAACACGTAGAGTACAGGTGTTGAGCCTTGAGGTGGTGTGAGGCGGGTCGAGGTTGATCTCTCAGCCCAAGTCACAATAGCGCGCTATATAAATTAAAATCTGAGAAAAAAATTTTGTTTAATTGAGTAGAGTCTTTAGGGATCACTTATGTGACTTGAGTTGTTTGTATTTATTTGTTTATTTTGATATTATTCACTCAACGATGGCTGACCCCAAACACTCCCCCCCATTTTGCAGGTATTAGAGCAAGTGCATTGGATGAGCTGTTACTTGATGAGCTTTTATGGATTTGGATTTCAACGTTTATTTTGAGTCAAATGTTTTTAAAACAATTATTTTATTTTGAGTCAAATGTTTTTAAAACAATTATTTTATTTATTCCGCATTTAAAAACCATGAGACGGTTTATTTTTATTTTAATGAGATGGAACCGTTTGTTTACTTGTACTTTTGGGAAAATGATTATATTATTTATTTAATTTTTTTTTAAATTTTCCATGATTTTTGGGATGTTACACAAGAACTCTTACATCCAGAGATAATATTCAGACATTTAGGATAACCACGTTATAAGAACTCTTACATCCAGAGATAATATTCATAAAATGAATAACACTAACATATTTTCCTTTCGCATCATGATATTTCTTAATTTGAGTAATAGACATGGAGCAGGGATCTTGTTCTATATACTCGAATTTTTCTCGACACTGATTTCGACTTTCTGCAGTAACGGATTACCGAATGATCTAATCATTCTCCGAGCGCGGCCACGCATTTAAGTAGTCTTAATCGTCAAGCGGCCATGAAATATCTCTTCTAGTTAAAGAAGGTGCAAATTCCATCTTGACAATTTGCGTTATCTTGCCCACGACTTCCGCTGTCTTAGTCAGGTTCCTTATGATCACCCTTTTTACGGTGTGACGTTAGATAAATGCTGAAGATCAGAATTTGTCGCGTCTCAAACCAAATGTCTCAGGTCAGAGGACATCTACTCGAAATTACTTATGCTTGGGCTCCATGAAGTAATCTCGATCTTTTTGTCACGTCTAATGTTTAGCAAACCCTGTAAATATCTATGAATATTTATTTTAACAACACTTGTTTCTCTATTCAATAAATATGAATAGATAAATATTCATAATGGTATTAACTCTTGAATATAGCTCCCACTAAATTCAAGCAACCACAGACATTTAGATACTCAAAACTTTATGTATCAAGGATAGGTTTAAAACATGTTAAGAATAGATAATGTGAAAATATTACGTAAAACTTTCTATTTCAATCCCACGAAATGTTATTACATAATGTATCGATTTCAAACATATCTATGGATCATAATCAAAATTACTAGCTACCAATATCTAGGTACTGCATGCCTATAGCGTGCGCATGTTTCTCATGCTTTGGTCCATCTAGTGGTTTTGTCAACGGGTCAGCAATGTTGTCATGCGTTGGTATATTCTTAATTATAATATCACTCTCTCTAACATGCTCACGTATGAGGTGATATTTTCTGCGTACATGCAAGACTAGGAAGATTACTATGCTCCCACTGAATTTTGTGTAGACACACGCCTCGAACTCACTCTTGACAAAACCAAATTCTTTGATTCTTTTGTCAAAGTGTAAGTTCCAACTTCTAGATGCTAGCTTCAATTCATAAATGGATTTTAGCAATTTGCATACTTTATCAGGATTCTTTGGATTAGTAAAACCATCCGCTTGTATCTTGAATACGTCCTCATTCAACTCCCCGTTAAGGAAGGCGGTTTTAACATCCATTTGCCCTATCTCATAGTCGTAATATGCTGATATGGCCATAAGAATTCTAATAGACTTAAGCATGGCGACTGGCGAGTAGGTTTCAGAATAATCCACACCATGTGTTTGCGTAAAACCCTTTGCGACAAGTCGTGCTTTGTAAGTATGCACATTTCCATCCATGTCAGTTTTCTTCTTGAAAACCCACTTGCATCCAACAGCACGTGACTGTGGTGGCAAGTCTGACAACACCCAGACTTGGTTGCATACATGGATTGCATCTCTGCTTCCATAGCCTCGAGCCATCTTTCAAACTCCACGCCGTCAGCAGCCTCGCTGTATGTCAATGGTTCTAGTAGACTTCCATCATCTTCATCGATCATGAATCCAAGATACCTAACTGGTTATTGGCGTGGTCTACTGGACCTACGAGGGTTGTGTGTTTCTTCTTCCTCAATCGGTGGGTGTGGTTGGGAATCAACAATTCTTTGTTGAATTACTGGTTCGACAGAAGTCGTAGGTAGATCTTCATTCTCTTCAATTTCTTGAAGTTCTATTTCTTTTCTTGGAGTTTCTGTCCCGAGAAACTTCTCCTCCCAGAACACACCTTTCCGAGCAAAAAAAAGTTTGTTGTCTCCCTGATGATAGAAATAGTATCCTAAGGTTTCCCTTGGATATCCAACGAAGATGAACTTATCTGACTTGGGGTTTAGTTTGTCTGTGAAGTTACGTCTAACGTACGCCTCACAACCCCAAATCTTGAGAAAAGACAATCTTGGCTTTCTCCCCGTCCAGTGCTCGAACGGAGTCTTTTCTACTTACTTGGTCGGAACCCTATTCAGTGTGAATGTTGCAGACTCGAGTGCATGTCCCCAAAATGATAGTGGTAGTGGGCGCAACACATCATTCAACGTACCATGTCTAACAAGGTGTGATTCCTCCTTTCTGATACACCATTCATCTGAGGTGTATACGTAGGTGTGAGTTGTGAAACAATCCCACATTCCTTCAAATGATCGTCGAATTCTTGGCTCAAATATTCGCCTCCTCGGTCAGACCGAACTGACTTATATTTCTTGCCTAGTTGGTTCTCTACTTCCATCTGATATTCTTTGAACTTGTCAAAGCTCTCATACTTTAGTCTCATAAGAAAGACATAACCATACCTACTGAAGTCGTCAGTAAAGGTAATGAAGTAGCGGTATCCACCTCTGGCTTCTAGAGTAAAGGGTCCACACACATCAGTGTGTATAATCCCTAACACTCGCCTGCCCTTTCATTGAAATGGTTGAAAGGGTCTTTTGTCATTTTGCCAGATAAACATGATTCGCATATGGCATATGATTCCAAATCAAATGGTTCTAGAATTCCATCATTGTGGAGCTTCTTAATGCGAGTCTCGTTTATATGACGTAAACGACAATGCCAAAGATAAGTTTGATTCAAGTTGCTCCTGGATCTTTTACTTATATGATACACGTCTCGTTCTATGTTATTTAGATTTAACGTGTATAGACCAATTGAGAATTTGTTTTAAAATATAAAATATCATCTTTTAAACACGAATTTTTTTTCATAAAACTCATAATAAAAACCACTGTCTATAAGTAAATCAAAAGAAATAACAATCTTGATAAGTCTAGGAACATAATAACAATCTTTAAGTTCCAAAACTCTTCCTGAAGGCAACTTGAGAAGATATGTTCCTACGGCTTCGGCTGCAACCTTGGAACCTTCGCCTACTTGTAGTTCAACATCCCCTCGTCCCAGCCTCCTGTTCTTCTTAAATCCCTGCAAATGATTGCAAATGCGATGACCACATCCGGTATCCAATACCCAGGATTCACTAGAAGTAACGAGACAATCAATCATGAAGATACCTGAATCACTGAAAAATTCAGTGTCCAACAGTCCCACATCGGACTTGTGCTCGCAAATATCCTTGCTGCCACAAGTTCGGCAACACAAATCAGCAAAATCTCTTAACCAATCATCGAACTCATCCATCTGAACCTCGGGAAGTGGTTCTTCCTCTAGCCTTTGAACATCGCGTATACATAACAGATTCTCGTGTAGTCCTGCAACGGTCAAATCAAAACTCCCAACCAAACGTACCACCTTATCCTGATAGTATTGAGTGAGGGAACCAAACAAGAACAGAACTTGTTCATGTTGGTTTGATGTGCCAGTAACTTGGGTGAGACAATCTAGTAACCTTCTTATGTCAGTAAGATGGTCACTTAATGGTTTACCTTCTTGCATTTTCTTTGACAAGATTTCTTGCAAAATGATTTGCTTACTATCTTTAGTACTATCTTTAAACGTCTCCTCAAGATGCTGGATAAACATAGTTTCTTACGTAGATTATCAGTAAGCTCTGATAATGAAGTAAGAATAAGAATCGACATAATTTGTGATTCATCAGCCAGATACTGATAATAAGCGTCAAGCTCATCATCCTGGGCATCTTGCTCTGGTTGTCCCTTGGGCACCTCATCTATCACGTACAGTAGATCTTGTGCCTTTAGGAAGTTCCTAAAATGCACATTCTAAATTTTGTAATTTGGACCAGTAAGCTTCCATTTTCCAGTAATGAGCCTTCGTGATTCAATCGGTGTGTAAAATGGAATTTCTAACAATACAGACATCTATAAGAAAAAAAACAAACGGTTAGTATCATTATATAAATAAATAACTTCTAACATTATTACCTTTTAAGAATAATAGTTAGACTAGGATCCATATTTCACGCCCTCTAAAGCAAGGTTTGGGCACTTCCCATTAGAGCCACGCTATTTCTGGTAGGTATAGCCATACCGATCGCCTCTAAACTAGAAATGATTCTAGATGTTCGGGATATCAAGTTGAACAACAAACTTGTACATGTTTTAATCCCTCTAGTGCATTTTGGGCCGGGACTCCCGATTATGACCAAAATAGATCGTACCACCTAAGACAGTGCGATGCCTTGCGCCGGGACTCCCGATTATCACAAGACCCTACGCACCCTGACACTCGCAATGATTTGAATCCACATCTAAGGTTCTTTCTCCTTACAATGTGAATATTGTTGAACAAGTGAGGTGTTCCATTAGGTGGGTTGCACTCTGATCTAAGATTTTCTATAAAGGATTTTCCTTTGTTCGAAAAACGTTAGCCAGTTTTTAACCTTTTAAAATTGCTTGGTTTTTATAAACTAACTGTTTATAAACTCCACTTTTAATTTTGTCTTTATAAAACTTGGTTTAAAAACAAACTGTTTACTTTGCCATCATTAATTTAAAACTTGGTTTTCTAAACAAACTGTTTATAATCACCATCTTTTTATTAAAACTTGGTTTTCTAAACAAACTGTTTATAATCACCATCTTTTTATTTCAAATAAAGTAAAATAAAGAAATAAAATAAATACATGCAATTTCGAAAATTGCTATGCCATAACCCCAAAGAGTTGGTCTTGTGTTTTGTTTGTTTAAAAATTAAAATTTTAATAATTTCCGAAAATTAAATTAAAAATTTCGGAACATTGTGAAACAAACACAATGTCACGACTTTTGGGTTATGTCATTCTAAATACATAAATAGACTGATAATTATTAATTTCCAAACTGATAATTATTAAATTACCCATAAACTGGTTTCTAATTTCCCCCTTAATGTTATATTTATCTTGATTTTAATAAACTATTAAATCATTAGGGTTAATAATTTTATTATCTTTTATTATTAATTAAATTAAAAAATTATATATAATCTAGTCAAGATCTATGTAAATCTATCCCTTTGATTTTATTCTTGATATTTAATCAAAAATCAAAAGATTCACATAGATTGACTTACCAAGTAAAAGAATATACATAAAATCTTGTAGATTCTTTATTCCCGATTTAGGTTACATAAAAATCTTGTACCCTAAATACGATAACTTGGTCACCAAGAAACCATCACCCAAACCGAGACTCGGTGGGCTTGGTTTCGGTCGACCACTCGGTCGTCGAACCATGCCTCAACCGAATCTCGGTTGGTTTGGTTCCGACTCCCGTTTTAATTTTTAATTAATTTATAATAATAATAAACATTTTTCTTTTTATCTAAAAATCCTATTCAATCCAATTGTTCATAAACTTGAACAACTTTTCTTGGATCAAACTTTCTAGGGTTTTTCTTACTAAACAAAAAGAAAAATTAATTTCTTTTATCTTGAAACCTATTTAATCCAATTGTTCATAAACTTGAGAAATTTTCTTGGATTAAATTTTCTAGGTTTCTTTCTAAGATAAAAAAAAACTTACTATTATATATATATATATATATATATATATATATATATATATATATATATATATATATATATATATATATATATATATATATATTTATATACACACGAAATTTCGAAAAAAAAAAGGAAGGGAAAAAGAAACCTAATTTCTTTTTATCTAGAACCTATTCAATCCAATGCTCATTCAAAACTTGAAGAACACATACTTGGCCGAAAATTCTAGGGTTCTTTTCTAGACAAAAAAGAAAAAAACTAAACTGAATCCCATTGATATTCGTAGTAAGCTATGATACCACTGTAGGAAAACCTTGTAGGATTCACATGGCGGAACTTGAATCCCACATTACTGGATCTCTACTAATCAATGGGATCACAAGAAGAAGAAGATTAAGAACATTACCTTTAGATTGCTAAAGAATGATCCACCTCTACTGCACGAACTGAACAGGCTGCAAGACCGCGTTGTACCAACAAAGTAACACACAAAGGCTTGTGTGTGTGTGTGAGTTCGGTCGAACTCGAACCCGAAACCCCTTGGTGTTCTTCGGCCGTCGACGAGAGAGGAGAGGGGGAGATTAGGGTTTTGAGTGTGTAAAGTGATTAGCCTAAAACCCTTGTCCCTTAGTCCTTATTTATATGGAACTAAGTTACCTTTTAGGTCCTTGGAGTTTAATTATGATTAATCTCACAATTAAACTTCCTCTTGTCACTTTTAACCCTTGGACTTTTACTAGTTAATTAATTAACTATTAATTAACTGTCCGTTAAATATTTAACTTAATATTTAACCTTCCTCTTAAATAATAATTAACTTATTATTATTTATTCTCTTCTTTATAATTAACTTAACTAATTAATTATTCCACACAACTTACTTTATTCGGTTGTCCATTATTGGGTGTGTAGTGGTGTGACTAGTACCTTATAACATTGGACACGGTGACACGTGTACTTACCTGAGCACATAAATCCTTCACCAGAGACATCTCAAGACTCCTTATGAGTTATATCATGGCAGAATTCCTAATGTGGAGTACTTCCACATCTTTGGGAGTAAATGCTTCATTCTCAGTACTAAGCAAAATCTCAAAAAGTTTGCTCCCAAAGCAAATGAAGTTATTTTTATGGGCTACTCACCACACTCCAAAGCCTTCAGAGTGTATGTACTTTCAACAAAGGTGATTGATGAATCTATCCATGTTAATTTTGATGAACAAATGGATGAGCATTCTAATTTAGCAAAAGAGGACATAAGGGGTATTGAAACCTTATGTAATCCAGAAAACTCCAATGCTGAATAGCCCAAAAGTCACCCATATCATGGTTCACATGATATGAATGATGATGATCAAGACTTCACTCAGTATGCTAAAACTTCAACAAATACTGAAGTTCCCAACACTGAAAACTTCAACACAGAGTCTACAAATCTTGATCTCAATCATTCCACCTATGAAGCAGGAGAAACTTCAAATCCATCACTTGAACCAACCATAAATCTGCAAAATGAAGAAACCAGCAATCATGTGCAGTCCAATACTGAATCCACCTCTATCCAGTATGAGATTGGCAACCACTCAGTCCAACAAGAAGTTATTGATACTACTTCAAATGCTACCTTAGGATCAAATCTAAGGGAACACAAAGACCATCCTCATAAAAATATCATTGGTCCTGTTGAAGAAGGAGTACAAACAAGAAGAAAACTGAATTTTGAACCTCAGGCTACTGCAAATTTTTGTCTCTTTTCAAGCTTCTTATCTACCATTGAACCCAAGAAGGCTGATGAAGCCTTACTAGATGAAGACTGGGTAGAAGCTATGCAAGATGAGCTTACAGAATTTGAAAGAAACAAAGTTTGGAACTTAGTACCACCCCCAACTGGCAAAACTATCATTGGTACTAAGTGGGTGTTCAGAAATAAAGTGGACAAAGATGGTGTTGTAATCAGGAACAAAGCACGACTGGTTGCTCAGGGATACAGGCAAGAAGTAGGAATTAACTATGATGAAACCTTTGCACATGTTGCAAGAACTGAAGCAATTAGGTTATACCTTTCATATGCAGCATTCAAAAACTTCAAGGTTTATCAAATGGGTGTCAAGAGTGCCTTTTTAAATGGAAAACTGCAAGAGGAAGTTTATATTAAACAACCCCCAGGTTTTGTTGATCCTAAATTTCCTAATTACGTTTTCAAGCTTGACAAAGCTTTGTATGGGCTCAAACAAGCTCCAAGAGCCTGGTACGAAACCCTGTCTGAGTACTTAATTGAAAATAAATTTACATGTGGTAGAATTGATAAAACATTATTTTCAAAAAGAAAAGGGTCTGACATCCTACTGATTCAGATATATGTGGATGACATTATCTTTGGTTCCACTGACAAATCAATGTGTGATTGGTTTTCCAAGATTATGTCATCTCAGTATCAGATGAGTATGATGGGAGAACTTACTTATTTTCTAGGTTTACAAGTTGATCAAAAGCCTTATGGCACCTTTATAAACCAAAGTAAGTATGTGCATGATATGCTAAAAAAATATAAATTTGAAAACTTATCTTCTATGTACACCCCTATGAGTACTCAGGATAAGATAAGTAAGGATGAAACTGGGAAACCAGTATGTCAATCCACATACCGAGGTATGATTGGTTCCTTACTTTACTTAACAGCTAGCAGGCCTAATATCATGTTTGCAACATCTTTGTGTGCTCGGTATCAGGCTTATCCCAAAGAATCACATATGAAGGTTGTTAAGAGAATTTTTAGGTATTTATCTGGTACTCCTAATATGGGTCTTTGGTATCCCAAAGATTCAAATTTTGCTCTTGAAGGGTACACAGATGCGGATTATGCAGGCTGCAAATTGGATAGAAAAATCACAAGTGGAGGATGCCAATTCCTTGGTGGAAGATTAGTTGGTTGGTCATCCAAGAAACAAAATTCAGTAGCAACTTCAACTGCAGAGGCTGAATATGTAGCTGCAGGAAGTTGTTGTGCTCAACTTTTAACAACACACCAATTCATTGTGATAACAAGAGTGCTATTGCTATCACTGAGAATCCAGTCTATCACTCAAGAACCAAGCACATTGATATCAAATACCACTTTATCCGAGATAATGTGGAGAAGGGTAAGGTTCATGTAGACTATGTCCCAACTGAGGACCAATTGGCTGATGTATTTACTAAACCTCTTTCAGAAGAAAGGTTTATGTACTTACTAGGACAATTGGGCATGCTTAACCCTTGAAAAAATTTTCTCCTCAAAATTCTTTCCTATACTGATTTTTCAGTATTGACCCAATACTGAGCCTTTCAGTATAGCTCGTCTGGTATACTATTTTTAATTTTTTGTAAATTTTTTATTGATTTATACATTAAATAAATGTTTTTATTATTTTAAAAAAAATTAATTTAATTTTTTTTAACTCTAAATCAGTATTGACAGTCCTTGAGTTCAACACCGATTTCAAAACCTCATACTCCCCAACGGTTACTTTCCTTAATAGAAAAGTTACCGTTACAATAGGATAAGGCTGTCATTTCGACTTTTTTACTTCCCAATACTGCAATGATTATCAATTAAGAGTATAAATAATCGTTTTCTTCAAATTTAAATCATTTTCTCGCTTATTTACTCTCTTTCTTTTTCAATACTCTCTGTGATTAACAATTTCACATCTCTTTGCAAAGCAAATTTCAATTCTTAATCACAGAACAATGGCAAATTTCGCGTTCATCCGCCCAAATGACGCACCAGCAAAGGACTTTCAACGAGATGAACTTCCAAAATTTACGAGGAACAATATAACTGTTAATTTCGATATTCCTCAAGGTTGGATATGCCCTCAATTTCGTCTCATGATTTCTTATCTGGGGCATAGTCCAATCTCTGCTGCTCTTCAACTTTTTCCAAGAGCAATTTATCCAGCAATGTTCTGCGAATTTTGGTACACCGCAGACTTAGACTCTCTAGATATGATCACAGGCTGGGTAATTCGAGGTCAAAGACGAGCATTCGTGTCAACGGCCATCATCAGAAGAGATTTGCAACTTCCAGAACACGTTGAATATGATGCATTTGTTGATCGTGATACTGCACGATCAGTATTGCCGCTTTTAGGAAGACAAAGGACAACGGGAACAATCAAAAGGCATGAATTTGGTCCTATGTGGGGAATTATGATCTCTACCATAATTCGGTGTATGACCCACAAAACAGGGGCTCTAGATCAAATCAATGATTTTGGAATGCAAATAGTACATGCCATGTACCACAACAGGCACATTGATTATGCTAGACTGATCTTCAATGAGCTAGCCTCTCAAATTCAGGCAGGACAAAGGAATCCTAATGTTCCTTTTTGCAGGTTTTTATCACTTATCTTTCAAAACTCCATGCCAGAAGATATGTATGATGATTTTGATGGAGTTAGAGATGATCTTCCTCCCATCCATGAAAAGATATTCTTTCATCAGCCTTGGGAAGATGAACCACCACTCAGTGCTTCCATGTTAGCCATTGCAGAGGCTCATATGGATGATAATGAAGATGAAGATGATACTGATGCAGATGATGATAATGATGATAATGGTGATGATGATGCTAATGATAATGATGATGTTGAGATGGAGGATGCTCAACCCCCGCCAGTCCAAGAACCAGAACATGATGTTCCCAATACTGAATCAGCTTCTGATACTGAAGACCAACCCTTAATCATCAGAAGAAGGGTTAGAAGAAGGTTAAGTCCAGTCATTATGGTTGCACTCTCAACGGACTCAGTGTTGCACAGTCTACATCCAACACTGACTCCTTAACTAGAAGACCAACATCAAATAGCTTCTCATGCTGACCTTCCAGACCCAGAACAAGAAAACATTGCTCTACCACCACCAAACATGTAACCACATGTGTCCATTGGATGTTGAAATTGCATATGAGCAACAAAATTTGGAAGAAGAAGCACAAGAAAGAGAACCACAAAATCAAGAGGGTGCTGGAGGTTCCAATCAACATACAAATGATCCAGCACCTATCTCTGTAGAAGGGAGAAGGGAATCTGACAAAGCCTCAGGTATGAATTTCTAATAAAGCCCTCAAACTCCTATATACATTATTTTTTTCCAAAACCAAGAGACTAAGTATTGGCATGTACCAACTCAATACTGACCAAAGTCTCAAACGATTTTTTTTAAAATATATATCCTCTTAAGGCCAACATAGTTAGCCCACTACTACTATGAAAAATTCCTACACTGAGCACAATAGATCATTGTCAGCCTACATTTGTCTTAACATATAAAAAGACAATGGTGGTTGATGTCACACTGACACCCACTGGAACTGCTTCTATCATACCCAATTTATGATAAATTGGATAACATGATTTAAGAAATGATCAAGTAAAAGATTAATGTATATAAAAACCCTAGTGCCGCCGGCCATTTTTTTCTCTGAAGTTTCGTTTCCGATCGTCGGGGTAGGAGGGAGGGTTGGGTGTTCTTTTTCTCTGGATTCATGAGCAAGTTCAAAAACTGCGCTAATGAAGAGGGATGGGTTTAGAGGATTGGTAGGAAAGAATCATCGTCGAAGCAGCAATATGTGAAAAAAATCGACAATCCATTCCAAAAAGAGGTGAAGAAGGTTGCGTCTTCATTTCTTATCACCAATTTTCCTCATCATCTGGATGAGAATCAACTTTGGTCGTGGTGCAAGTCGTTTGGGAAGGTTGCTGATGCGTATATCGCAAAAAAGAATACAAAGTATGGTAAGCGTTTCAGTTTTATAAGGTTTTTGGGTATCAATGATGAAGAGAATTTTGCTAGACTGTCAGAACAATGGATGGGATCGTATCACGTGTACGTTTCTGTGGTGAGGTTTAATAGGGTCAAGTCTATTAAACGTACGCAGGATCATAAAGTTGCTGATTTAGGTAATTCTAGACCTAATAGATCATACGCTAGTGTAGTAGGAGGGGGAGGGGGTCGAAGGCTATGTCAGAATCCTCTAATCAGTCGTTGGAAACGACTGAGTTAAGAGGGTCTGATCTCTTGGTGATTGAGGATTCTGAGACGGTAGTATTGGCGAAAGTTAGAGAAATTGCGTCCATGTCTCAACTATATGTTATTCTACATAATGAAGGTTTTACTGATGTGGAGATCAATCAAGTTGGTGGTTACTGGGTTTGGATTGAATTTTCTTCGTCCAAAGCTTGCAGTAGGTTTAAAAATGGTGATTGGCAGGCATTTTTCTCATCTATTCAGCATGTAGTCAGTAATTTTACAATTGATGAACGCATTTGTTGGATCGAGATTGATGGCCTTCCTTTGTGTGCATGGGATTCTGATGTATACAAAAAAATCAGTGGGTTATGGGGTAAATTTTTGTTTTTCGATGAATTTGATGATAATCCCAGTAGAGGGAAACTTTGTATTAGCACTCTGGCAGTGAATGTGATAAATGAAAATATAAAAGTCATGGTGGAAGGAATGTCTTATTCGGTGAGGGTGAAGGAATCAGGTATGTGGAAGTGCAAAATTATTAAATTAAATAGTGAGGCGGATTCAGTTGACAATCAAACGGATGGGGAGGAAGATAATTTAATCCATGAGATTCTCGATGAAGAGGACGTGAGTGTGGATGAAGAATTGAATCACTCTCCTTTGAAGTCCCCGGATAGGGTGAATTTAGATTCCCCGTTGCAGTAAGGTGATGAGGTACCAATTTCGGTTGGTGATAATAATCAAGAGGTGGTTGAGAAACTTGACAAATCAGTTTTGTTTTCGGTAGAGGATGGGGCGGGGGAAAAGGATACACCAGAATCAGATTCGGTCAGTTGTCCGCCCGGTTTTGAAAAATTTAAAAGACCGAGTAAGAAGGTGGTAGAAGAAGGGAAGGACTCTAAATCTTGTAGTTCTTTGTTTGGCAGGAAGAAGAAGGGTGTAGGGGGTTAGGAAGAGTCACAAAGCATAGGAGTCATAAATGTTAATGATGAAGGTTCTCTCCATTAATATTCGGGGCATAGGGGAGGTGGAGAAGAGGTAGTGGATAAAAAGATTGTGTTATCAACATGGCGTGGTGTTTTTAGGCGTTCAAGAAACAATCATGTCTAAGGTTGATTTATTTAAAATTAAGGCTCTTTGGGGTAATTATAAATTTGATTTTGCATGTTGATCGGCTCGGGGCATTGAGGCGGTATACTTTCTATTTGGGACCCTGCGGTGTTCAAAAAAGAAGTATTTTTTGTCATGAAAATTATGTTATAGTCAATGGTAAATGGTCGGGAATTCAAGAAAACATACATTTTATCAATGTCTACGCTCCTCAAAGTGTTGAAGCGCGCAGATTGATATGGGACGAGATTAGTTCGTATATTCAACAAGCGAATGGGAAGGTGGTTATGTTTGGAGATTTCAATGAAGTTCGGTTAGAAGCAGAAAGATTCGGGTCTATTTTTAATGAACATGGTGCTAGGATGTTTAATGACTTTATTGACCATAATATGTTGATCGATCTTCCTTTAGGGAGAAGACAATTCACGTGTATGAATAAACATGCTACCAAAATGAGTAAGCTAGACAGATATCTTTTGTCGGAGAATATATGTAGTGCTGATCCGTCTTTACAAGTTGTGGCTTTGGATCGTGATTTATCAGATCATATTCCTATTTTATTACAATCTAAGCAAGTGGATTATGGTCCTATTCTGTTTCGAGTTTATCATTCTTGGTTAGAATCGGAAAACTTTGATGAAGACATAAAGAGTGCTTGTAATGAATTTAATCAGGTTCATTCTTCTAGTATTATTTTGTTTAAAAATAAACGTAAATGTTTTAAACAAGTGTGTCGTGATTGGAGTAGGCAGCAAAAAGAATTAAACTTCTTAAGATCTTCTTGGTTGCGTAATCAGCTTGCTATTATTGAAAAAAAGTTGGAGATCGGATGTGTGACGGAGGAAGAGAAAGCCAGTAGACTTGAGTACATGAATGAGTTAAAAAAAAAAGACAGACTCGTTAATATTCATTTATGTCAAAAACTCAAATTAAAATGGGTTGTGGATGGAGACGAAAACTCGAAATTTTTTCACGGGTTGTTGAACCAAAGAAGGCGACAACAAATGGTGAAAGGGATTATGGATGATGGTGTTTGGCAAACTGATCCTGTAGTGGTGAAAAAAGTGTTCATTGATTATTATAAAGAGAAATTTAAAGGCATTGAATGTAATATTCCTCCGGGTAGAACTGATGGATATTCTCAATTATCTGAGTCGGATGTGCATGATCTGGAATCTTTGTGCACTATGGGGGAAGTAAAACAAGCGGTTTGGAGTTGTGGGAGCGAAAAAGCTCCGGGGCCGGATGGCTTTTCATTTAAATTTATTAAGAAGTATTGGGATTTTGTTAAGCTCGATATTTTTAACTCAGTGTCCGAGTTTTTGGCAAATGGAAAGATTCCTTCCGGGTGTAACGCGTCGTTTATTACGCTTATCCCTAAAACTCCAAATCCTACGTTCGTGAAAGACTATCGTCCGATTTCTCTAATCAGAATTCAATATAAAATAATCGCTAAATTGCTTGCTTTAAGGTTAGCTAAGGTGGTGGATAAATTAATAAGTAATGAGCAATCCGCGTTTATTAAAAGAAGACAAATATTGGACGGTCCACTAGTTATTAGTGAAATCATGGATTGGTATAAAATTCGTAAAAGAAAGCTGTTAATTTTCAAAGTTGATTTTGAAAAAGCTTATGATTCGGTGAGTTGGGATTATATTGAATATGTCTTGTTGAATATGGGGTTCGGTAGTAAATGGAGAAATTGGATACATGAATGTTTAAATTCTTCCACGACTTCTGTTCTTATAAACGGAAGCCCTACGGAGGAATTCAAGTTATTTCGTGGGTTACGTCAAGGTGACCCATTGTCTCCATTCTTGTTTATTTTGGCTATGGAGGGCCTTCATATGTTAATTCAAAATTCAGTGATAGAGAAAAAATTCAGTGGTGCGGTGGTGGGTCACGATAATATAAATATTTCGCATTTATTTTATGCGGATGATGCCGTGTTGGTATCGGATTGGAGTCGAGAAAATATTCAAGAAATTACAAATATTTTGGAGGTGTTTTATGAACAGTCGGGTCTTAAAATCAATATGTTCAAATCAAGTTTGTCGGGTATTAGAGTTTCGGTGGAGGAGCTGGAATCTA
This sequence comes from Calendula officinalis, assembly GCA_963853835.1. Lineage (NCBI taxonomy): Eukaryota > Viridiplantae > Streptophyta > Magnoliopsida > Asterales > Asteraceae > Calendula > Calendula officinalis. The sequence continues at coordinate 53,066,241 of OY970830.1, forward strand.
CTTGCTCAGATTTTGGTTGTGTAGCGGGGCAGATTCCATTTGTTTATTTGGGTATTTCGGTGGGCCAAAATGGTCGTCTTGCTAGTAAATGGAATACTATTATTGATAAAGTTCGAGCTCGTTTGTCTTCTTGGAAAGTAAAAATGCTTTCTATTGGTGGCCGCCTTACGCTTATTAAATTAGTGTTGGGTAGTTTGGCAATTTATTGGATGACGATTTTTAAAATGCCTTCGTCAGTGTTAAACAAACTAGAACAGTTGAGAGCTAAGTTCTTTTGGGGAGGTTCCGGAGAAGAAAAGAAGCTTCATTGGGTGAAGTGGGATGTGTGTTTAGCTGATATTTCAAAGGGTGGGTTAGGGATTGGAAGTCTAGAAGCTTTAAACTTGGCTCTATTATTGAAATGGCGTTGGAGATTTTTTAATGAAAAAAAACGCGTTGTGGTGTAAAGTTATTAAATCTATTTTCGGCCAAGACGGCAGCTTTCTCTCTAATTTAAATCATCGATCTAGAAATGGTGTTTGGGTCAGATTATTGGCTCAGCGAATTATCTTCATGTAAATCAAATTATTCAGCATAATTCGATTCATTATAAATTAGTGAGTGGAGCTTCAATTAAGTTCTGGACGGATGTTCGGTGAAACTACGTCCCCGTTGCATTTATTGTTCAATCGGTTATATAGGTTGGAATTGAACTCTTTTTGTAAGGTTAGTGATCGGTGGTCAAACGAGACGTGGTGTTCTAATTGGCGGAGGAACATTAGAGGGGGGTTAGAACAAGCTCAACTGATCGACCTTATGAATATTATTCGGGAGATTCGGCCAGTAGAAGGGGAAGACAATGTAGTATGCAGTTTGGGTGATAAATGTGATTTCACGGTTGGTGAAGCTAGACGGTATATTAATAATTGGTTGGATCCCGGGTTTACTGATAATAATAATGCATGGTGTAAATTGATTCCTATTAAATTTAATATCTTCATTTGGAGACTTAAACTTGACCGTCTTCCTACGAGGTTTAACTTATCAGAAAGAGGTATGGATATCGGTTCTATTTTATGTCCTACGTGCAATTCGGGGATCGAGACAGTGGCTCATTCAATTTTTAATTGTAATGTAGCTGGGGAGGTTTGGTATGCAATTAACAGGTGGTGCGGTATTGAAGGGGTGCGCTTTGACTGTTTCGATGCGTGGTAGGGAAAGATTTCGTCGATGCCAAGAGCGAATAGCCGAAGACACAAAGGTTTGGTGATCGGTTTCACGGCATGCTGGATTCTTTGGAGATATAGGAATTCCGTGTTATATGATAGTGCTAGAATTCGTAGATCCGAGTTAGTTGATAGTATTAAATCCTTTTCGTTTGTTTGGTTTACTCATCGAAACCATGTTAAGGTTTCATGGGTCGATTGGTTAATTTGTCCTATGTAATGTTTTAATCTAGCATATTGCTAGATTCTCGTGGTTTAATATATTTTGGAGGTCCTCGGGGCGGGGGGGGGGGGGGGTGATGGCAATGTCGAAGCTCAGCCCGCTTGGAAGCAGTCAAGGCCCACAATGAACCCACCTCCGATTCCATTCATTATCGAATAGCAAACCGGTGGGTTAATTGCTCTCTGGTCCAATTTGCGATCAACCCGGGGCTTTAAACAGCAGCCCAAGCAAATAGCGATCACCTCATTCCATATCTCAATCGGGGGGAATTTCAAGAAGCCCGGAATGTTGAACACATTTGGACTGACGGGAGCGTGGGACCCAAGGAATTCCAAAGGTAACGAAATCTGGAACAGTGAACACCGATACTTATACCGGATGATCACGAATACTATTCGGCAAAAAGAGGAAGGTGCCGAAAAGTTGAATATGTACAGTTTGTGGCTATTTCACCAGTTAGTCCACAGGAACCGCCTCACCAACATACCACTCAGTATTGTTGCGTTTCTGAATGGTCAAGCACAGGGACACAAAGGGAAAAGTGGCTTCACGGAAGGCCAATACATTACCCGTTTGGCCAAAGCAGCGATAACTCTGTCACCACGGGTGAGGTTGAGCGTGACGAAGCAAGAAATGAGATTCCTGGACTATAATCAGATGTATGGTATGGGGGTGATCATAAATGCAGTGCAGGGTGTAGAGGATGGGCGGTACGTATGGGAAAGATAACCCATCCACCGAAAATGTTAGGCGGGTCAGGCAGAGGCAACCAGAGCAGCCGCAAGTGCAGGCAGACGCGGAGATGCACCCGGGGGATCAACCGTTTATGGGTCACGGCTATGGGCATGCAGGAGCATTTGGCTCCCAATCAGGCTCATCCTCATTCGACCGGGCTCAATCTTATCAGCAAATGGACATGAGGATGGCCAGGTTTCAAACTGACATTCATAATTTGCAGGAAAGCATGGCTGGGCTCCGGACGGACTTTGGCGGGATGAGGCAATACATGGATAGCATGAACTTACAGCTTCAAAGGAATTATTATCAAGGAGAAAGAGCTCAAGCATTCCAGTACTGGCAAGCCCCCGCAGCACCAGCCGAGGCCAAAAACCTATTGCCATACTGGGGCCCGAACTTGACAGCCCTGCCAAACTACCCGACCTATGAGGACTGGTTCCAACAATATGATCCGATGTCGCCTCGTGATGGGCGTGATTACTGATCACTCTGTTTGGGTCTCACAAACTGATTGTTCAATTTGGTTGTACTCTAAATTATAACTTTTTTTTAGCAAATAATTTCGTTTTCGTTTTATTTTATTATTATTGCCTGATTAAACTATGTTATCATTTTATTTTAGTTTTTGTTCAAGTTATGTTTTGATAGAATATGCTGAGCTTTGGAACTGGATGGAAATGCTCGAAAATGGATCGTGCATTTGGATGATAACAGTACTTGGAACACAAAAATCAAAATACCTTCAGGGAGTACCGTTCCCTTTTGCCTTTTACTTTTTGGTTTATAATTCTTTATTTTTATTGCATTGAGGGCAATGCAACGTTTTAAGTGTGGGCATGGGGTATGGTATCCACCACTTGTTAGTATTCGTAGTAAATCATCTAAAAAAACAAACAAACCAATTTAATCAGAAATTTTTTTAGACACATCTCAACCTTAGAAAACAATTTTCAGACAATAAAGTTCACTTTAAAGGGTAAATTTTTTCTTAGATTTTATGTGTCAATTTTTGTGGCTTTTCGCCGATCTAATTATCTCTTTAACTCGTTAATTAAATCACTTCTTAACTTGGAAAATTTGAAATTCTTGTAAATCTATAGGTATTGTCCTTTAGAAAATTAAGTTTTGTAAAGCTAGCTCCCGATGACGTTAGATTGGATTAGGAGCTTTTAGTTTACATGAATAAATTGCTAAATAATATAAATGAAAAATTTGAGAATCGGTGAGAATATTCATCTGTCCTTGTGCTCCCGACAAGTACGCCCGAGGGGTCCTTCAAATCTAGCATTCTAAGGTCAACTGATCTAGACATGTTGGTCGAAAGTCTTTTACGCGGGTTCACTATGTAAGGTGAGGTTCGAATCGATTCTTGAATAAATACCTAATTAAATACTTAGGGGGAACGATTAGCCGAACTTGGGTTCCCGACAAGTAAGCTCGCGGGGTCCTTTAAACCTAGCATACTAAGGTCAACTGATCTGATATGTTGGCCGAAAGTCTTTTACGCGGGTGCTCAATGAAAGTTGTGGTTCTCTCTTCTAAACAAAATAAATAACTAAAGTTAATAAACATGCAAAGCATGTATAAGAATAAACAAATAAAATAAATAAACATGCAAAGCATGAATAAATAAAGCAGATAAGCTATGAAATGAATAAATAAACTAATTTTTCTTCTTTTAATCTTATTAGTTGGGTGATTTTCATAAAGATGGTATTTATAGGTTAAGCAATGATGAATTAGGATCTAAGTTAAAAGTAGTCTAATTAGCATAGTTAAGGATTTGATTAGATTTGTGAAAAGTTAGCTGATATCTTACACAAACTTGGGCATAAAATATAATGAGAAATTTTAACTGCTAAATGGACTAGGTTCTGAAAATTGTAGTGTTTCTATGAATAATTTGAGATGAAATGTCGATTACATTATAGTTTTATATATCTGATGGAATTATTTTAATGATAATTTGCTTGAGGACAAGCAAAGTTCAAGTGTGGGCATCTTGATATTGGCATATTTATACATATATTTATATGTCAATATACTTATTTTTGTATGTGTTTATTGATTAGAATATGATGTTATCACTCAACTATAGTATTCATTGTGTTTTTCAGGCTATAGAAGAAAAAGTGACAAAAACGGGTCAAAATTGTTAGGTCACAACAACCCTGGATTGATTGTATGAATGATAGATTAATTAGACTTAAGACAATTAAAGTGATTAACACAATATTAGAGTCAAATGTATAATTCCACTAAGTGTGGTATTCTGCGGAATTGCAATACCACTTATCAATTACAATATGTTTATATGTGAAAGGGTAAATTGGTGAGTACTCCTTTGCCAAGTGATCTCTATTTATAATGATATAGAGATCTTACAAAAGAGGCAAGGAGTAACCGAAGGACTGAAAAAGGAAAGTGGCCGAGATCAAAGGGATTTGATCTGGCCAAGTAAAAAAAGAAATGTTTACTCAGTCCTTGTACTCAGTATTGGATGTCAATACTGAGTGACCAAAACTGTCTACTCAGTATTGGACCAAGACTTAGCTAATTTATTCTACATAGTATTCTAAGCTAGTCTAGGCTGTCTTGTTATCCTAAGATCTCAAGGGGTAAGGCTTTTTGCCTTAACAAAAATGACACAAGAAAACGATAATCCCAGAATTTGAAGAAGATAGCGCCGCTGACTATAGATAGCGACGCTATCTACCAACGCGATCTATCACGCTATTTTGGAAGACATCGCGATTTCGAGTCTCTGTTTGCCGAAGAAAAGAAGAGATAGCGCCGCAATCTTGAAGATAGCGACGCGATTTAACGCGGGATTTCGAGAATAGTGACGCGATTTCGAATAGCGACGCGATTTTTAGCGATCTGACACTTATTTAAGCGAGATTTAAGATCTGGATTCATAACTTTTTGACCTAATACAATTGGCAGCCGAAAAATACCCTACGAGCACTCAAGATCAAGATTTCAAGGCTCAAACATTAGTTTTCTATCATCTTTGATTATTACTATGTTTATGTTTATGTTTATGTTTATGTTTCTTCACGTTTGTTTGATGATTTTTAGCATGTCTATGTGCTAATCATCTTATATTCGCTATGATTAGATAAAGTTTAGGTTTTAGGTTTGGATATTCTTAAGATTTATTAATGATTGTTTGAATATTTGGGTTTTTAACAAAGAACCTTTTTGTTACACCTTTACTTTTGCATTATTTAATCTGTTTATTGTTTGGTTGATATAATACTGACAATATTGAATTGATCTAGTAATTCCCCTGACTTTTCATACCATTTGTCTTAGTCAGCGACTCACTAGAAATAGGGGTCCGACATTAGATACCAATAACTGTTAAGGCAAAAAGCCTTACCCCTTTGGATCTTAAGATAACAAGACAGCCTAGACTAGCTTAGAATAGTATGTAGAATAAATTAGCTAAGTCTTGGTCCAATACTGAGTAGACAGTTTTGGTCACTCAGTATTGGAACTCAGTATTGACATCCAATACTGAGTACAAGGACTGAGTAAACATTTCCTTGTTTACTTGGCCAGATCAAATCCCTTTGATCTCGGCCACTTTCCTTTTCCAGTCCTTTCATTACTCCTTGCCTATTTTGTAAGATCTCTATAACACTATAAATAGAGATCACTTGGAAAAGGAGTACTCACTAATTTACGCTTTCACATATAAACATATTGTAATTGATCAGTGGTATTGCTATTCCGCAGCATACCACACTTAGTGGAATTATACATTTGACTCTAATATTGTGTTAATCACTTTAATTGTCTTAAGTCTAATTAATCTATCAATTATACAATCAATACAGGGTTGTTGTGACCTAACAACTGGTATCAGAGCAGGCTAAATTAATTGTTATTTATTCGATCTATTACCCTGGCAGCCATTCCATACACCTACCCTTCCCAAAAATCAAAAACCAGAATGTCTTCAATTGTTGCCCAGTGATGTCAGGAAAGGGAGTGCCAATCTTTGATGGCAAAGATTTCCATCAATGGAAACTAAAAGCTCAGTGGTATCTTGAGTCTATTCATAATGAGATGCTCACTATACTGACTGATGGTCCCATCATTCCTCTAACCATTGAACCTGTTGCATCTACAGACAATGTTCCTGCATCTACAAGAACAATTCCAAAGTTGAAACATACTTGGACAGATACTGATTGTCAGCTGTTCAGTCTAGGCTCAAGGGCCAAGAGTGTGATTGGTAATGCAGTCACAAAAGAGATTCTCAATGGAATCATGAAGTTGCCAACTGCTAAAGCTATGTGGGATAGCTTGACAGTCACTTATGAAGGCACACCACAGGTGAAGTTGCAAAGGAAGAGCAACATGAGAAGAAAATATGAGAACGTCATTGCTAATCCAAATGAAGATCTTACTGCTCTTTACAACAGATTCAACACCATTGTTCATGATCTGATTAGTGTTGGAATTGAAAAGGAAGAGGGAGAACTCTGTCAAAAATTTCTGGACAGTCTTCCTCAACAATTCCTTGATATGACAAATTCTGTCAATGCTGCTAACAACATTGAGTCTTATACTCTTCAAACACTGTATGGCTTGATGTTGAATCATGAAGAGAACAATTCTTCTAGACTGATCAACTGGAAGAAGACTGACAAGACATCTACTGGTATGGCTCTAATTGTTAAACAAGCCTATACTATCATTGAGCCAGATGAACCAGAAGATAGTCTTGAGGATGCTGAGGCAGAGGAATTGGAAACCCAAATGGCTCTCATGTCCATGAAGTTGGATCAATTGAAAAAGAAGAGGCTTGGTGTTAGCTCTTCCAATACTGACCCCAGATCCGGTCTATGCTACAGGTGTGGAAAGCCTGGTCACATTGTTGCCAACTGTCACACTAAGTCTTCTGAAACTGATCAGAATGACAAAATTGCTTACCGAGCTAAACGGTATAGGGACAAATATGTGAAGTTGAAAGCAAGGAGCAAGGGAAAGGGAGCTGCTGGAAATGGAACACCTCATCAGGCACTTTATTCTGAGGCATGGATGGATGATGACCTCGGTGATGATGAGGAAGAGGTTGAGAATAAAGCCTTCATGGCTTTCACTGAAGAAGATTTGAAGAGCACTTTTGAGAGAGATCTCAAAGAAGCTGAGAGAATGAGTGTCCACAGTGATTGGGATTCCACTCAGTTGTACAAGGTGAGTGCCTTTCAAACTTATTCTTTGAATGAAAAAGAAAAAAAAAATTTGTATATGATTGTTGATCTTAAAACTTTAGTACAGAGAGAAAAAGCTTTAAAACTTACAATCTTACAACTAGAAAAAAGTAAATAACGAAAATTTAAATAAATTAGCAAGATTAAAAGATTTGGAACTTGATTTTTTAAACTTACAAGACATGAATCAAAGATTAGCTGATAAAGCACATTTACATAAATTGGAAAAAGAAAAATTTGAAAAACAATGTAAATCATGGGGAAATGCTTCTATTAAGCTAAATAAATGTTTAAATCAACAATTTCCTGACAATGTGAGGGCTGCACTTGGTGTGGATCGTCATTTTAAAACTAGAAATAATTTTGCTGATTTGTTTGAAGAATTTAATCACTTAAATCCTGTTAATTTCGTAAAATCAAAAACTTTTTGTGAAGCTAGTTGTCAAACTGATTCAGATGATGAGGATAGAAACATATCTGACAAAGTCCAACCTATTGGTCCCTCTATCTGTTCTAAGTGCTATACTGGATTACAAGATCTCAGTATTGAATTTCCTGTTACAGAAAAATCTGATACTGAAATCCATGTAGATCAGTATGACACTTCAATTGTTCCACCTTTTGAAGTATTATTTAATGTCATTCCATACTCTGAAAATAATATTTTAAGAACTTTGGAAACTACTTCTATTTCGTCTAAAAAGACTGATACTGAAGTTGCAAGCACATCTGGATCAAATACTCAAAAATGTCAAGAACCTGTTAAAGTGATAAAATTAAAAAATGAGGTTAAACCTAAAATACTTTCAACAGGTTCCAAAGAGAGTAAAGGAACTAAGTCTAAGCAAAAGCAAAAACTCATCTCCCAAAAAGACTGTTAAAAAGGATGTTCACCCTCCTACTAAAAATGATAAAAATAGCTTTTGAAATCTATTGGTGATCAAATCAAGTTTTTAAGTCAGAAGTTTGCAAAACTGACACATACTGATCAACCAAAAGATAAACAATTTTCTAAAATTCCTTATGAAAATATGTTTAGAAATAGACCAAGAAAATGTTATAGATGTCATCATACAGGTCAAATAAAGGAGATGAATGTAGAACTAATCTCTCAAATCCTAGGTACTCAGTACCAAAGAAAAGAAGGGATCCAAAGTCAGTACCACAAAAGACTACCAATATTGGTTCCCCTAAAGTGATACTGACTCCCACTAAAACAGAGATTAAAAAGGATAACAAATTTAACCCTTCCAAAGGTCCCATTTTTAAATGGGTTCCTAAACAGAACTAATCCTTATTTTGTGTCTTGTGCAGGGTGATAGAAAATGGTACCTTGATAGTGGCTGCACAAGACACATGACTGGCAGTATGGAGTACCTTCAACATTATACACCAGAGAAGGGTCCTTCTGTCGGGTTTGGGGATGATTCAATAGGGAAAACAAGAGGATATGGGGAAATCAAAGATGGCAACATCACCTTTAAAAGAGTTGCCTATATGGAAGGTCTAAAACACAATCTGCTCAGTATAAGTCAGATGTGTGATGATGACAAAGAAGCAAGGTTCAGGAAGATTGCTGGCATTATATACAATGAAAGAGGACAACCTGTTCATATTGCCAGAAGAGAAAAAGATGTTTATGAAAGAGGACAAACTGAACTGGATGTGGCACAAGATGTAACGCCCTAAATTTTCTTGTATTAAATTTTATACTTCTAGCATATAAATTTTGAGTTAGTTATTTAATTTAGATTACGTGTCATGTGTATGTACTGGGTAATTAATACGAGCATTTAAATAAGTGACGTTTTGTTTATGCTATAAGTGTGATCTTTAAGTAATTGTACGAGTGTTACTTAATCTATCATGTTCGATTAAACGTTTGAGTATGTCGTTTTATTTTCTTTTCGCGACGTTCAAAATTCCGGGAGCTTGAGTGTCGGCTCACAGCCGGCCGGAGGCTAAAGCCGAGACCCATTAATATTGCTGTTTAAAGAGGTCGGAACCCACCTAGCTTTTTGTCCCATTTTTTTTTCTAGAAACTGAAGGATTTATGTGCACAGATAAGTACACGTGTCACCGTGTCCAATGTTATAAGGCACTAAAGGGTCACACCACTACACACCCAATAATGGACAACCGAATAAAGTAAGTTGTGTGGAATAATTAACTAGTTAAGTTAATTATAAAGAAGAGAATAAATAATAATTAGTTAATTATTATTTAAGAGGAAAGTTAAATATCAAGTTAAATATTTAACGGACAGTTAATTAATAGTTAATTAATTAACTAGTAAAAGTCCAAGGGTTTAAAGTGTCAATAGGAAGTTTAATTATGTAATTAAACATAATTAAACTCCAAGGACCTAATGGTAACTTAATCCCTTATAAATAAGGGACTAAGGTTAGGGTTTAAGGGTTACACATGTACACCACAAAAGAACCCTAGACACTCCCTCTCCTCTCCTCTCTTTCGGCCGAAACCCAAACCCTAGGGTTTTCGGTTTTTTGTGTTCTTCGAACACAACACACACACACACAAGGTTTTGTGTATTGCTTTGTTGGTACAACGCGGTCTTGCAGCGTGTTCAGGTGGTGCAGTAGAGGTGGATCACTTCTTTAGCAATCTAAAGGTAATGTTCATCATCTCTTTGTTCTTGTGATCTCATTGTCTAGTAGAGATCCGGTATGTTGGATTCAAGTTCCGCCATGTGAATCCTACTAGGTTTTCCTACAGTGGTATCAGAGCTTCCTACTAATCTCAATGAGATTCGGTTAAGTTTCTTTTTGTTTAGCAAAAAGAACCCTAGGAAATTTAATCCAAGAACATTGTTCAAGTTTATGAACAATTGGATTGAATAGGGTTCTAGATAAAAGGAAATTAGGTTTCTTTTTCTTTCTCTCTTGTTTTTCGGATTTTATATATATATATATATATATATATATATATATATATATATATATATATATATATATATATATATATATATATATATATATATATTATTAAGTTTTTTTTTATCTTAGAAAGAAATCTAGTAACATTGATCCAAGAACATTGTTCAAGTTTATGAACAATTGGATTGAATAGGTTTCAAGATAAAATAAATTAGGTTTCTTTTTGTTTAGTAAGAAAAACCCTAGAATATTTGATCCAAGAAAATTTGTTCAAGATCATGAACAATTGGATTGAATAGGATTTTTTAGACAAAAGAAAAGTTTATTATTATTAAAATTAATTAAAAAAAACGGGGGTCGAAACCGAACCAACCGAGACTCGGTCGGGGCTCGGTTCGACGACCGAGTGGTCGGCCGAAACCGAACCCACCGAGTTCTCGGTTGGGTGAGGGTTTCTTGGTGACCAAGTTACCGTATTTAGGGTACAAGATTTTATGTGACCTAAATCGGGAACAAAAATCTACAAGATTTTATGTAAGATTTTTTTATTTTTGTAAAGTCAATCTATGTAAATCTTTTTTGATTTTTTGACTAAATATCAAGACTAAAATCAAAAAGAAAAGGATTTACATAAATCTTGACTAGGTTATTTTTTTTAAAATAATAATAGGATAATAAATTATTAAACCTAATGATTTTAATAGTTTAATAAAATCAAGATAATTATAAAATTATGAGGGAAATAAGAAACCAGTTTATGGGTAATTTAATAATTATCAGTTTGGTAATTTAAATTATCAGTTTATTTATTTATAAAGTCGTGACATTGTGTTTATTTATAAATTCCGAAATTTTTTATTATTTATATTTAATTTTCGGAAATTACTTTTTTTTATTAAAATACACAAAACACAAAAACAAGTCTTTGGGGTTATGACATAGCAATTTTAAATAATTGCATTTATTTATTTTTTTCATTTATTCATTATAATATGAAATAATAAGATGGTGATTATAAACAGTTTGTTTAGAAAACCAAGATTTAATTATAAGATGGTAATTATAAACAGTTTGTTTAGAGAACCAAGGTATAAATTAACAAAGAATGGTAATTATAAACAGTTAGTTTATAATACTAAGTTTTAATAATTAATAATGGTAATTATAAACAGGTTGTTTAGAAAACCAAGTTTAAAATTGTAATGGCGATATAAACAGTTAGTTTATAAAACCAAGTTTTAAGAAACAAATTAAAAAGGTGGAATTTATAAACAGTTAGTTTATGAAACCAAGTAATTAAAAAAAAACTGGCTAACTTTTTCGAACAAAGGAAAATCCTTTTTAGAAAATCTTAGATCAGAGTGCAACCCACCTAATGGAACACCTCACTTGTTCAACGATATTCACATTGTAAGGAGAAAGAACCTTAGATGTGGATTCAAATCATTGCGAGTGTTAGGGTGTGTAGGGTCTTGTGATAATCGGGAGTCCCGGCGCAAGGCATCGCACTGTCTTAGGTGGTACGATCTATTTTGGTGATAATCGGGAGTCCCAGCCCAAAATGCACTAGAGGGATTAAAACATGTACAAGTTTGTTGTTCAACTTGATATCCCGAACATCTAGGAATCGTTTCTAGTTCAAGAGACGATCGGTATGGCTATACCTACCAGAAATAGCGTGGCTCTAATGGGAAGTGCCCAAACCTTGCATTAGAGGACGTGAAATATGGGTCCTAGTCTAACTATTATTCTTAAAAGGTAATAATGTTAGAAGTTATTTATTTTTCTAATCATACTAACCGTTTGTTGTTTTTTTATAGATGTCTGTACTGTCAGAAATTCCGTTTTACTCACCAATTGAATCGCAAAGGCCCATCACTGGAAAATGGAAGCTTACTGGTCCAAACTACAAAGTTTGGAATGTGCATCTTAGGAATTTCCTAAAAGCACAAGATCTACTGTACGTGATAGACGAGGTGCCCAAGGGACAACCAGGGCAAGATGCTCAGGATGATGAGCTTGATGCTTATTATCAGTATCTGGCAGATGAATCACAAGTTATGTCGATTCTCATTCTTACTTCATTATCAGAGCTTACTGATAATCTACGAAAGAAATCATGCTATGAGTTTGTCCAATATCTTGAGGAGACGTTTAAAGATAGTACTGAAGAAAGTAAGCAGTTCATTTTGCAAGAAATTTTTTCGTCAAAAATGAAAGATGATCAACCATTGAGTGACCATCTTACTAACATAAGAAGGTTGCTAGATTGTCTCACCCTGGTTACTGGCACATCAAACCAGCAAGAACAAGTCTTGTTCTTGTTTGGATCTCTCACTCAATACTATCAGGATAAGGTAGTACGTTTAGTTGGGAATTTTGATTTGACTGTCGCAAGACTACACGAGAATCTCTTGTGTATACGCGATGTTCAAAGGCTAGAGGAAGAATCTCTCCCTGAGATTCAGCAGGATGATTTCGATGAGTGGTTGAAGAACTTTGCTGATTTGTGTTGCCCAACTTGTGGCAGCAAGGCTATTTGCGAGCACACGTCCGATGTGGGACTGTTGGACACTGATTTTTTCAATGATTCAGGTATCTTTATGATTGATTGTCTCGTTACTTCTAGTGAATCCTGGGTATTGGATACCGGATGTGGTCATCACATTTGCAATCATTTGCAGGGATTTAAGAAGAACGGGAGGCTAGGACGAGGGGATGTTGAACTACGAGTAGGCGAAGGTTCCAAGGTTGGAGCCGAATCCGTAGGAACATATCTTCTCAAGTTGCCTTCAGGAAGAGTCTTGGAACTTAAAGATTGTTATTATGTTCCTAGACTTATTAAAAATGTTATTTCTTTTGATTTACTTATAGACAGTGGTTTTTATTATGAGTTTTATGGAAAAACAATTTCTTGTTTAAAAGATGACATTTTATATTTTAAAGCAAATTCTCATAATGGTCTATATACGTTAAATCTAAATAACATAGAACGAGACGTTTATCATATAAGTAAAAGATCCAAGAGTAACTTGAATCAAACGTATCTTTGGCATTGTCGTTTAAGTCACATAAACGAGACTCGCATTAAGAAGCTCCACGATGATGGAGTTCAAGAGCCATTTGATTTGGAATCATATGCCATATGCGAATCATGTTTGTCTGGCAAAATGACAAAAGACCCTTTCAATCACTACAATGAAAGGGCAGGCGAGTTGTTAGGGATTATACACAGTGACGTGTGTGGACCCTTCACTCCAGAAGCCAGAGGTGGATACCGCTACTTCATTACCTTTACTGACGACTTCAGTAGGTATGGTTATGTCTTTCTTATGAGACTAAAGTCTGATAGCTTTGACAAGTTCAAAGAATACCAGAGGAAATTAGAAAACCAACTGGGCAAGAAAATAAAGTCAATTCGGTCGGACCGAGGAGGCGAATATTTGAGCCAAGAGTTCGACAATCATTTGAAAGAATGTTGGATTGTTTCACAACTCACACCTCCGTATACACCTCAGATGAACGGTTTATCAGAAAGGAGAAATCGCACCTTGTTAGACATGGTACGTTCAATGATGTGTCGCGCTCCCCTACCACTATCATTTTGGGGACATGCACTCGAGACTGCAGCATTCACACTGAATAGGGTTCCGACCAAGTCAGTAGAAAAGACTCCGTTCGAGCACTGGACGGGGAGAAAGCCAAAATTGTCTTTTCTCAAGATTTGGGGTTGTGAAGCATACGTTAGACGTAACTTCACAGACAAACTAAACCCCAAGTCAGATAAGTGTATCTTCGTTGGATATCCAAGGGAAACCTTAGGATATTATTTCTATCATCAAGAAGACAACAAAGTTTTTGTTCCTTGGAAAGGTTTGTTCTTGGAGGAGAAGTTTCTCGGGACAGAAACTCCAAGAAAAGAAATAGAACTTCAAGAAATTTAAGAGAACGAAGATCCACCTACGACTTCAGTCGAACCAGTAGTTCAACAAAGAATTGTTGATCCCCAACCAGACCCACCGGTTGAGGAAGAAGAAACACGCAATCCTCGTAGGTCTAGTAGACCACGCCAAGAACCAGTTAGGTATCTTGGATTCATGATCGATGAAGATGATGGAAGTCTACTAGAACCATTGACCTACAGCGAGGCTGCTGATGGCGTGGAGTCTGAAAGATGGCTCGAGGCTATGCAAGCAGAGATGCAATCCATGTATGACAACCAAGTTTGGGTGTTATCAGACTTGCCACCACAGTCACGAGCTGTTGGATGCAAGTGGGTTTTCAAGAAGAAAACTGACATGGATGGGAAAGTGCATACTTACAAAGAACGACTTGTCGCGAAGGGTTTCACGCAAACACATGGTGTGGATTAATCTGAAACCTACTCGCCAGTCGCCATGCTTAAGTCTTTTAGAATTCTTATGGCCATATCAGCATATTACGACTATGAGATATGGCAAATGTATGTTAAAACCGCCTTCCTTAACGGGGAGTTGAATGAGGACGTATTCATGATACAACCGGATGGTTTTACTGATCCAAAGAATCCTGATAAAGTATGCAAATTGCTAAAATCCATTTATGGATTAAAGCAAGCATCTAGAAGTTGGAACTTACACTTTGACAAAAGAATCAAAGAATTTGGTTTTGTCAAGAGTGAGTTCGAGGCGTGTGTCTACACAAAATTCAGTGGGAGCATAGTAATCTTCCTAGTCTTGTATGTTGATGACATAATGCTCATAGGAAACGATATACCAACATTACAAGGAGTAAAATCCTGGTTAGGTGAATGTTTCCAGATGAAAGACTTGGGAGAAGCCGCATTTATACTGAGTATAAAGATCTATAGAGATAGATCTAGGCGGCTTATTGGACTTAGTCAAAGTACATACATTGACAAAGTACTGAAGAGATTCAATATGAGTGATTCCAAGAGAGGTCTCATTCCAATGTCACATGGCATTACACTGAGCAAAGCTCAGAGTCCTACATCTAGCAAGGAAATAGCTAGGATGAGTTTGGTTCCATATGCTTCGGCAATTGGATCAATCATGTATGCCATGCTATGTACTAGGCCCGATATTGCTTACTCCATAAGTCTTACGAGCAGATATCAAAAGAACCCTGGTGAAGCCCATTGGATGGCTGTCAAGAACATTCTCAAGTATTTGAGAAGGACGAAAGAAATGTTCTTGGTCTTTGGAGGTTCAATGGAAGAATTGCGTGTAACTGGTTACACAGATGCAAGCTTCCAAACCGACAGAGATGACTACAAATCACAATCGGGATTTGTATTCACACTAAACGGAGGAGCTATATCTTGGAAGAGTCAGAAACAAGATACGATAGCAGATTCGACTACAGAAGCTGAGTACATTGCGGCAAATGATGCTGGAAAAGAAGCCATGTGGCTTAAGAATTTTATTGAGGATCTTAGAGTTATTGCCAGTATCTCTAGACCCATCGAAATATTCTGTGATAATAGTGGAACGATAGCGCAAGCTGTTGAACCAAGAGAGCATCAAAAGACCAGGCATGTGCGCAGAAAATATCACCTCATACGCGAGTATGTTAGAGAAGGTGATATTATAATTAAGAAAATACCAACGGATGACAACGTTGCTGACCCGTTGACAAAACCACTAGCTGGACCAAAGCATGAGAAACATCTGGGACGCTATAGGCATGCAGTACCTAGATATTGGTAGCTAGTAATTTTGATTAGATTCATAGACATATTTGAAATCGATACATTATGTAATAACATTTCATGGGATTGAAATAGGAGGTTTTACGTAATTTTTCAAATTGTCTATTCTTAACATGTTTTAAACCTATCCTTGATACATAAAGTTTTTTAGTATCTAAATGTCTGTGGTTGCTTGAATTTAGTGGGAGCTATATTCAGGAGTTAATACCATTATGAATATTTATCTATTCATAGTTATTGAATAGAGAAACAAGTGTTGTTAAAATAAATATTCATAGATGTTTACAGAGTTTGCTAAACATTAGACGTGACCAAAAGATCGAGATTACTTCATGGATCCTGTGCATGAGTAATTTCGAGTAGATGTCCTCTGACCTGAGACGTTTTGGTTTGAGACACGACAACTTCTGATCTTTAGCATTTATCTAACGTCATACCGTAAAAGGGTGATCATAAGGGACTTGACTAAGACAGCGGAAGTCGTGGGCAAGATAACGCAAATTGTCAAGATGGGATTTGCACCTTCTTTAACTAGAAGAGATATTTCATGGCCACTCGACGATTAAGACTACTGAAATGCGTGGCCGCACTCGGAGAATGATTAGATCATTCGGTAATCCGTTACTGCAGAAAGTCGAAATCAGTGTCGAGAAAATTCGAGTATATAGAACAAGATCCCTGCTCCATGTCTATTACTCAAATTAAGAAATATCATGATGCGAAAGGAAAATCTGTTAGTGTTATTCATTTGTGAATATTATCTCTGGATGTAAGAGTTCTTATAACGTGGTTATCCTAAATGTCTGGCTAGGGACCGCTTTAGGCCAACGATGATCAGTAAGTGATACTTAACTTGCACAAGTGGGAGTCTGAAGGATTTATGTGCACATATAAGTACACGTGTCACCGTGTCCAATGTTATAAGGCACTAAAGGGTCACACCACTACACACCCAATAATGGACAACCGAATAAAGTAAGTTGTGTGGAATAATTAACTAGTTAAGTTAATTATAAAGAAAAGAATAAATAATAATTAGTTAATTATTATTTAAGAGGAAAGTTAAATATCAAGTAAAATATTTAACGGACAGTTAATTAATAGTTAATTAATTAACTAGTAAAAGTCCAAGGGTTTAAAGTGTCAATAGGAAGTTTAATTATGTAATTAAACATAATTAAACTCCAAGGACCTAATGGTAACTTAATCCCTTATAAATAAGGGACTAAGGTTAGGGTTTAAGGGTTACACATTTACACCACAAAAGAACCCTAGACACTCCCTCTCCTCTCCTCTCTTTCGGCCGAAACCCAAACCCTAGGGTTTTCGGTTTTTTGTGTTCTTCGAACACAACACACACACACAAGGTTTTGTGTATTGCTTTGTTGGTACAACGCGGTCTTGCAGCATGTTCAGGTGGTGCAGTAGAGTTGGATCACTTCTTTAGCAATCTAAAGGTAATGTTCATCATCTCTTTGTTCTTGTGATCTCATTGTATAGTAGAGATTCGGTATGTGGGATTCAAGTTCCGCCATGTGAATCCTACTAGGTTTTCCTACAGAAACCTCGTGAGTAAACATTGGTGTGGGGCCATGTTTGGTTCCTTTCTGCTGCAACCCAGACGTATGTGAAGAGAAGGCTTAGGGCCCAAGACAATTAAAACACGTAGGGTAAATATTCTGCTGCAGCCCCACCCTAGAAACAAACCGATACTTTCCTTCTTTTTTTTTTCCGAGCCGACATCCCCACCTCTCCATTGGCGATGAGCAAGCAGGAAGCGTCAAGAGAAACCGATCGGCATTCGTGAGTGGTGATCGAGCAGG
Source organism: Calendula officinalis (assembly GCA_963853835.1). Classification (NCBI taxonomy): domain Eukaryota; kingdom Viridiplantae; phylum Streptophyta; class Magnoliopsida; order Asterales; family Asteraceae; genus Calendula; species Calendula officinalis. The sequence continues at coordinate 53,084,065 of OY970830.1, forward strand.
GACTGGAGAATTTCGTCGCCGAGCCATGGAGATCAAGTGTTCCGAGCAGTGATTATACAATAGTGATGTTTTCCCTTCTTGATTCCTTTCTTTTTCTCTCATTTTTGATTTAACCGACGGTGTATTCACGTGTTTTTGGATGTGCGTGGACGAGCAGGGGTGTGGTCAAGCAGGTGTGGTTTCATCGGGATCAAACCACCTTCGAGACGGGGTCAAGCAAATGATTGTTCTGGTAGTCCTTATGCCACTTTGATTCTTTCTTTTTCTTTCGTTTAAGCCATGCTTAATTCAAGCTTCTGTTAAGTTTTCGTGACTGTGAATTCAGCGGGCTGTGGCTGAGCAGCAGAAACCATTGGCGCAGATTGGTTGAAGGAATCGAGCCGAAGTATTACCGATCAAGAAGTTGTCGCCGGAACCCTTATTGTTTAGGTAGACCTGATTCTTTTACTCCCTTGTTCCGTTTATTTAATCCATGAGATTATCGAGCCTAATTCAGTTTGTGCAGGGTTTTTCGAGGTTGATTATGACCGTGTACTGTTTTGTGTTTTGTCTTAGGGTTCGGTTTTGTCGGTTAGAATGTTTAAATTGTGATTTGTTGGATTTGTGAATTTTCCGGTCTTAGAACTTTAGATTTTAAATATTTATGTCAATGTTTTGCTGAGATCATGAGGGGGCACGGGTTGGTCACTGATTTCGGGACGTCGGGTTGGGTAAAAATCTTGTTGGTTATAATTAGACGTTTTGTTTAATCGAGAAACGGAAACCGAACCTTAAGGTTCTTGGTTTCCTTAAACTGAGAAGTTTTCTAAACAAATTTAGTAGATTATTATGAAAATGACTTTCTATGATTAAAAAAAAAGGTTTTCGGGGTTGTCGGGTGTCTCAGGAATAATCGGGTTGATGTCGGGACTTAAAACGGATTTTAAACTACATGCTGAATTTCGGGCAGATTCTGTTGGTCAAGTTCGGGTCTGTTTTTACCACACTTAAAATATATTTTTCGATTTGTGGCCCGCGTTGGTATCTAGTTTTCCGAGTCCTCTTTCCGTTTCCGCTGACGGCTCGTGGGTCTGACTTGTCATTTAAAAGTTAATGTTGTTTTTGTAAACCATCGCAGAATAGTTTTCGGTTCAGCTATTCCGTCTTGTGGGTCTGTTTTGAGCTCCTTCTTTGTGGATTCAAGTTCCGATGTCTTCTGACAAATTATAGTCCTCTGAGTTATTTAGCTACTGAAAAAATTTGAATAAAATCTAGTGAACCATTTGAGAGTTATGACCGTTTCCGTAAGAGTGCTGTGTGCTGTCAACTTCTGTTGGAAATAATTTTGAGCCGAGTATTAATCCTAGTCTTGTGATGCATTGTAGGATCCTTTAGGAGCTGAGTCGTGACTCTTGTACGTGCCGAGTATTCCTTAGGAGCTTACGTTTATCGAGGTGGGCAATCTCACTATAAACTTGTACTTACTTTAGATTCATGACTATGTGCTATATGTTATGAATTGTCTTGTTGATTGAGATTGAGTATTCATTGTGCGATTTATCTTAGTTATCTGTGATCTGAGTTATCTGTTTACTGAGTTATCTGAGTACTGAGTTCTTGAGTTAAACATTAAACATAATATATTTGACTTGACACCGAAGAGCACTGGTGTCAGATGTTTGTCTTGGCACCGAAGAGCAGTGGTGCCAGATGTTTTGACTCAACACGAAGAGTACAGGTGTTGAGCCTTGAGGTGGTGTGAGGGGGTCGAAGTTGATCTCTCGGCCCAAGTCACACTAGCGCGCTATATAAATTAAAATCTGAGAAATAAAATTTTTTTAATTGATAATTGAGTAGAGTCTTTAGGGATCACTTATGTGACTTGAGTTGTTTGTATTTATTTGTTTATTTTAATATTATTCACTCAGCGGTGGCTGACCTCAAACACTCCCCCCCATTTTGTAGGTACTAGAGCAAGTTCATTGGATGAGCTGTTACTTGATAAGCTTTTATGGATTTGGATTTCAACGTTTATTTTGAGTCAAATGTTTTTAAAACAATTATTTTATTTTGAGTCAAATGTTTTTAAAACAATTATTTAATTTATTCCGCATTTAAAAACCATGAGACGGTTTATTTTTATTTTAATGAGATGGGACCGTTTGTTTACTTGTACTTTTAGGAAAATGATTATTTTATTTATTTATTTTTTTTAAATTTTCCATGATTTTTTGGATGTTACAAGTTGGTATCAGAGCTCTGGCTTGAGTTAATTGGGTTCACAAGGGTTGGAATCCAAACTCAAGTCGAAGCACGAGTTTTCAAAATGAGTTTTTTTCAAAAGTGTTTTTAAAATGAATCCAAATCCAGATCGAGAAGCAGCGCATCACAATGACCTTATGCCTCTAGTACTGATTTATGAGTTATTTAGTTTATTTAAAACGTCACGAGTGACATTGATTACTAAGAAAATAAAAGAGAATTAACTTGAGATGAGCGTGAATTGTGCGACTATACATAGATATATATACTATACTTGTTGATGTGAATTACTTGTTATGTGGATGGTATGAGGATGGGAGATCGTGGAATTTTTGAAACTGGCTCGAAACCATGACAGGGGTAGGAGCGGATAATAATAGAGGGCCCCTATTATTATACGCACATGTCTCGTGTCAATGTTTCGAAAAGGATTCGAGGAGACCATTGGTCAAAATTCAAGTATCATGAGAACCCTCAATTATTATATATAATAATTGATAATAAAATCACTAAAAGAGATGTATGAGAAAATAGTGCAATCAATTGAATAAGAGAATCATCAAACACGAGTTGATAAAGAGTTATCAAAACATGTCAAAAGAGAGACTAATAAACCAAATTGGGTTGGATTCGTTAAATGATTTAATTGAGTTATTAATACATCGAGAACGATTGAACAATCGTTAAAGCAAAATAAATGAGAAAATAAGAAAAATGTTAAGTGATAAGGAGTTATGTGAAAACATCAGTAATTCGAGATTTATGAGAAAATAATAAACAATTAAATAAGAGATTATTGATTTAAGTTGATAAGGAGCTATCCAAACAAATCAAGTGGGAGTTTATTACACCAAATTAAGTAAAACTCATTAATGATAATCTGAGTAATGAGGAAGTACACTGAATGTTTGAAAATAGAGGATAATGATTGAGTAAAAGTAAATGATTGAGAATAAATTAATTGATGTTACTGAAAAATTGTTAAATTTATGAGGAATTAATAAATCAATGATGGATGAGAAATTATCCAAAACGAATTTAAACGAACAGATCTATTTACTTGGGATTATTAAATTGGGATAGGAAATATTATTAATCGAGGAAATCATCATTAATAAAGAAATGAGATTACATGAAACAATGAGATACCAAGTAAAATGTTAATGAGTGAGAAGAGACATATTAATATTATAATTGAGAATAGAGTATAATAATCGAATGATATAATTGAGAATAATTAATTCGTTTAAGATGAGAAGTTATGAATTATGAGAAATTAATAAATCAAGAGATGAATGAACAATTAATTAAAACAAATTAAATGGAAAATTATAAGTAACTACTAATTTGAGTCAAGATGTTTTACCTAATAAATAATTGTGTTGAATAAATATGATTGATTGTTGAGAACTATTAATTGAGTAAGAGACAAAATTCTAATAAAGTTAATAAAATTTGTAAACATTGAGACATCACTAATTGAATGAGATGAGAAACTCAAAACGATTTAATTAATGAGATAATTGACAAAAAAAAAAAAAATTTACGAGGTTTATTCAATACGAACTAAACAAGAATTTTATCTAACGACAGAAATTGTTATATGGTAATAATAATAATAACAAATATGCTATTAGAAAACCAAAATGAGGATTAACACTCATATTTGAACAAGAGATCATTGTGAAGGTGTAACGCGAAATAAGAAGCTTGACTTATGATGAGTCATAAAATGACTAATTATCAATGAGACAATGATAGAGAAGTAATAATGAGACTAATAAAGAGTAATGGGTTGTAATTGAGAAATCTAATAAGGATGTGAGAATGCTAATGAGAAGATTTACATATACTATGAGCTAAATTATTTTTCTGTAAGTGATAAAAAGTTAATGAGTAGGGGTGTGAGAGGGGCGTAAAGAGAATACGTTGGGACAGACCCACACGTGTGCATAAGAGTTTAATTATCGAGTCAAATAAACCTTAAAATATAAGATTTTGAGTGCCACTTCCAAACTCGGGGACGAGTTTTCCCCAAATGGAGTTGAGTGGTGGTAAAAGGGAAAACTACCAATATTAAGAGTGTGAATAAAGAAATATTATAAATTATGAATTATTAAAATTCTTATTATTGAGCTAATGGAGATTAATAAATCGAATTAAATGTGAAAAATAAAGCTTGTAAGGAGAACCCAGTCGAGAAAATTGTTGAGTAATCTATATGCATGTGATTAGAGAATTTATAAGAGTATTTGAGAAGAATTAAATTCATGTTATGGTATAATGATCAAATTGTAAGAAATTAATAACGAAGAGCAATAGTGCAAATGAGAAGTACAAGTACTTTAATTACATGAGTAATGAGATAATGAGAAATTATGAAATTAGAATAATGAGAATTTATTTATGAATCATTCAAATCGAGTTAAAGTAATAAATTATTATAATAAGTTTAAAAGATAAGGGTTTGAACCAATGAAAAACTACTAAATCAAGCTAAGCGAATAAATTATTAAAATGAATCAAATGAGAATTAACGGGATTATCGAGTTAAATTACTAAATGGAATGTCATCAAATATTATGATTTATTGAATAAATATTAAATCAAGAATAATTATTAAAATGAGCAAACGAGAAAAACATATAAGTGTGTCAAATAATAAAATACTATGACTTTCTAAATCGCGAAAGCACTAAAAATATAAAGTAATGAGGGAACTTTTAATTGAGAAGGAGGATTAACGGAGTAATAGAATACACGAGAAGTAATGAGGTAAGTTCTTAACGAGTTAATTAATCGAACAAAGGGAAAACATTAAGTTGAGACGTTTGAGACTTAAAAATAAAATGAGATTTATAAGTGGACAATTAGTCAAATTGATCGACAGAAAATTTAAAGGGGAACAAAGCGAGATAATATTAACAAGCCAAATGATAAAATCATTAAAATGAGTTGATGAGTACCATTGAAATGAGTTGAGCGACTAATATTAAAAAGAGCTAACAGGAAATTGTAAAATACGAGTTCACAAGAGAACTACTAACGCGGCCTAAAAGAGAATTATATGTTCTGGTAGCTTAATAATTAAATTTGATCACGCGAGGAATCGCAATGAGTGAGAAAATGGGCATTTTGTGTGACTTGTGATAAGTGGTTAAGCGAGATTTGAGTTAAATTGATAATATAGCTTGCGTTGAGTTAAAAGCAAGTTGTGGAAATTTGAGATGAATGCATTATGAGTATATGCAATTGAGTAAAAGGCATGAGTTGCCTACTATCTAGGGTTTATGTGTGATAAAATACATTGATGTGAATTATGTACTTGCGGTGTAGTGATTGATAGTGGTGCGAACCGCTAAATTGTTTATATTGCTTTAAAACAAACTAATATCCTATAGAGTAGAGAACCTTAAGATGCTGCCTATTGGTAGAGATTGCCAATAATAAGATTTTATATGTTGATAAAATGTAGAAGTAATAACTTGTTGGAACTGTGCGGGAAAGTTTTTCCCATAAAAACTAATTTTATCGCCGTGAGAGGGCCGAGTATGATTGCGAGCACGAGTTGGGCGACCGAGTTCTACGCCGAGATCATCTGTCGCCACAAACCAAACCGTAACAATTCTTCAAGTGGAGTTGAATCTGGGATTCAACGCAACGGTAGCCGCCGAGTGCAGCAACTGTGTCCAACTACGAGAGCAAGAAGACTCCTTCAGCAGAGTATCGTGAGTTATTTTGTACTCGCTATCGACATCCTTTTCTTTTGAGATGACCGAGTTCCTTAGAGAACCTTCCCCTTTCTGAGCCTTGATCTTTTGCGTCGTTAGAGACGGAAGATTGTGTAAGCAAGAGCCGGAGTTTATTTTGATCGAGCGGGTCACCCTAAGGAGTTTTCTTCCATTCTTAACCATATCGTTTCCCATTTGAGTGTACGTGTTGTGGGCGAGTCAGAGTCTGAGATGCGAGATCGATACCCTGAGCTTCTTCCGAGCCATGACTTCGGGGACGAAGTCTATTTTAAGTGGAGTTAAGTTGTAACGCCCTAAATTTTCTTGTATTAAATTTTATACTTCTAGCATATAAAATTTTGAGTTAGTTATTTAATTTAGATTACGTGTTATGTGTATGTACTGGGTAATTAATACGAGCATTTAAATAAGTGACGTTTTGTTTATGCTATATAAGTGTGATCTTTAAGTAATTGTACGAGTGTACGAGTGTTACTTAATCTATCATGTTCGATTAAACGTTTGAGTATGTCGTTTTATTTTCTTTTCGTGACGTTCAAAATTCCGGGAGCTTGAGTGTCGGCTCACGGCCGGCCGGAGGCCAAAGCCGAGACCCATTAATATTGCTGTTTAAAGAGGTCGGAACCCACCTAGCTTTTTGTCCCATTTTTCTTCTAGAAACCTCGTGAGTAAACATTGGTGTGGGGCCATGTTTGGTTCCTTTCTGCTGCAGCCCAGCCGTATGTGAAGAGAAGGCTTAGGGCCCAAGACAATTAAAACACGTAGGGTAAATATTCTGCTGCAGCCCCACCCTAGAAACAAACCGATACTTTCCTTCTTCTTGTTTTTTTTTTCCCAGCCGAAATCCCCACCTCTCCATTGGCGATCCGCATTCGTGAGTGCTGATCGAGCAGGGACGAGCTGGAGAATTTCGTCGCCGAGCCATGGATAACAAGTGTTCCGAGCAGTGATTATACAATAGTGATGTTTTCCCTTCTTGATTCCTTTCTTTTTCTCTCGTTTTTGATTTAACCGACGGTGTATTCTCGTGTTTTTGGATGTGCGTGGACGAGCAGGGGTGTGGTCAAGCAGGTGTGGTTTCATCGGGATCAAACCACCTTCGAGACGGGGTCAAGCAAATGATTGTTCCGGTAGTCCTTATGCCACTTTGATTCTTTCTTTTTCTTTCGTTTAAGCCATGCTTAATTCAAGCTTCTATTAAGTTTTCGTGACTGTGAATTCAGCGGGCTGTGGCTGAGCAGCAGAAACCATCGGCGCAGATTGGTTGAAGGAATCAAGCCGAAGTATTACCGATCAAGAAGTTGTAGCCGGAACCCGTATTGTTTAGGTAGACCTGATTCTTTTACTCCCTTGTTCCGGTTATTTAATCCATGAGATTATCGAGCCTAATTCAGTTTGTGCAGGGTTTTTCGAGGTTGATTATGACCGTGTACTGTTTTGTGTTTTGTCTTAGGATTCGGTTTTGTCGGTTCGAATGTTTAAATTGTGACTTGTTGGATTTGTGAATTTTCCGGTCTTAGAACTTTAGATTTTAAATATTTATGTCAATGTTTTGCTGAGATCATGAGGGGGCTCGGGTTGGGTAAAAATCTTGTTGGTTACAATTAGACGTTTTGTTTAATCGAGAAACGGAAACCGAACCTTAAGGTTCTTGGTTTCCTTAAACTGAGAAGTTTTCTAAACAAATTTAGTAGATTATTATGAAAATGAGTTTCTGTGATAAAAAAAAGGTTTTCGGGGCTGTCGGGTGTCTCGGGAATAATCGGGTTGATGTCGGGACATAAAATGGATTTTAAACTACATGCTGAATTTCGGGCAGATTCTGTTGGTTAAGTTCGGGTCTGTTTTTACCACACTTAAAATATGTTTTTGGATTTTTGGCCGGAGCTGGACTCTAGTTTTCCGAGTCCTCTTTCCGTTGCCGCTGACGGCTCGTCGGTCTGACTTGTCATTTGAAAGTTAATGTTGTTTTTGTAAACCATCGCAGAATAGTTTTCGGTTCAGCTATTCCGTCTTGTGGGTCTGTTTTGAGCCCCTTCTATGTTGATTGAAGTTCCGATGTCTTCTGACAAATTGTAGTCCTCTGAGTTATTTAGCTACTATAAAAAGTTGAATAAAATCTAGTGAACCATTTGAGAGTTATGACCGTTTCCGTAAGAGTGCTGCGTGCTGTCAACTTCTGTTGGAAATAATTTTGAGCCGAGTATTAATCCTAGTCTTGTGATGCATTGTAGGATCCTTTAGGAGCTGAGTTGTGACTCTTGTACGTGCCGAGGATTCCTTAGGAGCTTACGTTTATCGAGGTGGGCAATCTCACTATAAACTTGTACTTACTTTCGATTCATGACTATGTGCTATATGTTATGAATTGTCTTGTTGATTGAGATTGAGTATTCATTGTGCGATTTATCTGAGTTATCTGTGATCTGAGTTATCTGTTTACTGAGTTATCTGAGTTCTGAGTTCTAGAGTTAAAACATTAAACATAATATACTTGACTTGACACCGAAGAGCACTGGTGTCAGATGTTTGTCTTGGCACCGAAGAGTAGTGGTGCTAGGCGTTTTGACTCAACACGTAGAGTACAGGTGTTGAGCCTTGAGGTGGTGTGAGGCGGGTCGAGGTTGATCTCTCAGCCCAAGTCACAATAGCGCGCTATATAAATTAAAATCTGAGAAAAAAATTTTGTTTAATTGAGTAGAGTCTTTAGGGATCACTTATGTGACTTGAGTTGTTTGTATTTATTTGTTTATTTTGATATTATTCACTCAGCGATGGCTGACCCCAAACACTCCCCCCCATTTTGCAGGTATTAGAGCAAGTGCATTGGATGAGCTGTTACTTGATGAGCTTTTATGGATTTGGATTTCAACGTTTATTTTGAGTCAAATGTTTTTAAAACAATTATTTTATTTTGAGTCAAATGTTTTTAAAACAATTATTTTATTTATTCCGCATTTAAAAACCATGAGACGGTTTATTTTTATTTTAATGAGATGGAACCGTTTGTTTACTTGTACTTTTGGGAAAATGATTATTTTATTTATTTAATTTTTTTTTAAATTTTCCATGATTTTTGGGATGTTACACAAGAACTCTTACATCCAGAGATAATATTCAGACATTTAGGATAACCACGTTATAAGAACTCTTACATCCAGAGATAATATTCATAAAATGAATAACACTAACATATTTTCCTTTCGCATCATGATATTTCTTAATTTGAGTAATAGACATGGAGCAGGGATCTTGTTCTATATACTCGAATTTTTCTCGACACTGATTTCGACTTTCTGCAGTAACGGATTACTGAATGATCTAATCATTCTCCGAGCGCGGCCACGCATTTAAGTAGTCTTAATCGTCAAGCGGCCATGAAATATCTCTTCTAGTTAAAGAAGGTGCAAATTCCATCTTGACAATTTGCGTTATCTTGCCCACGACTTCCGCTGTCTTAGTCAGGTTCCTTATGATCACCCTTTTTACGGTGTGACGTTAGATAAATGCTGAAGATCAGAATTTGTCGCGTCTCAAACCAAATGTCTCAGGTCAGAGGACATCTACTCGAAATTACTTATGCTTGGGCTCCATGAAGTAATCTCGATCTTTTTGTCACGTCTAATGTTTAGCAAACCCTGTAAATATCTATGAATATTTATTTTAACAACACTTGTTTCTCTATTCAATAAATATGAATAGATAAATATTCATAATGGTATTAACTCTTGAATATAGCTCCCACTAAATTCAAGCAACCACAGACATTTAGATACTCAAAACTTTATGTATCAAGGATAGGTTTAAAACATGTTAAGAATAGATAATGTGAAAATATTACGTAAAACTTTCTATTTCAATCCCACGAAATGTTATTACATAATGTATCGATTTCAAACATATCTATGGATCATAATCAAAATTACTAGCTACCAATATCTAGGTACTGCATGCCTATAGCGTGCGCATGTTTCTCATGCTTTGGTCCAGCTAGTGGTTTTGTCAACGGGTCAGCAATGTTGTCATGCGTTGGTATATTCTTAATTATAATATCACTCTCTCTAACATGCTCACGTATGAGGTGATATTTTCTGCGTACATGCAAGACTAGGAAGATTACTATGCTCCCACTGAATTTTGTGTAGACACACGCCTCGAACTCACTCTTGACAAAACCAAATTCTTTGATTCTTTTGTCAAAGTGTAAGTTCCAACTTCTAGATGCTAGTTTCAATTCATAAATGGATTTTAGCAATTTGCATACTTTATCAGGATTCTTTGGATTAGTAAAACCATCCGCTTGTATCTTGAATACGTCCTCATTCAACTCCCCGTTAAGGAAGGCGGTTTTAACATCCATTTGCCCTATCTCATAGTCGTAATATGTTGATATGGCCATAAGAATTCTAATAGACTTAAGCATGGCGACTGGCGAGTAGGTTTCAGAATAATCCACACCATGTGTTTGCGTAAAACCCTTCGCGACAAGTCGTGCTTTGTAAGTATGCACATTTCCATCCATGTCAGTTTTCTTCTTGAAAACCCACTTGCATCCAACAGCACGTGACTGTGGTGGCAAGTCTGACAACACCCAGACTTGGTTGCATACATGGATTGCATCTCTGCTTCCATAGCCTCGAGCCATCTTTCAAACTCCACGCCGTCAGCAGCCTCGATGTATGTCAATGGTTCTAGTAGACTTCCATCATCTTCATCGATCATGAATCTAAGATACCTAACTGGTTATTGGCGTGGTCTACTGGACCTACGAGGGTTGTGTGTTTCTTCTTCCTCAATCGGTGGGTGTGGTTGGGAATCAACAATTCTTTGTTGAATTACTGGTTCGACAGAAGTCTTAGGTAGATCTTCATTCTCTTCAATTTCTTGAAGTTCTATTTCTTTTCTTGGAGTTTCTGTCCCGAGAAACTTCTCCTCCCAAAACACACCTTTCCGAGCAAAAAAAAGTTTGTTGTCTCCCTGATGATAGAAATAGTATCCTAAGGTTTCCCTTGGATATCCAACGAAGATGAACTTATCTGACTTGGGGTTTAGTTTGTCTGTGAAGTTACGTCTAACGTACGCCTCACAACCCCAAATCTTGAGAAAAGACAATCTTGGCTTTCTCCCCGTCCAGTGCTCGAACGGAGTCTTTTCTACTTACTTGGTCGGAACCCTATTCAGTGTGAATGTTGCAGACTCGAGTGCATGTCCCCAAAATGATAGTGGTAGTGGGCGCAACACATCATTCAACGTACCATGTCTAACAAGGTGTGATTCCTCCTTTCTGATACACCATTCATCTGAGGTGTATACGTAGGTGTGAGTTGTGAAACAATCCCACATTCCTTCAAATGATCGTCGAATTCTTGGCTCAAATATTCGCCTCCTCGGTCAGACCGAACTGACTTAATTTTCTTGCCTAGTTGGTTCTCTACTTCCATCTGATATTCTTTGAACTTGTCAAAGCTCTCATACTTTAGTCTCATAAGAAAGACATAACCATACCTACTGAAGTCGTCAGTAAAGGTAATGAAGTAGCGGTATCCACCTCTGGCATCTAGAGTAAAGGATCCACACACATCAGTGTGTATATGATTCCAAATCATATACACACATCAGTAGCGGTATCCCTAACACTCGCCTGCCCTTTCATTGAAATGGTTGAAAGGGTCTTTTGTCATTTTGCCAGATAAACATGATTCGCATATGGCATATGATTCCAAATCAAATGGTTCTAGAATTCCATCATTGTGGAGCTTCTTAATGCGAGTCTCGTTTATATGACCTAAACGACAATGCCAAAGATAAGTTTGATTCAAGTTGCTCTTGGATCTTTTACTTATATGATACACGTCTCGTTCTATGTTATTTAGATTTAACGTGTATAGACCAATTGAGAATTTGTTTTAAAATATAAAATATCATCTTTTAAACACGAATTTTTTTTTCATAAAACTCATAATAAAAACCACTGTCTATAAGTAAATCAAAAGAAATAACAATCTTGATAAGTCTAGGAACATAATAACAATCTTTAAGTTCCAAAACTCTTCCTGAAGGCAACTTGAGAAGATATGTTCCTACGGCTTCGGCTGCAACCTTGGAACCTTCGCCTACTCGTAGTTCAACATCCCCTCGTCCCAGCCTCCTGTTCTTCTTAAATCCCTACAAATGATTGCAAATGTGATGACCACATCCGGTATCCAATACCCAGGATTCACTAGAAGTAACGAGACAATCAATCATGAAGATACCTGAATCACTGAAAAATTCAGTGTCCAACAGTCCCACATCGGACTTGTGCTCGCAAATATCCTTGCTGCCACAAGTTCGGCAACACAAATCAGCAAAATCTCTTAACCAATCATCGAACTCATCCATCTGAACCTCGGGAAGTGGTTCTTCCTCTAGCCTTTGAACATCGCGTATACATAACAGATTCTCGTGTAGTCCTGCAACGGTCAAATCAAAACTCCCAACCAAACGTACCACCTTATCCTGATAGTATTGAGTGAGGGATCCAAACAAGAACAGAACTTGTTCATGTTGGTTTGATGTGCCAGTAACTTGGGTGAGACAATCTAGTAACCTTCTTATGTCAGTAAGATGGTCACTTAATGGTTTACCTTCTTGCATTTTCTTTGACAAGATTTCTTGCAAAATGATTTGCTTACTATCTTTAGTACTATCTTTAAACGTCTCCTCAAGATGCTGGATAAACATAGTTTCTTACGTAGATTATCAGTAAGCTCTGATAATTAAGTAAGAATAAGAATCGACATAATTTGTGATTCATCAGCCAGATACTGATAATAAGCGTCAAGCTCATCATCCTGGGCATCTTGCTCTGGTTGTCCCTTGGGCACCTCATCTATCACGTACAGTAGATCTTGTGCCTTTAGGAAGTTCCTAAAATGCACATTCCAAATTTTGTAATTTGGACCAGTAAGCTTCCATTTTCCAGTAATGAGCCTTCGTGATTCAATCGGTGTGTAAAACGGAATTTCTAACAATACAGACATCTATAAGAAAAAAAAAAAACGATTAGTATCATTATATAAATAAATAACTTCTAACATTATTACCTTTTAAGAATAATAGTTAGACTAGGATCCATATTTCACGCCCTCTAAAGCAAGGTTTGGGCACTTCCCATTAGAGCCACGCTATTTCTGGTAGGTATAGCCATACCGATCGCCTCTAAACTAGAAACGATTCTAGATGTTCGGGATATCAAGTTGAACAACAAACTTGTACATGTTTTAATCCCTCTAGTGCATTTTGGGCCGGGACTCCCGATTATGACCAAAATAGATCGTACCACCTAAGACAGTGCGATGCCTTGCGCCGGGACTCCCGATTATCACAAGACCCTACGCACCCTGACACTCGCAATGATTTGAATCCACATCTAAGGTTCTTTCTCCTTACAATGTGAATATTGTTGAACAAGTGAGGTGTTCCATTAGGTGGGTTGCACTCTGATCTAAGATTTTCTAAAAAGGATTTTCCTTTGTTCGAAAAACGTTAGCCAGTTTTTAACCTTTTAAAATTACTTGGTTTTTATAAACTAACTGTTTATAAACTCCACTTTTAATTTTGTCTTTATAAAACTTGGTTTAAAAATAAACTGTTTACTTTGCCATCATTAATTTAAAACATGGTTTTCTAAACAAACTGTTTATAATCACCATCTTTTTATTAAAACTTGGTTTTCTAAACAAACTGTTTATAATCACCATCTTTTTATTTCAAATAAAGTAAAATAAAGAAATAAAATAAATACATGCAATTTCGAAATTTGCTATGCCATAACCCCAAAGAGTTGGTCTTGTGTTTTGTTTGTTTAAAAAAAAAAATTTTAATAATTTCCGAAAATTAAATTAAAAATTTCGGAACATTGTGAAACAAACACAATGTCACGACTTTTGGGTTATGTCATTCTAAATACATAAATAGACTGATAATTATTAATTTCCAAACTGATAATTATTAAATTACCCATAAACTGGTTTCTTATTTCCCCCTTAATGTTATATTTATCTTGATTTTAATAAACTATTAAATCATTAGGTTTAATAATTTTATTATCTTTTATTATTAATTAAATTAAAAAATTATATATAATCTAGTCAAGATCTATGTAAATCTATCCCTTTGATTTTATTCTTGATATTTAATCAAAAATCAAAAGATTCACATAGATTGACTTACCAAGTAAAAGAATATACATAAAATCTTGTAGATTCTTTATTCCCGATTTAGGTTACATAAAAATCTTGTACCCTAAATACGATAACTTGGTCACCAAGAAACCATCACCCAAACCGAGACTCGGTGGGCTTGGTTTCGGTCGACCACTCGGTCGTCGAACCATTCCTCAACCGAATCTCGGTTGGTTTGGTTCCGACTCCCGTTTTAATTTTTAATTAATTTATAATAATAATAAACATTTTTCTTTTTATCTAAAAATCCTATTCAATCCAATTGTTCATAAACTTGAACAACTTTACTTGGATCAAACTTTCTAGGGTTTTTCTTACTAAACAAAAAGAAAAATTAATTTCTTTTATCTTGAAACCTATTTAATCCAATTGTTCATAAACTTGAGAAATTTTCTTGGATTAAATTTTCTAGGTTTCTTTCTAAGATAAAAAAAAACTTACTATTATATATATATATATACACACGAAATTTCGGGAAAAAAAAAGGAAGGGAAAAAGAAACCTAATTTCTTTTTATCTAGAACCCTATTCAATCCAATGCTCATTCAAAACTTGAAGAACACATACTTGGCCGAAAATTCTAGGGTTCTTTTCTAGACAAAAAAGAAAAAAACTAAACTGAATCCCATTGATATTCGTAGTAAGCTATGATACCACTGTAGGAAAACCTTGTAGGATTCACATGGCGGAACTTGAATCCCACATTACTGGATCTCTACTAATCAATGGGATCACAAGAAGAAGAAGATTAAGAACATTACCTTTAGATTGCTAAAGAATGATCCACCTCTACTGCACGAACTGAACAGGCTGCAAGACCGCGTTGTACCAACAAAGTAACACACAAAGGCTTGTGTGTGTGTGTGAGTTCGGTCGAACTCGAACCCAAAACCCCTTGGGGTTCTTCGGCCGTCGACGAGAGAGGAGAGGGGGAGATTAGGGTTTTGAGTGTGTAAAGTGATTAGCCTAAAACCCTTGTCCCTTAGTCCTTATTTATATGGAACTAAGTTACCTTTTAGGTCCTTGGAGTTTAATTATGATTAATCTCACAATTAAACTTCCTCTTGTCACTTTTAACCCTTGGACTTTTACTAGTTAATTAATTAACTATTAATTAACTGTCCGTTAAATATTTAACTTAATATTTAACCTTCCTCTTAAATAATAATTAACTTATTATTATTTATTCTCTTCTTTATAATTAACTTAACTAATTAATTATTCCACACAACTTACTTTATTCGGTTTTCCATTATTGGGTGTGTAGTGGTGTGACTAGTACCTTATAACATTGGACACGGTGACACGTGTACTTACCTGAGCACATAAATCCTTCACCAGAGACATCTCAAGACTCCTTATGAGTTATATCATGGCAGAATTCCTAATGTGGAGTACTTCCACATCTTTGGGAGTAAATGCTTCATTCTCAGTACTAAGCAAAATCTCAAAAAGTTTGCTCCCAAAGCAAATGAAGTTATTTTTATGGGCTACTCACCACACTCCAAAGCGTTCAGAGTGTATGTACTTTCAACAAAGGTGATTGATGAATCTATCCATGTTAATTTTGATGAACAAATGGATGAGCATTCTAATTTAGCAAAAGAGGACATAAGGGGTATTGAAACCTTATGTAATCCAGAAAACTCCAATGCCGAATAGCCCAAAAGTCACCCATATCATGGTTCACATGATATGAATGATAATGATCAAGACTTCACTCAGTATGCTAAAACTTCAACAAATACTGAAGTTCCCAACACTGAAAACTTCAACACAGAGTCTACAAATCTTGATCTCAATCATTCCACCTATGAAGCCGGAGAAACTTCAAATCCATCACTTGAACCAACCATAAATCTGCAAAATGAAGAAACCAGCAATCATGTGCAGTCCAATACTGAATCCACCTCTATCCAGTATGAGATTGGCAACCACTCAGTCCAACAAGAAGTTATTGATACTACTTCAAATGCTACCTTAGGATCAAATCTAAGGGAACACAAAGACCATCCTCATAAAAATATCATTGGTCCTGTTGAAGAAGGAGTACAAACAAGAAGAAAACTGAATTTTGAACCTCATGCTACTGCAAATTTTTGTCTCTTTTCAAGCTTCTTATCTACCATTGAACCCAAGAAGGCTGATGAAGCCTTACTAGATGAAGACTGGGTAGAAGCTATGCAAGATGAGCTTACAGAATTTGAAAGAAACAAAGTTTGGAACTTAGTACCACCCCCAACTGGCAAAACTATCATTGGTACTAAGTGGGTGTTCAGAAATAAAGTGGACAAAGATGGTGTTGTAATCAGGAACAAAGCACGACTGGTTGCTCAGGGATACAGGCAAGAAGTAGGAATTAACTATGATGAAACCTTTGCACCTGTTGCAAGAACTGAAGCAATTAGGTTATACCTTTCATATGCAGCCTTCAAAAACTTCAAGGTTTATCAAATGGGTGTCAAGAGTGCCTTTTTAAATGGAAAACTGCAAGAGGAAGTTTATATTAAACAACCCCCAGGTTTTGTTGATCCTAAATTTCCTAATTACGTTTTCAAGCTTGACAAAGCTTTGTATGGGCTCAAACAAGCTCCAAGAGCCTGGTATGAAACCCTGTCTGAGTACTTAATTGAAAATAAATTTACACGTGGTAGAATTGATAAAACATTATTTTCAAAAAGAAAAGGGTCTGACATCCTACTCATTCAGATATATGTGGATGACATTATCTTTGGTTCCACTGACAAATCAATGTGTGATTGGTTTTCCAAGATTATGTCATCTCAGTATCAGATGAGTATGATGGGAGAACTTACTTATTTTCTAGGTTTACAAGTTGATCAAAAGCCTTATGGCACCTTTATAAACCAAAGTAAGTATGTGCATGATATGCTAAAGAAATATAAATTTGAAAACTTATCTTCTATGTACACCCCTATGAGTACTCAGGATAAGATAAGTAAGGATGAAACTGGGAAACCAGTATGTCAATCCACATACCGAGGTATGATTGGTTCCTTACTTTACTTAACAGCTAGCAGGCCTAATATCATGTTTGCAACATCTTTGTGTGCTCGGTATCAGGCTTATCCCAACGAATCACATATGAAGGTTGTTAAGAGAATTTTTAGGTATTTATCTGGTACTCCTAATATGGGTCTTTGGTATCCCAAAGATTCAAATTTTGCTCTTGAAGGGTACACAGATGCGGATTATGCAGGCTGCAAATTGGATAGAAAAATCACAAGTGGAGGATGCCAATTCCTTGGTGGAAGATTAGTTGGTTGGTCATCCAAGAAACAAAATTCAGTAGCAACTTCAACTGCAGAGGCTGAATATGTAGCTGCAGGAAGTTGTTGTGCTCAACTTTTAACAACACACCAATTCATTGTGATAACAAGAGTGCTATTTCTATCACTGAGAATCCAGTCCATCACTCAAGAACCAAGCACATTGATATCAGATACCACTTTATCCGAGATAATGTGGAGAAGGGTAAGGTTCATGTAGACTATGTCCCAACTGAGGACCAATTGGCTGATGTATTTACTAAACCTCTTTCAGAAGAAAGGTTTATGTACTTACTAGGACAATTGGGCATGCTTAACCCTTGAAAAAATTTTCTCCTCAAAATTCTTTCCTATACTGATTTTTCAGTATTGACCCAATACTGAGCCTTTCAGTATAGCTCGTCTGGTATACTATTTTTAATTTTTTGTAAATTTTTTATTGATTTATACATTAAATAAATGTTTTTATTATTTTAAAAAAAATTAATTTAATTTTTTTTAACTCTAAATCAGTATTGACAGTCCTTGAGTTCAACACCGATTTCAAAACCTCATACTCCCCAACGGTTACTTTCCTTAATAGAAAAGTTACCGTTACAATAGGATAAGGCTGTCATTTCACCTTTTTTACTTCCCAATACTGCAATGATTATCAATTAAGAGTATAAATAATCGTTTTCTTCAAATTTAAATCATTTTCTCGCTTATTTACTCTCTTTCTTTTTCAATACTCTCTGTGATTAACAATTTCACATCTCTTTGCAAAGCAAATTTCAATTCTTAATCACAGAACAATGGCAAATTTCGCGTTCATCCGCCCAAATGACGCACCAGCAAAGGACTTTCAACGAGATGAACTTCCAAAATTTACGAGGAACAATATAACTGTTAATTTCGATATTCCTCAAGGTTGGATATGCCCTCAATTTCGTCTCATGATTTCTTATCTGGGGCATAGTCCAATCTCCGCTGCTCTTCAACTTTTTCCAAGAGCAATTTATCCAGCAATGTTCTGCGAATTTTGGTACACCGCAGACTTAGACTCTCTAGATATGATCACAGGCTGGGTAATTCGAGGTCAAAGACGAGCATTCGTGTCAACGGCCATCATCAGAAGAGATTTGCAACTTCCAGAACACGTTGAATATGATGCATTTGTTGATCGTGATACTGCACGATCAGTATTGCCGCTTTTAGGAAGACAAAGGACAACGGGAACAATCAAGAGGCATGAATTTGGTCCTATGTGGGGAATTATGATGTCTACCATAATTCGGTGTATGACCCACAAAACAGGGGCTCTAGATCAAATCAATGATTTTGGAATGCAAATAGTACATGCCATGTACCACAACAGGCACATTGATTATGCTAGACTGATCTTCAATGAGCTAGCCTCTCAAATTCAGGCAGGACAAAGGAATCCTAATGTTCCTTTTTGCAGGTTTTTATCACTTATCTTTCAAAACTACATGCCAGAAGATATGTATGATGATTTTGATGGAGTTAGTGATGATCTTCCTCCCATCCATGAAAAGATATTCTTTCATCAGCCTAGGGAAGATGAACCACCACTCAGTGCTTCCATGTTAGCCATTGCAGAGGCTCATATGGATGATAATGAAGATGAAGATGATACTGATGCAGATGATGATAATGATGATAATGGTGATGATGATGCTAATGATAATGATGATGTTGAGATGGAGGATGCTCAACCCCCGCCAGTCCAAGAACCAGAACATGATGTTCCCAATACTGAATCAGCTTCTGATACTGAAGACCAACCCTTAATCATCAGAAGAAGGGTTAGAAGAAGGTTAAGTCCAGTCATTATGGTTGCACTCTCAACGGACTCAGTGTTGCACAGTCTACATCCAACACTGACTCCTTAACTAGAAGACCAACATCAAATAGCTTCTCATGCTGACCTTCCAGACCCAGAACAAGAAAACATTGCTCAACCACCACCAAACATGGAACCACATGTTCCATTGGATGTTGAAATTGCATATGAGCAACAAAATTTGGAAGAAGATGCACAAGAAAGAGAACCACAAAATCAAGAGGGTGCTGGAGGTTCCAATCAACATACAAATGATCCAGCACCTATCTATGTAGAAGGGAGAAGGGAATCTGACAAAGCCTCAGGTATGAATTTCTAATAAAGCCCTCAAACTCCTATATACATTATTTTTTTTCCAAAACCAAGAGACTAAGTATTGGCATGTACCAACTCAATACTGACCAAAGTCTCAAACGATTTTTTTTAAAATATATATCCTCTTAAGGCCAACATAGTTAGCCCACTGCTACTATGAAAAATTCCTACACTGAGCACAATAGATCATTGTCAGCCTACATTTGTCTTAACATATAAAAAGACAATGGTGGTTGATGTCACACTGACACCCACTGGTACTGCTTCTATCATACCCAATTTATGATAAATTGGATAACATGATTTAAGAAATGATCAAGTAAAAGATTAATGTATATAAAAACCCTAGGGCCGCCGGCAATTGTTTTCTCTGAAGTTTCGTTTCCGATCGTCGGGGTAGGAGGGAGGGTTGGGTGTTCTTTTTCTCTGGATTCATGAGCAAGTTCAAAAACTGCGCTAATGAAGAGGGATGGGTTTGGAGGATTGGTAGGAAAGAATCATCGTCGAAGCAGCAATATGTGAAAAAAATCGACAATCCATTCCAAAAAGAGGTGAAGAAGGTTACGTCTTCATTTCTTATCACCAATTTTCCTCATCATCTGGATGAGAATCAACTTTGGTCGTGGTGCAAGTCGTTTGGGAAGGTTGCTGATGCGTATATCGCAAAAAAGAATACAAAGTATGGTAAGCGTTTCGGTTTTATTAGGTTTTTGGGTATCAATGATGAAGAGAATTTTGCTAGACTGTCAGAACAATGGATGGGATCGTATCACGTGTATGTTTCTGTGGTGAGGTTTAATAGGGTCAAGTCTATTAAACGTACGCAGGATCATAAAGTTGCTGATTTAGGTAATTCTAGACCTAATAGATCATACGCTAGTGTAGTAGGAGGGGGAGGGGGGTCGAAGGCTATGTCAGAATCCTCTAATCAGTCTTTGGAAACGATTGAGTTAAGAGGGTCTGATCTCTTGGTGATTGAGGATTCTGAGACGGTAGTATTGGCGAAAGTTAGAGAAATTGCGTCCATGTCTCAACTATATGTTATTCTACATAATGAAGGTTTTACTGATGTGGAGATCAATCAAGTTGGTGGTTACTGGGTTTGGATTGAATTTTCTTCGTCCAAAGCTTGCAGTAGGTTTAAAAATGGTGATTGGCAGGTATTTTTCTCATCTATTCAGCATGTAGTCAGTAATTTTACAATTGATGAACGCATTTGTTGGATCGAGATTGATGGCCTTCCCTTTGTGTGCATGGGATTCTGATGTATACAAAAAAATCAGTGGGTTATGGGGTAAATTTTTTTTTTTCGATGAATTTGATGATAATCCCAGTAGAGGGAAACTTTGTATTAGCACTCTGGCAGTGAATGTGATAAATGAAAATATAAAAGTCATGGAGGAAGGAATGTCTTATTCGGTGAGGGTGAAGGAATCAGGTATGTGGAAGTGCAAAATTATTAAATTAAATAGTGAGGCGGATTCAGTTGACAATCAAACGGATGGGGAGGAAGATAATTTAATCCATGAGATTCTCGATGAAGAGGACGTGAGTGTGGATGAAGAATTGAATCACTCTCCTTTGAAGTCCCCGGATAGGGTGAATTTAGATTCCCCGTTGCAGTAAGGTGATGAGGTACCAGTTTCGGTTGGTGATAATAATCAAGAGGTGGTTGAGAAACTTGACAAATCAGTTTTGTTTTCGGTAGAGGATGGGGCGGGGGAAAAGGATACACCAGAATCAGATTCGGTCAGTTGTCCGCCCGGTTTTGAAAAATTTAAAAGACCGAGTAAGAAGGTGGTAGAAGAAGGGAAGGACTCTAAATCTTGTAGTTCTTTGTTTGGCAGGAAGAAGAAGGGTGTAGGGGGTTAGGAAGAGTCACAAAGCATAGGAGTCATAAATGTTAATGATGAAGGTTCTCTCCATTAATATTCGGGGCACAGGGGAGGTGGAGAAGAGGTAGTGGATAAAAAGATTGTGTTATCAACATGGCGTGGTGTTTTTAGGCGTTCAAGAAACAATCATGTCTAAGGTTGATTTATTTAAAATTAAGGCTCTTTGGGGTAATTATAAATTTGATTTTGCATGTAGATCGGCTCGGGGCATTGAGGCGGTATACTTTCTATTTGGGACCCTGCGGTGTTCAAAAAAGAAAGTATTTTTTGTCATGAAAATTATGTTATAGTCAATGGTAAATGGTCGGGAATTCAAGAAAACATACATTTTATCAATGTCTACGCTCCTCAAAGTGTTGAAGCGCGCAGATTGATATGGGACGAGATTAGTTCGTATATTCAACAAGCGAATGGGAAGGTGGTTATGTTTGGAGATTTCAATGAAGTTCGGTTAGAAGCAGAAAGATTCGGGTCTATTTTTAATGAACATGGTGCTAGGATGTTTAATGACTTTATTGACCATAATATGTTGATCGATCTTCCTTTAGGGGGAAGACAATTCACGTGGATGAATAAACATGCTACCAAAATGAGTAAGCTAGACAGATATCTTTTGTCGGAGAATATATGTAGTGCTGATCCGTCTTTACAAGTTGTGGCTTTGGATCGTGATTTATCAGATCATATTCCTATTTTATTACAATCTAAGCAAGTGGATTATGGTCCTATTTCGTTTCGAGTTTATCATTCTTGGTTAGAATCGGAAAAGTTTGATGAAGACATAAAGAGTGCTTGTAATGAATTTAATCAGGTTCATTCTTCTAGTATTATTTTGTTTAAAAATAAACGTAAATGTTTTAAACAAGTGTGTCGTGATTGGAGTAGGCAGCAAAAAGAATTAAACTTCTTAAGATCTTCTTGGTTGCGTAATCAGCTTGCTATTATTGAAAAAAAGTTGGAGATCGGATGTGTGACGGAGGAAGAGAAAGCCAGTAGACTTGAGTACATGAATGAGTTAAAAGAAAAAGACAGACTCGTTAATATTCATTTATGTCAAAAACTCAAATTAAAATGGGTTGTGGATGGAGACGAAAACTCGAAATTTTTTCACGGGTTGTTGAACCAAAGAAGGCGACAACAAATGGTGAAAGGGATTATGGATGATGGTGTTTGGCAAACTGATCCTGTAGTGGTGAAAAAAGTGTTCATTGATTATTATAAAGAGAAATTTAAAGGCATTGAATGTAATATTCCTCCGGGTAGAACTGATGGATATTCTCAATTATCTGAGTCGGATGTGCATGATCTGGAATCTTTGTGCACTATGGGGGAAGTAAAACAAGCGGTTTGGAGTTGTGTGAGCGAAAAAGCTCCGGGGCCGGATGGCTTTTCATTTAAATTTATTAAGAAGTATTGGGATTTTGTTAAGCTCGATATTTTTAACTCAGTGTCGGAGTTTTTGGCAAATGGAAAGATTCCTTCCGGGTGTAACGCGTCGTTTATTACGCTTATCCCTAAAACTCCAAATCCTACGTTCGTGAAAGACTATCGACCGATTTCTCTAATCGGAATTCAATATAAAATAATCGCTAAATTGCTTGCTTTAAGGTTAGCTAAGGTGGTGGATAAATTAATAAGTAATGAGCAATCCGCGTTTATTAAAGGAAGACAAATATTGGACGGTCCACTAGTTATTAGTGAAATCATGGATTGGTATAAAATTCGTAAAAGAAAGCTGTTAATTTTCAAAGTTGATTTTGAAAAAGCTTATGATTCGGTGAGTTGGGATTATATTGAATATGTCTTGTTGAATATGGGGTTCGGTAGTAAATGGAGAAATTGGATACATGAATGTTTAAATTCTTCCACGACTTCTGTTCTTATAAACGGAAGCCCTACAGAGGAATTCAAGTTATTTCGTGGGTTACGTCAAGGTGACCCATTGTCTCCATTCTTGTTTATTTTGGCTATGGAGGGCCTTCATACGTTAATTCAAAATTCAGTGATAGAGAAAAAATTCAGTGGTGCGGTGGTGGGTCACGATAATATAAATATTTCGCATTTATTTTATGCGGATGATGCCGTGTTTGTATCGGATTGGAGTCGAGAAAATATTTAATAAATTACAAATATTTTGGAGGTGTTTTATGAACAGTCGGGTCTTAAAATCAATATGTTCAAATCAAGTTTGTCGGGTATTAGAGTTTCGGTGGAGGAGCTGGAATCTACTTGCTCAGATTTTGGTTGTGTAGCGGGGCAGATTCCATTTGTTTATTTAGGTATTTCGGTGGGCCAAAATGGTCGTCTTGCTAGTAAATGGAATACTATTATTGATAAAGTTCGAGCTCGTTTGTCTTCTTGGAAAGTAAAAATGCTTTCTATTGGTGGCCGCCTTACGCTTATTAAATTAGTGTTGGGTAGTTTGGCAATTTATTGGATGACGATTTTTAAAATGCCTTCGTCAGTGTTAAACAAACTAGAACAGTTGAGAGCTAAGTTCTTTTGGGGAGGTTCCGGAGAAGAAAAGAAGCTTCATTGGGTGAAGTGGGATGTGTGTTTAGCTGATATTTCAAAGGGTGGGTTAGGGATTGGAAGTCTAGAAGCTTTAAACTTGGCTCTATTATTGAAATGGCGTTGGAGATTTTTTAATGAAAAAAAACGCGTTGTGGTGTAAAGTTATTAAATCTATTTTCGGCCAAGACGGCAGCTTTCTCTCTAATTTAAATCATCGATCTAGAAATGGTGTTTGGGTCAGATTATTGGCTCAGCGAATTATCTTCATGTAAATCAAATTATTCAGCATAATTCGATTCATTATAAATTAGTGAGTGGAGCTTCAATTAAGTTCTGGACGGATGTTCGGTGAAACTACGTCCCCGTTGCATTTATTGTTCAATCGGTTATATAGGTTGGAATTGAACTCTTTTTGTAAGGTTAGTGATCGGTGGTCAAACGAGACGTGGTGTTCTAATTGGCGGAGGAACATTAGAGGGGAGTTAGAACAAGCTCAACTGATCGACCTTATGAATATTATTAGGGAGATTCGGCCAGTAGAAGGGGAAGACAATGTAGTATGGAGTTTGGGTGATAAATGTGATTTCACGGTTGGTGAAGCTAGACGGTATATTAATAATTGGTTGGATCCCGGGTTTACTGATAATAATAATGCATGGTGTAAATTGATTCCTGTTAAATTTAATATCTTCATTTGGAGACTTAAACTTGACCGTCTTCCTACGAGGTTTAACTTATCAGAAAGAGGTATGGATATCGGTTCTATTTTATGTCCTACGTGCAATTCGGGGATCGAGACAGTGGCTCATTCAATTTTTAATTGTAATGTAGCTGGGGAGGTTTGGTATGCAATTAACAGGTGGTGCGGTATTGAAGGGGTGCGCTTTGACTGTTTCGATGCGTGGTAGGGAAAGATTTCGTCGATGCCAAGAGCGAATAGCCGAAGAGACAAAGGTTTGGTGATCGGTTTCGCGGCATGCTGGATTCTTTGGAGATATAGGAATTCCGTGTTATATGATAGTGCTAGAATTCTTAGATCCGAGTTAGTTGATAGTATTAAATCCTTTTCGTTTGTTTGGTTTACTCATCGAAACCATGTTAAGGTTTCATGGGTCGATTGGTTAATTTGTCCTCTGTAATGTTTTAATCTAGCATATTGCTAGATTCTCGTGGTTTAATATATTTTGGAGGTCCTCGGGGCGGGGGGGGGGGGGGGTGATGGCAATGTCGAAGCTCAGCCCGCTTGGAAGCAGTCAAGGCCCACAATGAACCCACCTCCGATTCCATTCATTATCGAATAGCAAACCGGTAGGTTAATTGCTCTCTGGTCCAATTTGCGATCAACCCGGGGCTTTAAACAGCAGCCCAAGCAAATAGCGATCACCTCATTCCATATCTCAATCGGCGCGAATTTCAAGAAGCCCGGAATGTTGAACACATTTGGACTGACGGGAGCGTGGGACCCAAGGAATTCCAAAGGTAACGAAATCTGGAACAGTGAACACCGATACTTATACCGGATGATCACGAATACTATTCGGCAAAAAGAGGAAGGTGCCGAAAAGTTGAATATGTACAGTTTATGGCTATTGCACCAGTTAGTCCACAGGAACCGCCTCACCAACATACCACTCAGTATTGTTTCGTTTCTGAATGGTCAAGCACAGGGACACAAAGGGAAAAGTGGCTTCACGGAAGGCCAATACATTACCCGTTTGGCCAAAGCAGCGATAACTCTGTCACCACGGGTGAGGTTGAGCATGACGAAGCAAGAAATGAGATTCCTGGACTATAATCAGATGTATGGTATGGCGGTGATCATAAATGCAGTGCAGGGTGTAGAGGATGGGCGGTACGTATGGGAAAGATAACCCATCCACCGAAAATGTTAGACGGGTCAGGCAGAGGCAACCAGAGCAGCCGCAAGTGCAGGCAGACGCGGAGATGCACCCGGGGGATCAACCGTTTATGGGTCACGGCTATGGGCATGCAGGAGCATTTGGCTCCCAATCAGGCTCATCCTCATTCGACCGGGCTCAATCTTATCAGCAAATGGACATGAGGATGGCCGGGTTTCAAACTGACATTCATAATTTGCAGGAAAGCATGGCTGGGCTCCGGACGGACTTTGGCGGGATGAGGCAATACATGGATAGCATGAACTTACAGCTTCAAAGGAATTATTATCAAGGAGAAAGAGCTCAAGCATTCCAGTACTGGCAAGCCCCCGCAGCACCAGCCGAGGCCAAAAACCCATTGCCATACTGGGGCCCGAACTTGACAGCCCTGCCAAACTACCCGACCTATGAGGACTGGTTCCAACAATATGATCCGATGTCGCCTCGTGATGGGCGTGATTACTGATCACTCTGTTTGGGTCTCACAAACTGATTGTTCGATTTGGTTGTACTCTAAATTATAACTTTTTTTAGCAAATAATTTCGTTTTCGTTTTATTTTATTATTATTGCCTGATTAAACTATGTTATCATTTTATTTTAGTTTTTGTTCGAGTTATGTTTTGATAGAATATGCTGAGCTTTGGAACTGGATGGAAATGCTCGAAAATGGATCGTGCATTTGGATGATAACAGTACTTGGAACACAAAAATCAAAATACCTTCAGGGAGTACCGTTCCCTTTTGCCTTTTACTTTTTGGTTTATAATTCTTTATTTTTATTGCATTGAGGGCAATGCAACGTTTTAAGTGTGGGCATGGGGTATGGTATCCACCACTTGTTAGTATTCGTAGTAAATCATCTAAAAAAACAAACAAACCAATTTAATCAGAAATTTTTTTAGACACATCTCAACCTTAGAAAACAATTTTCAGACAATAAAGTTCACTTTAAAGGGTAAATTTTTTCTTAGATTTTATGTGTCAATTTTTGTGGCTTTTCGCCGATCTAATTATCTCTTTAACTCATTAATTAAATCACTTCTTAACTTGGAAAATTTGAAATTCTTGTAAATCTATAGGTATTGTCCTTTTGAAAATTAAGTTTTGTAAAGCTAGCTCCCGATGACGTTAGATTGGATTAGGAGCTTTTAGTTTACATGAATAAATTGCTAAATAATATAAATGAAAAATTTGAGAATCGGTGAGAATATTCATCTGTCCTTGTGCTCCCGACAAGTACGCCCGAGGGGTCCTTCAAATCTAGCATTCTAAGGTCAACTGATCTAGACATGTTGGTCGAAAGTCTTTTACGCGGGTTCACTATGTAAGGTGAGGTTCGAATCGATTCTTGAATAAATACCTAATTAAATACTTAGGGGGAACGATTAGCCGAACTTGGGTTCCCGACAAGTAAGCTCGCGGGGTCCTTTAAACCTAGCATACTAAGGTCAACTGATCTGATATGTTGGCCGAAAGTCTTTTACGCGGGTGCTCAATGAAAGTTGTGGTTCTCTCTTCTAAACAAAATAAATAACTAAAGTTAATAAACATGCAAAGCATGTATAAAAATAAACAAATAAAATAAATAAACATGCAAAGCATGAATAAATAAAGCAGATAAGCTATGAAATGAATAAATAAACTAATTTTTCTTCTTTTAATCTTATTAGTTGGGTGATTTTCATAAAGATGGTATTTATAGGTTAAGCAATGATGAATTAGGATCTAAGTTAAAAGTAGTCTAATTAGCATAGTTAAGGATTTGATTAGATTTGTGAAAAGTTAGCTGATATCTTACACAAACTTGGGCATAAAATATAATGAGAAATTTTAACTGCTAAATGGACTAGGTTCTGAAAATTGTAGTGTTTCTATGAATAATTTGAGATGAAATGTCGATTACATTATAGTTTTATATATCTGATGGAATTATTTTAATGATAATTTGCTTGAGGACAAGCAAAGTTCAAGTGTGGGCATCTTGATATTGGCATATTTATACATATATTTATATGTCAATATACTTCTTTTTGTATGTGTTTATTGATTAGAATATGATGTTATCACTCAACTATAGTATTCATTGTGTTTTTCAGGCTATAGAAGAAAAAGTGACAAAAACGGGCCAAAATTGTTAGGTCACAACAACCCTGGATTGATTGTATGATTGATAGATTAATTAGACTTAAGACAATTAAAGTGATTAACACAATATTAGAGTCAAATGTATAATTCCACTAAGTGTGGTATTCTGCGGAATAGCAATACCACTTATCAATTACAATATGTTTATATGTGAAAGGGTAAATTGGTGAGTACTCCTTTGCCAAGTGATCTCTATTTATAATGATATAGAGATCTTACAAAAGAGGCAAGGAGTAACCGAAGGACTGAAAAAGGAAAGTGGCCGAGATCAAAGGGATTTGATCTGGCCAAGTAAAAAAAGAAATGTTTACTCAGTCCTTGTACTCAGTATTGGATGTCAATACTGAGTTCCAATACTGAGTGACCAAAACTGTCTACTCAGTATTGGACCAAGACTTAGCTAATTTATTCTACATACTATTCTAAGCTAGTCTAGGCTGTCTTGTTATCCTAAGATCTCAAGGGGTAAGGCTTTTTGCCTTAACAAAAATGACACAAGAAAACGATAATCCCAGAATTTGAAGAAGATAGCGCCGCTGACTATAGATAGCGACGCTATCTACCAACGCGATCTATCACGCTATTTTGGAAGACATCGCGATTTCGAGTCTCTGTTTGCCGAAGAAAAGAAGAGATAGCGCCGCAATCTTGAAGATAGCGACGCGATTTAACGCGGGATTTCGAGAATAGTGACGCGATTTCGAATAGCGACGCGATTTTTAGCGATCTGACACTTATTTAAGCGAGATTTAAGATCTGGATTCATAACTTTTTGACCTAATACAATTGGCAGCCGAAAAATAACCTACGAGCACTCAAGATCAAGATTTCAAGGCTCAAACATTAGTTTTCTATCATCTTTGATTATTACTATGTTTATGTTTATGTTTATGTTTCTTCACGTTTGTTTGATGATTTTTAGCATGTCTATGTGCTAATCATCTTATATTCGCTATGATTAGATAAAGTTTAGGTTTTAGGTTTGGATATTCTTAAGATTTATTAATGATTGTTTGAATATTTGTGTTTTTAACAAAGAACCTTTTTGTTACACCTTTACTTTTGCATTATTTAATCTGTTTATTGTTTGGTTGATATAATACTGACAATATTGAATTGATCTAGTAATTCCCCTGACTTTTCATACCATTTGTCTTAGTCAGCGACTCACTAGAAATAGGGGTCCGACATTAGATACCAATAACTGTTAAGGCAAAAAGCCTTACCCCTTTGGATCTTAAGATAACAAGACAGCCTAGACTAGCTTAGAATAGTATGTAGAATAAATTAGCTAAGTCTTGGTCCAATACTGAGTAGACAGTTTTGGTCACTCAGTATTGGAACTCAGTATTGACATCCAATACTGAGTACAAGGACTGAGTAAACATTTCCTTGTTTACTTGGCCAGATCAAATCCCTTTGATCTCGGCCACTTTCCTTTTCCAGTCCTTTCATTACTCCTTGCCTATTTTGTAAGATCTCTATAACACTATAAATAGAGATCACTTGGAAAAGGAGTACTCACTAATTTACGCTTTCACATATAAACATATTGTAATTGATCAGTGGTATTGCTATTCCGCAGCATACCACACTTAGTGGAATTATACATTTGACTCTAATATTGTGTTAATCACTTTAATTGTCTTAAGTCTAATTAATCTATCAATTATACAATCAATCCAGGGTTGTTGTGACCTAACAACTGGTATCAGAGCAGGCTAAATTAATTGTTATTTAGTCGATCTATTACCCTGGCAGCCATTCCATACACCTACCCTTCCCAAAAATCAAAAACCAGAATGTCTTCAATTGTTGCCAAGTGATGTCAGGAAAGGGAGTGCCAATCTTTGATGGCAAAGATTTCCATCAATGGAAACTAAAAGCTCAGTGGTATCTTGAGTCTATTCATAATGAGATGCTCACTGTACTGACTGATGGTCCCATCATTCCTCTAACCATTGAACCTGTTGCATCTACAGACAATGTTCCTGCATCTACAAGAACAATTCCAAAGTTGAAACATACTTGGACTGATACTGATTGTCAGCTGTTCAGTCTAGGCTCAAGGGCCAAGAGTGTGATTGGTAATGCAGTCACAAAAGAGATTCTCAATGGAATCATGAAGTTGCCAACTGCTAAAGCTATGTGGGATAGCTTGACAGTCACTTATGAAGGCACACCACAGGTGAAGTTGCAAAGGAAGAGCAACATGAGAAGAAAATATGAGAACGTCATTGCTAATCCAAATGAAGATCTTACTGCTCTTTACAATAGATTCAACACCATTGTTCATGATCTGATTAGTGTTGGAATTCAAAAGGAAGAGGGAGAACTCTGTCAAAAATTTCTGGACAGTCTTCCTCAACAATTCCTTGATATGACAAATTCTGTCAATGCTGCTAACAACATTGAGTCTTATACTCTTCAAACACTGTATGGCTTGATGTTGAATCATGAAGAGAACAATTCTTCTAGACTGATCAACTGGAAGAAGACTGACAAGACATCTACTGGTATGGCTCTAATTGTTAAACAAGCCTATACTATCATTGAGCCAGATGAACCAGAAGATAGTCTTGAGGATGCTGAGGCAGAGGAATTGGAAACCCAAATGGCTCTCATGTCCATGAAGTTGGATCAATTGAAAAAGAAGAGGCTTGGTGTTAGCTCTTCCAATACTGACCCCAGATCCGGTCTATGCTACAGGTGTGGAAAGCCTGGTCACATTGCTGCCAACTGTCACACTAAGTCTTCTGAAACTGATCAGAATGACAAAATTGCTTACCGAGCTAAACGGTATAGGGACAAATATGTGAAGTTGAAAGCAAGGAGCGAGGGAAAGGGAGCTGCTGGAAATGGAACACCTCATCAGGCACTTTATTCTGAGGCATGGATGGATGATGACCTCGGTAATGATGAGGAAGAGGTTGAGAATAAAGCCTTCATGGCTTTCACTGAAGAAGATTTGAAGAGCACTTTTGAGAGAGATCTCAAAGAAGCTGAGAGAATGAGTATCCACAGTGATTGGGATTCCACTCAGTTGTAAAAGGTGAGTGCCTTTCAAACTTATTCTTTGAATGAAAAAGAAAAAAAAAATTTGTATATGATTGTTGATCTTAAAACTTTAGTACAGAGAGAAAAAGCTTTAAAACTTACAATCTTACAACTAGAAAAAAGTAAATAACGAAAATTTAAATAAATTAGCAAGATTAAAAGATTTGGAACTTGATTTTTTAAACTTACAAGACATGAATCAAAGATTAGCTGATAAAGCACATTTACATAAATTGGAAAAAGAAAAATTTGAAAAACAATGTAAATCATGGGGAAATGCTTCTATTAAGCTAAATAAATGTTTAAATCAACAATTTCCTGACAATGTGAGGGCTGCACTTGGTGTGGATCGTCAGTTTAAAACTAGAAATAATTTTGCTGATTTGTTTGAAGAATTTAATCACTTAAATCCTGTTAATTTCGTAAAATCAAAAACTTTTTGTGAAGCTAGTTGTCAAACTGATTCAGATGATGAGGATAGAAACATATCTGACAAAGTCCAACCTATTGGTCCCTCTATCTGTTCTAAGTGCTATACTGGATTACAAGATCTCAGTATTACACTTCAGCCGTTCCACCTTTTGAAGTATTATTTAATGTCATTCCTTACTCTGAAAATACTATTTTAAAAACTTTGGAAACTACTTCTACCTCATCTAAAAAGACTAATATTGAAGTTGCAAGTACATCTGAATCAAATACTCAAAACTCTCAAGAACCTGTTAAAGTGTTAAAATTAAAACATGAGGTTAAGTCTAAAATACTTTCAACAGGTTCCAAAAATGGTAAAGAAACTAAGTCTAAGCAAAAGCAAAAACAGACACCTTTACCAAACAAAAAGAAAAATTCATATCCTAAAAAGATTGTCAAAAAGGAAGTTCACCCTCCCATTAAAAATGATAAAAATAATCTTTTGAAATCCATTGGTGATCAAATCAAATTTTTAAGTCAAAAGTTTGCAAAACTGACTCATACTGATCAACCAAAACATAAACAATTTTCTAAAATTCCTTATGAAAACATGTTTAGAAATAGACCCAGAAAATGTTACGGATGTCATCATACAGGTCATAAAGGAGATGAATGTAGAACTAATCTCTCTAATCCTAGGTACTCAGTACCAAAGAAAAAAAGGGATCCAAAGTCAGTGCCACAAAAGACTTCTCCTAAAGTGATACTGACTCCCACTAAAACAGAGATTAAAAAGGATAATAATGTTAACCCTTCCAAAGGTCCCATTTTTAAATGGGTTCCTAAAAGGAACTAATCCTTATTTTTTGTGTCTTGTGCAGGGTGATAGAAAATGGTACCTTGATAATGGCTGCTCAAGACACATGACTGGCAGTATGGAGTACCTTCACCACTACACACCAGAGAAGGGTCCTTCTGTCAGGTTTGGGGATGATTCCATAGGGAAGACAAGAGGATATGGGGAAATCAAAGCTATCAACATCACTTTTAAAAGGGTTGCCTATGTAGAAGGTCTAAAACACAATCCGCTCAGTATTAGTCAGATGTGTGATGATGATAAGGAAGCTAGGTTCCGAAAGATTGTTGGCATCATATATAATGAGAGAGGACAACATGTCCTCATTTCCAGAGGAGAAAAAGATGTCTATGTAGTCAATCTTTCATAAATTGACCCCATCATCTGTGTGTGCCTGCTGTCTAAAGTCAATCCAGAACTAAACTGGATGTGGCACAAGAAACTTTCTCACATCAACTTCAGGAACATCAATGAACTCAGTATTAAGAAGTTGGTGAGAGGGTTGCCCACTATTACTTATTCAAAAGATAAGTTATGCTCAGCATGTGAAATGGGCAAGCAGAAGAAGAGTTCATTCAAATCAAAAGTTAATCATTCCATTAATGAACCTCTTGCAATGATACATATGGATATTTTTGGCCCCATAAGTACACCATCTCTGGGCAAAAAGGTTTATACTTTGGTCTTGGTTGATGAATTTTCAAGGTATACTTGGGTCATCTTCTTGAAGACAAAATCAGATGCTACCACAGAAATAATTGCTTTCATTAAGAGAGAAGAATTGCAAAAAGGTGCCAAGGTCAAACAACTAAGAAGTGACCATGGTACTGAATTTAAAAATTCAGTATTAGCAAACTTCTGTGAAGAAAAAGGAATTGTACAAAATTACTCTGCAGCATACACACCACAACAAAATGGTGTTGTAGAAAGAAAGCATAGAACACTGATTGAAGCTGCAAGAACTTTGTTATGCCATGCTGGACTGGCACTGAGCTTCTGGGCTGAAGCTGTAAACTGTGCCAACTTTACACAGAATAGAGCAACTGTAGTCCAGAGACATCTCAAGACTCCTTATGAGTTATATCATGGCAGAATTCCTAATGTGGAGTACTTCCACATCTTTGGGAGTAAATGCTTCATTCTCAGTACTAAGCAAAATCTCAACAAGTTTGCTCCCAAAGCAAATGAAGGCATTTTTATGGGCTACTCACCACACTCCAAAGCCTTCAGAGTGTATGTTCTTTCAACAAAGGTGATTGATGAATCTATCCATGTTACCTTTGATGAACAAATGGATGAGTATTCTACTTTTGCAAAGGAGGACATAAGTTGTATTGAAACCCTATGTAATCCAGAAAACTCCAATGCAGAACAGCCCAAAAGTCACCCATATCCTGGTTCACATGATATGAATGATGATGATCAAGACTTCACTCAGTATGCTAAAACTTCCACAAATACTGAAGTTCCCAACACTGAAAACTTCAACACTGAGTCTGCAAATCTTGATCCCAATCATTCCACCTATGAAACAGGAGAAACTTCTAATCCATCACTTGAACCATCCATAAATCTGTCAAATGAAGACTCCAGCAATCCTGTGCAGTCCAATACTGAATCAAAATCAAATCTGTATGAGACAAACAACCCCTCAGACCAACAAGAAGTTATTGATCCTACTTCAAATGCTACCTTAGGATCAAATCTGAGGGAACACAGAGACCATCCTCATACAAATATCATTGGTCTTGTTGAAGAAGGTGTTCAAACAAGAAGAAAACTGACCTTTGAACCCCAGGCTACTGCAAACTTTTGTCTCTTTTCAAGCTTCTTATCTACCATTGAACCAAAGAAGGCTGATGAAGCCTTACTAGATGAAGACTGGGTAGAAGCTATGCAAAATGAGCTTACAGAATTTGAAAGATACAAAGTTTGGAACTTAGTACCACCCCCAACTGGAAAAACTATCATTGGTACTAAGTGGGTGTTCAGAAATAAAATAGAAAAAGATGGTTTTGTAATCAGGAATAAAGCAAGATTGGTTGCTCAGGGATACATGCAAGAAGAAGGAATTGACTATGATGAAACCTTTGCACCTGTTACAAGAATTGAAGCTATTAGGCTATACCTTGCATATGCAGCCTTTAAGAACTTCAAGGTTTATCAAATGGATGTCAAGAGTGCCTTTTTAAATGTAAAACTGCAAGAGGAAGTTTATGTTAAACAACCCCCAGGTTTTGTTGATCCTAAATTTCCTAATTATGTTTTCAAGCTTGTTAAAGCCTTGTATGGGCTCAAACAAGCTCCAAGAGCCTGGTATGATACCATGTCTGAGTACTTAATTGAAAATAAATTTTCACGTGGTAAAATTGATAAAACATTATTTTCAAAAAGAAAAGGGTCTGACATTTTACTCATTCAGATATATGTGGATGATATTATCTTTGGGTCCACTGACAAGTCAATGTGGGATTGGTTTTCAAAGATTATGTCATCTCAGTATCAGATGAGTATGATAGGAGAACTTACTTATTTTATAGGTTTACAAGTTGATCAAAAGCCTGATGGCACCTTTATAAAGCAAAGTAAGTATGTGCATGATATGCTAAAGAAATATAAATTTGAAAACTTATCTTCTATGCACACCCCTATGAGTACTCAGGATAAGATAAGTAACGATGAAACTGGTAAACAAGTATGTCAATCCACATACCGAGGTATGATTGGTTCCTTACTTTACTTAACAGCTAGCAGGCCTGATATCATGTTTGCAACATGTTTGTGTGCTCGGTATCAGGCTGATCCCAAAGAATCACACATGAAAGCAGTTAAGAGAATTTTTAGGTATTTATCTGGTACTCCTAATATAGGTCTTTGGTATCCCAAAGATTCCAATTTTACTCTTTTAGGGTACACAGATGCAGATTTTGTAGGATGCAGATTAGATAGAAAGAGCACAAGTGGAGGATGCCAATTCCTTAGTAGAAGATTAGTTGGCTGGTCATCCAAGAAACAAAATTCAGTAGCAACTTCAACTACAGAAGCTGAATATGTAGCTGCAAGAAGTTGTTGTGCTCAACTTTTATGGATGCGGTATCAACTCATGCACTATGGATTTGATTTCAACAACACACCCATTCATTGTGATAACAAGAGTGCTATTGCTATCACTGAAAATCCAGTCCATCACTCAAGAACAAAGCACATCGATATCAGACACCACTTTATTCGAAATAATGTGGGAAAGGGTAAGGTTCAGGTAAACTATGTACCAACAAAGGACCAATTGGCTGATGTATTTACTACACCTCTTTCAGAAGAAAGGTTTATGTACTTACTAGGACAATTGGGCATCCTAAACCCTTGAAATTATTTTTTCCAAAAAAATTCTTTCCTATACTGAAGTTTCAGTATTGACCCAATACTGACTCATTCAGTATAACTCGTCTGGTATATTAATTTTCATTTTTGTAAAGTTTTTATTAATTTCTACGTTGAATTAAATGTTTTTATTATTTTTAACTTTTTTATTTAATTTTTTTTAACTCAAAAAATCAGTATTGGGAGTCCTGGAGTTCAACACTGATTTCAAAACCTCATACTCCCCAAGGTTACTTTCCTTAATAGAAAAGTTACCGTTGGATTAGGATTAAGCTGTCATTTCGCCGTTTTTACTTCCCAATACTGTCATCATTTCTAATTAAGAGTATAAATAATCGTTTTCTTCAAATTCAAACCATTTTCTCTGTTATTTACTCTCTCACTCTCAAATTTCTCTCTGCGATTAACGTTTTTACTCTCAATTTGCAAGCAAAACTTCAATTCATAATCACAGATTAAATGGCGAACTTTCAATTTGTTGCTCCAAGTCTAGTCGCACCAGCTAAAGATTTTCAAAGGGATGACTCCCTAAGTTTACGAGGAACAATATTACTGCAAATTTCGTGATTCCTCGGGGTTAGGTGTGCCCTCAATTTCAACAAATGGTTACATATCTCAGGCATTGCCCAATCGCTAATGCTCTTCAAGCTTCACCCAGAGCAATCTATCCCTCAATGCTATGTGAATTTTGGTACTCTCCTATCTTGGACTCACCAGATATGATTGCGGGATGGGTAATTCGAGATCAACGAAGAGCTTTCATCTCCACGGAAATCATTAGGCGGGATCTTCAACTTCCTGCACATGTCCACTATGATGAATTTGTTGATCGTGATACTGCACGATCAGTATTGCCGCTACTAGAAAGACAACGGACAACAGGAACAATCAAAAGGCACGAATTTGTACCTATGTGGGGGATTATGATCTCAACCATAATTCGGTGTATGACCCACAAAACAGGGGCACTTGACCAAATCAATGATTTTGGAATGCAGATGGTACATGCCATGTACCACAACAGGCACATTGATTATGCTAGACTGATCTTCAATGAGCTAGCCTCTCAAGTTCAGGCACGACAAAGGAACCCAAATGTTCCCTTTTGCAGGTTTCTATCAATTATCTTCCAAAACTCCATGCGATATGTATGATAATTTTGATGGAACTAGAGCTGATCTTCCTCCCATCCATGAAAAGATATTCTTTCATCAGCCTAGGTAAGATGAACCACCACTCAGTGCCACAATGTTAGCCATTGCAGAGGCTCATATGGATGAGAATGAAGATGAAGATGATACTGATGCAGATGATGATAATGGTGATGAGGATGCTAATGACAATGATGATGTTGAGATGGAGGATGTTCCACCCCCTCCAGTCCAAGAACCAGAACCTGATGTTCCCAATACTGCATCAGCTTCTGATACTGAAGAACACCCATTGATTATAAGAAGAAGGGTTAGGAGAAGGTTGAGTCCAGTCATCATGGCTGCACTGTCAACAGACTCAGTGTTGCACAGTTTACATCCAACACTGACCCCTTCTCTAGAAGAGCAACATCAAATAGCATCTCATGCTGAACTTCCAGAACCAGCACAAGAACACATTGATCAACCACCACCAAACATGGAACCACATGTTCCATTGGATGTTGAAATTGCTTATGAGCAACAAAATCTGGAAGCAGAAGCACAACAAACAAAACAACAAAATCAGGAAGGTGTTGGAGGTTCAAATCAACACACAGATGATCCAGCACCTATCTCTGTTGAAGGGAGAAGGGAATCTGACAAAGCCTCAGGTAGGTATGAATTTCTTAATAAAAAAAAACCCTCAAACTCCTATATATATATATTATTTTTTTTCAAAACTGGAGACTAAGTATTGGCTTGTACCAACTCAATACTGACCAAAGTCTCAAATGATTTTTTTTAATATATACTCTTAAGGCCAACATAGTTAGCCCACTGCTACTATGAAACATTCCTACACTGAGCACAAAATATCATTGCCAGCCTACAGTTGTCTTAACATATAAAAAGACAATGGTGGTTGATGTCACACTGAAACCCACTGGAACTGCTTCTATCATACCCAATTTATGTTGAATTGGACAACATGATTTAAGAAATGATCACAAACCCTAAACCTACACTATCCAAATAACATTCATGGGGTTTAAGCCACATTACTGTTATCTCTCTAACACCGAGTGATAAACAGTGAAATGACAAATAAGCATATCCCAGGCTTCATTTTCCGAAACCCAAACCCTTTTAGAAAAAGTGACTTATCCTATACTGAGCTACTACACATCACAATCACTTATACTGAAAACTTTCATACACATGCTATGCACAAGTCCACAATATTTCATCATACACCAGATGAAATACAGACTTCAAAAATTCTGTTTAAATGACTTTAGAATTAAACAACACCACAATTCTATCTGATAAGCCATTCCATACTAACCAGTTACTATCTTTTGTTTCTTTAGCACCATATGTGCAGGGTACTCATGTTCAACAGGCTCCAGTGGAAGAGGTTTCTTTGCAAACAATCATGCAAAAAATATTGGCGATGCAGAACACACAGAACACTATATTGGCCAGG
Source organism: Calendula officinalis (assembly GCA_963853835.1). NCBI lineage: Eukaryota > Viridiplantae > Streptophyta > Magnoliopsida > Asterales > Asteraceae > Calendula > Calendula officinalis. The sequence goes on from OY970830.1 coordinate 53,122,512, forward strand.
ATGGAAACCATGACTAATGAAATTGATTCATTAAAAGAATCTGTTGCATTACTCCAACAACAACATCAACAACCTCCACTGACTCCACAATTTCAACACAGTGGAGATAATGAAGATCAATGTGGAGATGATGATACTGAGCCAAGACAATCACCCACACATGAAGATCAAGGGGGTGATACTGATGCTGCCACTGAGCCTATGCCATCTCCTACTCATGATAACACTCAAGGAAATGCAGGTGGTGATACTGAACCTCTTCCCTGTCCATCCAATGATAACAATAATGGGGAGAAGAGACAAAGAGAAGATGAGGTTGATCAACCTGAGCCATCTGCTCAGGGGGAGAAGAGAAGGAAAATGAATGAAGATCGACCTCCACAACAACAACAATCACAGCAAGTTATTGAACCCCTTAGGTTTCAGTATGAAAGAAGAAGGGAAAGAGGAAGGTCATTCATGGAACAACATCAGTCTGAGTCATCTACTTAGGGGGAAACTGATACTGACCAACCTCTGCAGGCTCATACTGTGCCATCTGCTCAGTATGAGAACAACCTGCAACTCATTGTGTACAGGCCATTTGTGTGGCCCATTTCCACAATCATCAGAAGACAACCTCCTCTTCCTCTCAATACAAACTCTCCTTCTGAAGACTCAGAAGACAACATGGTGGTGCATGCTAAAAGAAGAAGAGCAGTAATCATCAGAGGATTTCAATCCTTTAATCAGAAGAAGCCAGCCCAGTCATGAACATGCTCCAATACTGACCACGCTGCAAACTAAACAACAACAAACAAGAACTGGTCCATCAACATCCAAGCCTGACAAAAGAAAGAAGGATATTGAGCTTGAACTAAATATTCTTCACCAAAGAACTCTTTATAAAGAAAACAGGCTTGAAATTTTGAGAAGCAAAAGGTATTTTCGAGTGAGAGACATATGCAGGATTAGCTTTGATGTCATAGACTCTACAATCAAAGCAGATACTGAAGAAGGCACAATTTATGTAATCTGCTATGGTGAATATCGTCCTCTACTCAAAATCCTTGTTCATGACATACAAGATCTAGGACTGCAAGATTGGACAAAACTGATTAACATTGTTCACAGCATGGAGGCTAAAACGTCTGCAGTGAACATAATCTTTGATGAAGTATGTGTAAACGTCCAAGTATGCTATGAGAAACAGATCCTAGATAAGATGAGTATAGAAAGTTTTGTGTGATGACTCAAACTTTCAAGAAGGACATTCCTGATTGTCTCTACACGTACAAGATTTTCTACAAGGTCCCACAAGGGGTAGTCTTTCAAAATCAGAGGAGCATTTTATATCCTCCTGGCTATATGTATGTTGATACTAAAGACAATGAATGTTTTATCTCTGAAAGTCAACTCATGAGGACTCCTATTAGTCATTTAATAGGATTGAAATGGATGATCAAAAGGAGAGAAGATGCTTGGTTTAGAAAGAAAATCATCAGTACACTGAGTCAAAGATTTGATGAGCTGAAGAGGTCTGTGGAATTTGCAGAAGTCAAACAGGAGACCTTCTATGAAATAGAAGTGTTAAAAAGAAGATAAAGAAGAGGACTCTACAATCTTTTGTTTTATTTTTCTTACTTATCTTTGTAATAATGTCTTGTTATCATTAGATATGGGGAGATTGTTAAGGCAAAAAGCCTTACCCCTTTGGATCTTAAGATAACAAGACAGCCTAGACTAGCTTAGAATAGTATGTAGAATAAATTAGCTAAGTCTTGGTCCAATACTGAGTAGACATTTTTGGTCACTCGGTATTGGAACTCAGTATTGACATCCAATACTGAGTACAAGGACTGAGTAAACATTTCCTTGTTTACTTGGCCAGATCAAATCCCTTTGATCTCGGCCACTTTCCTTTTCCAGTCCTTTCATTACTCCTTGCCTATTTTGTAAGATCTCTATAACACTATAAATAGAGATCACTTGGCAAAGGAGTACTCACTAATTTATGCTTTCACATATAAACATATTGTAATTGATAAGTGGTATTGCTATTCCGCAGCATACCACACTTAGTGGAATTATACATTTGACTCTAATATTGTGTTAATCACTTTAATTGTCTTAAGTCTAATTAATCTATCAATTATACAATCAATCCAGGGTTGTTGTGACCTAACAATAACCTGGGTGCAACTTAAAGTCTGATCTTTAGAGAAGAAATTCCTAGTATTAGAATGTCTCGGAAAGCCGGACCTAGTTAAGTATAACAACCCGGAGTGTGGCTTTAAACAGGTCTTTTGAGAAGAAATTCCTAGAGATCATATTAGAATCATTGTAAGGTTTTGAGAGAAATCTAGTTCCTTAAACTCCTAGAACATGAACTAAATTGGTACTTCAAAACCAAACCTAGACCTAGACGGATTCGACTCATAGTGAATATCCTTCTTAATATTTGAAACACTTCTCTTTGTTTTCAGTCAATTGTTTACTTTAAAAATTAAATTTAGATTTATTTATCAGTTTGCAAATAAAAAATTCTCAAAATGAAAACCCTTTTTAATTATATGTTTAGATTAGTTAATTAGTCTTATTTTACATAGTCAGCTTAATTGTTCCCTGTGGAGACGAATATACCCTAACGTACTTACCTGAACTGTATTACTCACGATTAGGTCATACTTGCCTAAGAGTGTGGTAATCTAGGAAAGGTGTATTTAGGTGATTTATTTTATAACTAGGTTTTACACATCAGGAGTAAATTGTACTACTTTCTAGTCCATTCCTAGTTCAGTGACAATGAGGATAAGCACTATGGGTTTTGATGATTCCTTGTAGAGAATCACCTATGTGAGGGAGAAGTGGGGTCGCTTCGAAGGGAATTGTTGGGGCACAATTCTTAATAGCTCTCGCAGAACCAGGCAGTGTCCATGACCAAGACGGGCCCGAAATGGCTTGAACTCATGTCCCGAAATGGCTTGACACAAATGCAGCTCCGAAATTCAGGGCTCATGCGGGTCAATTTTTTGCATCTCATCGACGCTGCAGTAAACTCATACTGAACGCCTCAGTACTGATCAGTCTCATACTGACCGCCTCAGTACAGAACTGGTTAATACCGACCTCCTCGATACTGAGTGTTCGACACTGCGCTACAGCACTGACCCTGCTGACTGACTGCGCTGGCCTGTAGTCTCATACTGAGCTGCAGTATTGATCTGCTGCGCAGACTGGCCCTGCGCTGACATGCAGTCCAATACTGAGTTGATGCGATGAACTGCAGTACTGACCTACTGGCTGACTTCCAATACTGACCTGTTGCGCTGATTTCGTATACTGAGTTCTCGAACTGAGTTCCTGGACTGACCAGAAGGACTGACTTGAGCTATCAGTTACGAAAAATCGGCAGTAAATGCAGATTACTGTTTTGATTTCTTGTTCAATGGTATTGAATGCATTTAATGTTTTGATTAAACATTAGCTTTCATTCTACACTATAAATAGAGACCTTGTGTCTCATTTGTAGACACGCCAATTCACACCTTCTACACCTACTTCTAAAGACACAGTTTTCTCTCTTGTGAAAACACTCTCAATCTTGTTAGTGTTCAAGCTTGGACTACATCCGGTAGTGTAAAACTACTCGGTTGTATTACCCTGGGAAATAGACAACGAATCTATTTTAACAGGATCGTGAATTTCACGAGACTAAACCAAAAAAAATTTGTTCTTGTTTGTTCTATTTATTTGTTTCAATCTTTTGTAAACGTGTTCATCAATTTCCCTTATTGTAATTGTATTTTAATAAAAATTGGTATTAACTCCTACATTTTCATTAAAAATCCTCTAAATTATCTGAACTTTGATTAAAATATTTTAGTTGTCTAAAAAATTGATAAACATTACAATATAATGGTATATTACATTACTTTATAAGTATCATACATTATCCGTAAAAAATGGTGACGAAATTTTTTCGAAAAACCAACGTTTTTACAATAAACACTAAAAATTACGGAAAATAATAATATTAGGCAAAAGATTTAAATTATAAATGAAACAAAAAAACAAGATTTAAAATTGGAACAGTAAATAAATAATTTAGAGTGAATATAAATTAAAAAATAAAAAAAATTAGGTTTAGGATGCATATAAGGATAAAGGTTGGAAAAATTTAAGAAAATGAGGGATCCATTAGCTCCATCACGTTACCTAATTAAATTTATTAATTTTAGATTATAATTTTCAATGTGAGTATGTTCATATAATTTCGAATGGGTATGAGCGAGTCTCATAAAATCGAACGGGTGAGGAATTTAAAACGGTCTAACATGATTGATTTTATCGGGTTGCAAGAGACGCACGCCACAGATCTAAGTAACACTGACATTTTTGGTTGTTGGGGTAGTAGAGACTGCAATTTTGAAGCAATCAATTCAGTGGGCAGGTCCGGTGGTCTATTAAGCCTTTGGAATCCGGAAATTTTCTCTTGTACCGTTTGCAAGAAATCTCGTTACTACCTTATCGTTGGTGGCCACTGGAAAGGTTGTGGCGGTATCACTTATCTTGCCAACATTTATGCTCCACAACTACTTTCAGAAAAAAGACAATTGTGGTCAGAACTGCTCAATTTGAAAAATTCCCTCCATGGTACTTGGGTAATTTTTGGTGACTTCAACTCAGTGAGGTGGCCCGATGAGAGAATCAATTCTGCTTTTTGTCAACTTACTGAAGACGCTTTTAACAGTTTTATTAACTGTGACGGTCTGAAAGAGTTCAGTATGGGGGGCGCAGATTTACTTACTTGAGTCCTAACTGCCGGAAGCTTAGCAAACTCGATAGAATCTTGGGTGCCCTAACTTTTTGGGTTTTCAACCAAGGTAAGCGGTCACGGCTCTCCCTCGAGAGCACTCGGATCACTCCCCCATTATATTATGTAAATATGTTGTGGACTTTGGTCCACCGCCTTTTAGGTTCTACAATTCTTGGCTATTAAGGCCCAGTTTCACTGATCTAATAAAACAGGCGTGTGTTTCTTTCAATGGTTATGGCCCTGCAGATTCATTTTTGTCGGCTAAATTAAAACACATAAAAATCGAAATTAAAAAGTGGCGAAGTATTGAACATGAGAAAGAAAATAAGGAGCTCAAAGAGATCAAGAAATCATTACTCGATCTCGATTTGTTGGTCGAATCTAGGCCATTGACCGACATTGAACTACAGGCAATAGAATCTGGGAAATTGAAACTGGCAGAACTCGAGAAATTCCAAAAACTCGATTTGAAGCAAAGAGCTCATGTGAAATGGTTGGTCGATGGTGACGAAAACAACTCCTTCTTTCATGGAGTACTCAAAAACAAGAACAGAAACAATAGAATCAACGGTTTATCGATCAACGGGAGCTGGACCACTGATCCAATTCGGATCAAAGACAAGGCTTTTAACTTTTTCTCAAGCAAATTCTCTGATTCTTGCCCGGTAAGGCCCGCTTTTACTAACGATTCGTTCTCTAAATTGTCGATCTTGCAGAGCGATTCATTGGAACTACCCTTTTCGATGATCGAGATAAAAAATGCTATTTGGGCTTGTGGTGGGGATATGGCCCTGGGCCCAGATGGTTTGACCATTAAATTCATAAAAACACATTTTGATGATTTAATCGGTGACGTGATGAATTATGTTAGATGCTTTGAACAAACAGGAAAAATCTCTAGAGGATGCAACTCCTCTTTTATCACTTTGGTGCCAAAAATTAAAGACCCGGTCAACCTTTGCGATTTTCGGCCTATTTCCCTCATCGGTTGTATGTACAAGATCTTAGCCAAGGCTCTTTCTCATAGATTAAAATCAGTAATTGATTCGGTAATCGGCGGTCCTCAATCAGCATACATAAAAGGCTTAAACATTTTAGACGGTCCACTTGTTATCAATGAACTCTGTTCTTGGGCCAAAAAGACAAAACAAAATATGTTTTTATTCAAAGTGGACTTTGAGAAGGCGTTTGACTCAGTTAATTGGGGTTATTTGGATTCGGTTTTGGGTCAAATGAATTTTGGTGTTAAATAGCGTGGATGGATAAAAGGATGCCTAGAATCATCATTTACTTCAGTTCTAATCAACGGGTCTCCTACCAAGGAATTCCAAGTCACAAAAGGAGTTAGGCAAGGGGATCCACTTTCCCCGTTCTTATTCATCATTGCTATGGAGGGTTTAAACATTGCAATGAAGACGGCATGCCCAAAAGACTTATATCGAGGCCAAAAAATTGGTGCTAATGGGCCTTGTATTTCTCACTTATTTTATGCGGACGGCGCCATTTTTGTTGGTGAAGGTACGGTCAATAATATGAGGAATCTTGCTAGAATCTTGAGGTGCTTCCATGCGGCTTCGGGTTTGCAAGTAAACTTCCATAAATCAAAAGTGTTCGGTATTGGTACTACTTCACTACAATTGAATAGTTGGGCAGAAATCTTGAGGTGCGTATCCGGCACCTTTCCTTTCACATACCTAGGTGTACCGGTACGTGTTAGCATGAACTTAAAAAAAAACATTGGGAGCCGGTCATTAATCGATTTCAATCAAAGCTCACGAATTGGAAGGCAAGACATTTATCATTCGGGGGTCGATTAACTCTTGTTAAATCGGTATTGAGTAGCTTACCCTTATACTACTTCTCTTTTTTTAAAGCTCCATCGTGTATTATTGACACATTAGAGAAAATAAGGAGGAAATTTATTTGGGGTAGTAATGAAAGTGCAAATAAAATTTGTTGGGTGGCTTGGTCCACCGTTATGGCATCCAAGAAACAAGGTGGCCTCGGTGTTGGATCACTAAAGGCACAAAACTTGGCTTTATTATCCAAATGGTGGTGGAAATTATGAGACGGAAAACAATGTATATGGAAAGATGTGATAACCGCAATTCATAATTTGCGTTTGAAACCAATGCATATTATGTCAAATAGTAACTCAAGCGGAGTGTGGAGTAACATCTCTAAAGCATCATTGGCGATAACTAAATTGGGTCATGACTTTTTTGACGCCTTCTCTCTTAGCCTTGGATCGGGTAATTCCTTCCTGTTTTGGAAGGACAAATGGATCGGTGATATCCCTTTACAACATCGATATCCAAACTTGTATGCTCTTGACAATAAGAAATCATGCTTTGTCAATGATCGCATCACAGTCGACGGTTTCTTGTGGAATTGGAAACATAGTCTTAATAATTACTCCCTTGTAAACGAATTTTGCTCACTGATCCAGGTCCTCATAAATGTTAGATTAAATTCTAATCAAGACACTATAACATGCAAAATCTCTAATGACGGTGCATTTACGGTTCATCACTTTAGGGATTGGATCGAACAGAAATTAACCTCAACTGGCTACCCAAACATGCCATGGTTGAAAGTAGTACCATTGAAGGTGAAATGCTTTGTTTGGAGGGTTGGTTTAGGTCGTATTCCGGTAGCTAAGTGTTTGGAGAAAAGAGGAGTCGTCGTGGATTCAACCACATGCAAACGTTGTAATCTACTAGAGGAAGATGTGGAACATACATTCCTCCATTGTCCACTTACTGTTGAGGAATTAACCTGGATTTTTAGGTGGTGCGGAATTGCATTACCGGCGTTTAACTCGATTGTGGATCTCATAGAATTCGGTATAACTTGGGGAAATTGTTCAAAGAAAAAGAAAGTAGTAATAATGGTAATCCAATGTACCATTTGGTGCATTTGGAAGGCAAGGAATGAGGTGCTATTCAACAATAAACATCAATCTAGTATGGTTATAGCCGGAAAAGTTACTTCAACTACATTTTTATGGATGAAACACGGGAGTAAAATCACTTGTAGTTGGTTTGATTGGTGTGTTTGCCCTTTTTCTTCTTAGTTGTAATTTTGTACTTCTCTTAGCTTCTTGCTAAGCTTGTCTTAATATATTTGCCGTTTCCAAAAAAAAGATCATTATTCATTATCATTATGGATCGGATCATGATTCAATCCATTAATATTATTAGTTGGAACTTGTAACCATTAATAATAGGCCTTATCTAATACGGTTATTCGACAAAGTACGAGTCCCACCTTCATCAGGTTCTTTTATCTTTTTCAATTCTTTTTTCTAATTTGCTGAAATTATATTTTACTCATCTGAACTTTAACTTTTTTGAAATATTACTCCCTGAACTTTAATATTTAATAACTACTCCATTTGTCCCATTAAAAATTCTGTTTCACACAATTTTTTAAAAAATAGTTAGTGGTGAGCTCCTTGGTAATCATTTTAGTTAAAATACAAGGATAGTTTTGAGAGAGAAAACGATTTTAAAAATAAATAGTGGTTGACTATTTAGTAATAATATTATTTTATTAACTGAACTTTATCAAATTTAAGAAATTAAAAATGATGTTTTTAAACTACTATTATTTTAATACTAACTTTTATTTTGAATAAAATATATATTATTAATGTTTCTATATTTATTTATATTATTACTATTGTTATTAATAATAATAATTATCTGCATAAAGTTAGTTTCAAAGATACTTAAATTTTCCAAAATAATAAATTATATGATCTTATTTTTTTCATAAAGTGTTTTGAATTCACATAAGTTTTACACACACTTTGCACAAAGTAAAACTAATGGGTACGAATCGACATATAAGGATAAAACAATTTGGATATAATCAGCACAATAACATGCCGCACATATAGCTAGACAATGTACAACTGGACCGTTTAGTAGTTGTTTTTTATTTATAACGAAATAAATTAAGGTTTGGGAGTTTGAATCATAATATTAATTTTTAAGGTAAAAAATTGGTAAATTTAAAGGACATTAAAAAACCGAAAAAAAACCCGAAACCAAACCGAAAAACCCGAAAACCCCGAAAAACCGACACCGAAAAACCCGAAACCGAACGGGGTGTAATTCTTAAAAACCGAACTTTTGAGGCGGGGTTTGGTTTTAGTTAAAAACCGCCCCAAACCGCCTCATGCTCACCCCTACTACTGCCAACCATCTTTTGTGCGTCGTACGAAATCAACACAACGTCGCATGGGGTACTTTCTTCTAGTATATATACATTTTATGACTTTGATGTGACATGATGATTAGTGGCAGAGAACTTTATTTTTTTCTGCAACATTTGTTTACATTTTTTTAAGCATCATTTTTCTGTCTACTTTTATTTTTCTTCAATTGTAGAATATTATCCCTTACATGTTCATATTGGGTACACTTCATAGGGATATGCACTTTGTTACTGACAATTAACAATTAATCTTTCATATTTTGTAATCAATAATATTTTAATTTAAATGTTACATAATCAATTTTATAGATATGTATATGATTCAATGATATTATTTTTCATTGATTACTTAACATTCATTTTGTTATATATTTAAGAGTTATAATTAGAAATGTTTTGAAAATGAAGTATCCTGAACCTTATATATTATTTTTCATAATGTAAAACAATATTTTGCATGTTTATGAATATTATATAGTATTTTGAGTGTCATATGAAAACCCATCGCGGTATCGCACAAGGTAAAACCTACTAGTTTTATACAAAATGAATCATCTATTGAAGTTGTTACTAAAGGAGATTTCAATAATCACATCCAAACATACCCTAAAAAATGTCTCTACTAAAAAACACCAAAACATACCCTAAGAAATGTCTTAACTACAAAAAACCCGATTACATATGTTAAAATTTTCGTATTTGAATTGGTCCCTGCTTTCTAGGTAAGGACATCCTTGCTAGACATGTTGGTACTTGGTATGGTTTATGTTAATGCTAGCCTACCTTCGTTTTTCAAACATGTACTATATATCACGGTTTGTAACGTAGCTTACACTAATTTGGACACTTGGTAATTGGGTGTTTCGAACTGATTCAAATGAAAATGAAAATACAAATTTAATACTAGTATTATAAGCTATATGTTTTTTATAATATAACCATATTTTTCTAGAAGAAAAATATTAGAAATCTTAAATCCACTTACTAGAAACTTTGAATTATAAACTTTAGTTTATATTTTGAAAGTTGGCCTTGTCCCATACTACTATCAGGGTTTTAAAAAGCATTACATCTTACGTTTTTTAAAACCTTTCATATTAACATACCATACAACCTAACCACATTAACCTTCCACAAAATCAAAATCATAAAACAAAGTCACCAAAACAAGTCTTGTAAAAGTAGAAAAAAGGACTGACAAAGAAAGAAAGGTATGTATATCTTGATCCCATGACAAGAACAAAAAGGCAAAAGCTTTACACATTACCACCCCCAAAACACCCAAAATCAACACATTTCCCTATTACCTTTACTCAACACCCAAAATTACACAACTCCACTTTAAATATAAAACCAACTTCACCCTTTCTTATTCCCATCACTTTCCTTCACCTCAAAAACTTTATAATCCAGTGGAATCGTCCCCACAGTAACATAACCCGAAGACTCACCAAACCCTTTGACTTTGACCGGCATTGACCCCACGGTCAACACATCACCACTTTCCGAGTTTATAGCAAGTGACCGAAAACGCAAAACATCTTCATCTTCTTCTGTTGGTTTTCCATCAACATTATTACTGTTTGAAGTATTTATATCATTTTCCTTGCTATCCAAACCCAATAAATTATTAAGTTTCCTAGGAGGATGTAAAACAGGCACAAATACGGATGCCCCGTAACTTTTTATTAGTAATCTTGCTTTTTCTTCTTGTAATATTTTTTGTCGGTTTTCATAATACATAAAATCATCAAGTAATGATGTCTTTGACGTATACTTTTTGAATACTTTCAACATTTCTACACCTTTTTTATATTTAATCTGCAAATAAAACACCAAATTAAATACTACCTCCATATCAAAATAAGTCATACACTTTCTATTTAGGGGTGGAACAAAATAAGTGATACACTTTCAAAATTTACCTTATTTGGCAAAAAAGTGGGACCCATTCTCCACTAACTATCTACTTTAATAAAGTAAAATTACTCTTTTACCCTTACTTTTACCTTTTAAAATCATTAATTTCACTACATCCAAAAGAAGTGGGACCCATTATCCACTAACTATCCACTTTATACTATTTTAAATTACTTTCCAATCTTTTGCCTCAAAAACCGCAATTTCTCAAATGTATCACTTATTTTGATACGGAGGTAGTATATAAGTTGATTATATAACAAACAAGCAAATTAATAAGGGCTAAAATACATTTTAGTACCTCAAACTTGGCTGACTAGGTCTTCTACTACCCTAAACTATTAAAAGTGCAACATGATACCCTAAACTTGACAAAATTGTCAATTTAGTACCCTGGCTCATTAATTTGATCACGTTTTCTTACTTGACTTACTTTCGTTGGAGCTTTTAGACGGACTAAAAAATATATGTTCATCTCAATATATTGATATCATAAGCAAATCACGTGAGAAAACACGATAATTTAGTGAGTCGGGGTACTAAATCAACCATTTTATCAAGTTTAGGGTACCATATTGCACTTTTAATAGTTTAGGGCAATAGTAGAAGACCTAATCGGCCAAGTACAGGGTACTAAAATGCATTTTGGCCAATTAACAACTAACCTCTTGTGTATCACGGCTATTTGTTACTGGTTTATGCTCGTTGTTTTCTAATATAATATGACGAAAATGAGGATTTGGTACATCTTTTATTATATGCCATTTTACTGGAAAGCTTCCACTCCATTTGTCTTGCTGCCAAAAATCCATATCTTCATGAAAATCTACATTACCAGTCATCTCAGCCACACCACAGAACTGCCCACTTGCATTAACCTTTAATTTATAGAAAAAAAAAATATTAAAATAACAATTTTCAGCATATTTTAAAATTAGAGTAAATTACACAAATTGTCCTTTAGGTTTGTACCATGTTACATATTTGGTCCTTTAGTTTCATAAATTACACTGGTAGTCCTTATTTCTGAAACTAGTGACACGTTTGGTGTCCTTTACCTAAACAGACGCTAACTTTTCCCGTCAAACAAACGGGTTTTTATGGGTTTCAAATTAGTGACGGGAAAAGTTAATATATGTTTAGGTAAAGGACCAATCGTGTCAATATTTAAGAAATAGGGACTACCAGTGTAATTTATGAAACTAAAGGAACAAATATGTAATACGGTACAAACCTAAAGGACCATCGGTGTAATTTACTCTTAAAAAAATAAACAAGTGAAAAACAATTACAAAAACTTACAGAGAAAAAGAGAAAAACAGGACAGCCGTTATTCTTTGCTTCTTCAAATGCATTATTGAGCTTTTTGTTTCCATTAGGTGTGGACGACCACACATTATATTTAATACTTTTATGAACATCATCTTCACTGTATGATTTTATAACAAAAAACTTTGCATTCACATAGTCAACAGGGAAATCATCTTTATTATATTGGTCAACAGAAATTGTAATATTTCCTTGTGCATCACTGTTTCCCGCTTTTGTGGAGTACGCTTTGACAGTTAAACGAGTATTTGTTGTGTTTGTTCTAGGACCACGATTCTGTTCTCCCAAACAATTGGGAGTTGATCGGGCCTTATCTGTTGCAGCCCGCCCGTTACCACTTGGCCCAAAACTATTACCAGAAGGAAGAGTAGGTTTTAGCTGGTTATGATTAGATGCACTTTTCCCATTTGAAAGATTGTTGATAGTTTGACTTTGACCACCTTCACCCTGTTCACAAATAAAAGATCAAACACAACAAATGTAGAAAACTAGTTATGATTAAATGCACTTTTCATATGATACCCAAAATGTTTACTAATATATTCGTATAACCATAAATTCGCATTCTCAATAATTTGAATACTATAAATAATTTGAGCTGTAAAATCAAGTTGGTAAATGCTATATTACTAATATGGACATTACAATTTTTGGACAAAAAATCAAACATAGTAAAGCAAAGGGAGTTAAAATGTAAGTGTTCAAAACCTAAATGTCAAAAATGTGAAGGGCTAGAATTAAAAAAAAATGTCAAATGTGATGGCTAAGAATAAAAATAAAAATAAAAAAATAATTGAGCCTGGCACTATTCACCCAGTTGGTAAACGTATATTTTATAATATATTAATATATTGGTTTTTTTGGATATCAGCCCTCGACAATTTTTAATACATTTACACGATTAGTTCCTTATTTTGAAATTTGTAACATCAACTTGCCCTAACTTTGAAACCTATAAACATCAACGGTCCGTAAAAACTTAATCATACTTTTAGCTTTAGGGACCGTTAGTGTTCAAAATTAGGGACCATCCATGTAATAAAAAGAAGTCAGGGGACGAAACCCAAAATTTCATACAAACAAGAGGGACGATTTATGTAATTTAGAGGAGAAAAATTAACACCTTAAAAATGTAAATAAATACCTGGAGCATTGGTGATGATGCTGGACCAGAAAGACTGTTGGATGTAACACCACCATTTGTTGGATTTAATTTCTTCAATCCACCATTATTTTTAAATCCTTCTGAGACTTTGTTTTGTGTATGATTTGTAGCAACTCTGGATGAATTCAAGGAAAATGTTGCAGGTGATGATGATGAATTCATATCCATAAATTGGTCTGTTGTGAAAATTTCTGAACCGGGTTGAACAATCATGGGATAATAAGCTGGTGAATTAGTACCATTATCATAAGTTGGAATATAATATTGTTGTGGGCCCACAAAAGAGCCGTCAGTTGATATTATAGCACCGGGAATGTAAGGGTTGTATGGGTTATATGGAGACTGTGCATATCCATAATTAGGAGTATAATACACATATGGCAAACTGTCTGTTTGCGTGCCCTAAAAATATTATAAGTACAAAAAAATTAATAAAACGTGCAACAAAAATGAGTTATAATGTTATATAGTTCATATACTTACTACAAACTGAATATTTTGACCATCCACACCAAAAACTCTAGGGTGGTCATCCCAATCACCAGGCGATTCCAATCCTGTTGAGAAAATAATAAACATATAAACAAAATAAGAATTGCAATTTGCAAGACAATAACTTGTGCAACAAGTTATTAATGGTGGATAAAACAAATTGCCATATTGAAAACTTACCTGTACAAATATAGCCATAATTGGGAGCAGAAGGATAATACATGCCCTGATCAACAAACAACTCGGGGATACTTTCGTTATACATGGTTTCAAGTGGTTGAAGAAGAGGATTTGTTAATTGTGAATTTGTGTCAGTAATTTCTTGAATCTGGAAAAAGAAGAACATTATTAGCATCAGATACAAAGTTGTAGCTATAAACATGTGTGTTGAATGTTGATTTGTTTGTATGTTTTATGATATTTTGGCATTTTATGTTTAAATTTTAATTACCGGGTAAGCATCTGCATTTCCATGTTCTGGAAAATTATACACATCCATTCCAAGACTGCTTCTATTGTGAAAAAATGTGGGGTACAACTTAAACACATGTGCCTTTTATGAGAATCATGAAACTACTGGAAAACTCTATAAGTAAGGTTTTTTATTCACCCATATATAAAAAGCTATGAATAAAGTTCCATAGCAAGCCAAAATTTGAAGAAAAAACCAATAGAAATCATTTTTCAACATTCTAAACAGTGTTGCAAAAAGCGGGCTAGGCGGCCGCCTAGGCGGCGACTAGGCGCTAGGCGGGTATATGCCGCCTGGATTTAGGGCAAATCGGCCAATTAGGCGCTAGGCGGGCCTAGGCGGCTCTAGGCGGCCCTAGGCGGAGCTAGGCGGCTCTAAACGGAGCTAGATGGTCAACTGAAAAGTCAATTTTTTAAGACTAAAATTAGGTTTTCGATATATTTTTTATTTGCTTATATATATAGGAAGTATTACGATGGAAAAGGGGTCACAAACATACGAACAAGGACACATAAAGATCTAATATTTATCTTTGAAGTATTTGAACTAATATATTGTTTTAAGTACTTGAATTACTATATTTAATTGTCTATTTTGCAACACCAAACTATGTGAACCTTGAAATATTTGAAATTTGAAGTATTATGTTATGCTATACATATTATTTATAGTATATATATACATAAAATTCCAATCCGCCTAGGCCCCGACTAGGCCCCGCCTAGGCCGATTAATCCTCGAAGGTGGTCGACCGCCCGACTAGCGCCTAGCGCTTTTTGCAACATTGATTCTAAAATATTCAAAAGTGCAGTATCAGTTGTATGAATCTCACAGAAGCATCAAAATTCCTAAATTACAAATATCTTTCAAGCAGAAGGAAACTAAGTAACATTATACAAATCCTACAATGCTAAATTAAATCGAACAGCACATGATCAGTCATGCTAAAGTTCTCAGAAACAGTAGAGATTCCAGAAATCAAATACAATCACGACTTTCAATGGACCAGATAAACACAGTCTATAGATTAACAAAATCCGTTTGTTCGAGAAAATCATAACATGAAACCTAAAAACTATCAAAAATTACACCTTTTAGATTAGTAAGCAAAAAAAAAAAAAAAAAAAAAAAAGCAAACCCTAAGGTCTTAATATATCAAAATCAAAAGGGAGCATGAACGAGAACACGGTTAACATCAATAAATCATGTCAAAACACACAATACTTAAGCAAAACGTATCCAACCAATCACAGTGTGTGTGTGTGTGAATAAGGTTACAAACAGAAAACAATATACCTTGAGAAGAAAGAAAAAACCAGGCTAATTTAAGCCATGGAAGAAGCAGATAGTTCAATTAGGGCAAAATTGCATAAGTTGCAGATAGAGTTGATGATGTTCTCCCGCTGCATAATTTTAGGGGGAATTTTTTTCAGAAAACCCTAATTTTAAGAGAGAGAAACAGAAATTTTAGAGAGAGAGAGAAAAGGGTGGGAAGAAGAGGAAATTAAAACGAAAAATTGTTTGATGAAGAGAGCGAAGAAAAGAAAGAAAGAGAGAGAAACGAGAGACAAGGGATTGATTCGCTGGAACGGAGGCCTTTACTTATTTGTGGTGGGGCGTATTACAAACCAACCAAGGTATCCCTATACGACGTCGTAATCTTTTCCTAATTTTCGTATATTCTACAATTCTCAGATTCAAATTAAGTGATACACTTTCAATATTCGGGTTTATCAAAATAAGTGATACACTTTAACATTTTTACCTTATTTGGTAAAAAGTAGTGGACCTCACACCCATTAACTACCTACTTTAATAAAGTAAAATGACTCATTTACCCTTACTTTTACTTTTAAATATCATTAACCATACTTTATTCAAAATTGTAGGACTCATTCACCACTAACCATCCAGTTAATCTAATTTAACCTCCATCATAACCTTTTGCCTCAAAAACCATGAAATCAAGAATGTATCACTTATTTTGAATAAGAGGAAGTATATTTTTTCAGTTTTGGTCATTTGCCGTCTTAAATTTATTTTATTTTTAAACTAACTTAATAAAATTGTATAATTTCTTATTAAATTTTTTTATTTCATCTTTCTATTCATAAATTAATAATCATGTGAAAATTGACCGATTTTTCTTCCTAATTATATATTTTAATTTAGACATTTATATTGATTGAAAAATAAATTTAAAATTTTAATAAAGAGAAATGATATTTATTCCTATCTTTTATTTCTACATATATTCCTACATACTTTTAAACTTAACATATGTAATCTACTAACTCTCTTTCCTCATATCATCCCTTGAATTTGACACTTTTCATTATCAAATTGATAGTCACATAAATAAGCACAAATGATACGAACTAATATTATTTCTCTTTAATAAAATACAATGTCATCTCTTTAAACATAATATATAATTGGGAAATTGTTACAAACATGATTATTAAAATTCTTAAGTTAGACCAAGAATGTGCAAAGAGATCAATGTCTTCCTAAAAAAAGTGAAAGTTAAACTATCTGATGGTGATATTAATAATTTTTTAGAAATTATAAATTTAATCCTCTAAAGCATTTATTAGATGACCAAAAAAATCTGAAAATGATCACATCTGTAACACCACAAACTTAGAGCCATTTTTTTTTTAATATGCATACGG
This sequence comes from Calendula officinalis, assembly GCA_963853835.1. NCBI lineage: Eukaryota > Viridiplantae > Streptophyta > Magnoliopsida > Asterales > Asteraceae > Calendula > Calendula officinalis. Next base: position 53,139,587 of record OY970830.1, read on the forward strand.
AAGCGATTTTAGAAAAACTATAAACCCTATTTATTACATATTATAAAGGCCATTTACATATTAACCAAAATATATAAAACGTTTAAAGGTGTTACTAAAAACAGGCTCGACCCGGTTTACAAAATCAGAGTACGGTCAGACTTCCAAAACCCGACTCTAGTCAAGCCAAATCCACAACCTGAAAAGAGTCAACAAATGAAGGATTAATGAAGGATTAGCACAAAGCTAAGTGAATAGAAATAAACATCAATCTGCATAACCACAACAAATTAGAAATCAAGAGAAATCAATAGGGAAAATCCGTCCAAACTTCCACAAGCAATTGGACGTTATGAGAGGATCGGCGGTCGGGCGAGGACCTTCGACTGTTGTCGGCCCAACAACAGTCAACCGATGGCTCCTTTACTTATTAGCACGGTAATCACCCCTGACGGAACACATTCGTAGGAGTCCGAGCACCCCATCCAATAGTAACGAAGCGTAGCCGAAAATCACCATAGCTAACCTCTAAAAAAACATGTGCACATAGTACCATTAACAATCCCACAATTAATGGTACCACTGGAAAATCGAAAAGTATAAAAGAAATACACTTTTGCCGAAAACAGCAAGATCGCTAAGCGATCTGAGATCGCTAAGCTATCAGATCGCTACGCTATTTCTGACTCCTTAGCTATTTCGGTTTTCTGTTTTCATAAAAATTCAGCAAGATAGCTAAGCTATCTAGAGATCGCTTAGCTATTTCTGGACCCTTAGCTATTTCTCTTATGAACTCCACCATTTTAACTTTTTGTACATTACACAAGAAAGGAGGTTAAATCCACTCACCTTAGCTTCCCTTGTGAAGAACTCAGTAGTCTTATATCACTGAGTTTCTTTTCCTTTTCCTGTAACAAAACGAATACCGAATTAGTTACCCGAAATCATTAACTTTGCAACAAGTACAAATTATAAGTCAAACCATTATATGTGTACAACCAATTGACAACTTAACACTTGCATTTCAAAACATATTAATTGACAATGTGTAGAATTCATTAAGTCACTTCCAAGCAATTCATCATGCATTTTTATCCAAGTTGCACATAATCGGCCCAAACGGGTCGGGACACATAATCAAGTCAAACTTGCAATTTACTAATACCACATTGTCAAGTTATCCATTTATCACTAATTTAAGTTATTGACATACTACTTGTATCCATATACAAGCTTAACTAACTTTGACTTTATTTAAGTCAAATTGCACAATTTAACAACCAAACGGGTCAAGACCCGGAACTACCTCAAACATACTTCCAATTAATCAAGTAACACATTTATGACATGAAATTGATAGTCCCAAGTTTACAAGTCATCCAAGACTAAAGTCAACTTCCAGGTTTGACCAAAGTCAACAATTCATGAATTTAACTAGCAATTCTAGAAAACGGGTCAAAACCACAAACTACCAATTAAGACATGTTAATATACTTTATAAAGCTCTTATATGATCAATTTATTGAACTACAACAATGGCTAACAATTTCCAAGTTAAAGTCATATATTACCAATTTGACTAGTTTTATGTCTTTTACCTAAAAACATCCAAACACTACCATGTAAAGATCAATTCATCACTTAACACTTTCATAAACATACTAATGCCATTTTACTTCCAACTAAACATTTAAAGTATAAGTCCAATGTTAAAAATATGCATTTAGTCAAGTTTCATCATATAAGGCCCAAACGGGTCAAAATCATTTTATTAACTTCCAATGTTTACAAACACCTAATTAACATTTCATCAAGTATACAATTACCATATAATAACCAACTTCATGTTAATTAGTTATACTTTGAAACACCCAAAATAATCAATACAAGTTTAACCCAAAAAAGATGCATACAACCACCTGTTACTAACTCAGAAATCTGCTCATTTTTATAACCATATCAGTCCAGGAAAATATTATGCTATTAAAGTAGACTCATAGGCCTTCGAAATGACTGGTCGCACGCCCAAAACGGAGTTACGGTTGATTTTATATGATTTTTTCAAAATGGTCAAAATCTGCCATTTTCTTTTAGTTACGGGATTTTTACAAATTTCACCCAAACACTGCTTTTAATCTTTCAAAAACAACCAATTCATGTTATAATCAAACCTATACAACAATTATCACTTCTAACATGTTAGTTATACCTAAATTAACAAAATTTAACATTAAAACATCACTTTCAAGAATTTGGGTAAAACCCATCTTCTTCCTCAAGAACACAACAATGGTGATTTCTTACAAACATCATCAATTCAGTTTCTAATAAAATATTAGCATGATATAATCACTAGAAAACATTTAGAAGCAAAAGGATTCATCAATTTCACATTTCTTAACAAAAATTCACACAACACAACCCTAGTTCAACTTTTTCACCAAGAACTAAGAACCCTAGAATAGATGGGGATTTCCTTACCTAAAACTTACTTCAATTCGAGATTCACAGCTGAAATATGAAGGATTACTAAGCTTGCATGCAAGATTGACAAGAACATAAAGTGAAAATGGGTGTTTGGGTGTTTTGGCGTGAGAAGAGTGAGAGAGGAAGAGAAATCAGATTTCTTTTGGTGCCACCAACATACACACGTACACATACACATCACACTTGGCAATTTCATTTAATATGCAGTATAAAATACGGGATATTTGGTTTGCAGATAATTAATTTAGACTTAACTAACTCCAATTTTAACAACGAAGATATTTTTGAAACCCCGGTTCAGAAGTGAACCCAAATATGTAAAGATCACTTTAATATTTAAATATCTCAGTTTTACTAATTTTAACCCCATGGTTAAAATACAATTAAATATAATTAAATCAAATAAATTATATAAAACAATAAACAATAAATTACTTACCGAAAATACTTTAAAAATTCTAGGCCAGGTCTCGGGATGTTACAACATCAATTGTTAGATCGCGTATATTATGAGTATAAACTATGTCACCCCAAATAACATTAATGCAAAATGTACAAGTATTCATATTACCTCTCTTTTTCTCTCATTCCCCCCTTTTGGTAAACCAAAGAAACCCAAAGATATTGCAAAATAAAAAGATTGTGTGAATAACGCCAGTTAACTGCAGTTGTGATAGGCTTATTAGATTAGAGCCGGTCGTGATTCGGTTGGCATTTCTCTTTTTTTTCGGTTTTCTCAAAGCATTGGTTGGCCGGAGAGAATGGGCGAGGGGGCGAGGTCGGTCCTATTTTAATAAGGTATTTATTATTTTGTGTTTTGTAAATTTTATAATGGTGTGACTTAAAAAAAACTAAAGACAATAAGATATTTGTTGATATATGTGTGTTAGTTGGAGCGTCAGCTAATATAACAGTGACACCAATATTTATGAAAAGAAAATTTTGTTAGAAATACACTTGGAGACTCCTATCCAATGCAATTTATGTGTGATAAAGATACAAAAACAATTGGAAAATTATATTTCTTCTTACATATATTCTTATCAATTTTTAAACTTGATGTGTGTAATCTAGTAATTCTCTTTCATCATATTATACCTTGATTTTAACATTTATCATTATCAAATATGTAGATAGATAAATAAACACAAATAGTAGTCACTAATACTATTTCTTAAAACAATAATACTTATAGTTACGCACTACATAGGATGTTGTCAAACAACAACAAAGCTGTCATTATTTCAAACTAAAATAAATTTTCTGAAAATCTGCTTTCTAGAAAGACCACTTGTTTATAAATATTTATTTTATTTTCTGTCCTTACATCCGTTCCAAAAAATACGATACTCAAAATAAATTATAGTTTATGGATATTTATCATTAAATAAAGATAAATAAAGTTTTAATAATGATCACTAATAATAAACAGATAAAAATTTGTGTTGTCTTTGATAAGAAAAAAATCGAGATGCAAAATAGTACAAAACACGAGGAAAAACAAGAACGTCATCCAACTACCGGTTTCTTGGGGACTAAGGCAGATTTCTGTTTGTGTACGGCAGGACTTTAAAACGAACATTTTTGTATGTAAATGAAAATATTTCAGATATTTTTAGATTGCTTTTGAAATACAGACTGAATTAACGTTAAAACTTTAGTGCATGATTTGACAAAATTTAGCAATAGTATTAATAATATTAATAACAATGTCACACGTAATATAGATCAATTTAAACTAGGAAGAAAATAAAATATGAATCAATTCAATTAAAAAAAGGTCATAAAACCATTATAAGATTGGGATAAAAACATTAAAAAAGAAATATAAATAAGGAAGGTCAAAAGAAAAAAAAAGCTAAAAGAAACATAAAAATCTGGATAAAACTAATATCGATAATAATTTAAATAAAATAAAAGAAATAAAAGTTAAAATAGCATAAAAAAAGAAAGATGAAAAATTAAAAGGCTGTAGAATGAAGGAAGTATATAAACAATGAAGGGGAATGTTTTGATTTTTGAACACGATAACACTAGTAAGCGACCTAATCTTTCGGTTGCTTCGGTTAGTACACTTCAGTTTAATTTGTCTGATATGCGAAGAGAAAAGTAACGGTGGGAATAACGAAAGGGTATTTAATGAGTTTATATGCCGTTCAAAAAAAAAACATTTAATGAGTTTATATTTTATAATGTTTGAATATAAAAAAAACTAAAGAGCGATAGAAATAACAAGAGTGTATTAATTAAAATTTCAGCAAATATTTATATGCTCGTAATAGAAAGCCTATATTCCTACTACGTATTATACATTAGTGATTCAAGATATCGTTAACTTACTGTTCACACATATTGACAGAAAACAATGACGCCGTTGAAACACTAAAATAAACAGCCGCCATATAAAATTAAGATTTGCTAAAATAGATATAAATAAGTTATTCCGCAGATGGATAAGTATGTAGTCTAGCCAAAGCCAACTTGGCTAGAGGCTTCATTTTTGGCCCAACTTGGCTAGAGCCTTCATTCTTGGCCCAACTAACCCAAGTTCAAATGACCTCCCATCATATTGAAGAGTGGTTCTCAATACTACAAGTTTTATGTTATTTTATTATACTTCACAAATCACAAACTTGAGAAGGTGACTAAGGCAAATTCCACTAATTTATTATGGTTCATATTTTTATTTTTATTTTATATGATTAAATGAGAATGTGCATATAAATGTATTTAGTTTTAACTTAGGACAATACTCATTTTATTATCCCGGCCATTATTCCATTTTGGTTGTTTTTAGGTTACAATATTAAAAACAGATAACATCACCTAAAATACTTTATTTTCGTATATTTAAATTAAAAATCTATTAAATATGCGAGTCATAAAAAATATAATCTTTATGAAAAAACATATATTCTTAATAAGAATTAATTTTTACATTATATTTTTTAATATTTGTACAACATTGTATAAGTATTACTATAGACTGTAAGCAACTATGATGATGTATAAGTTAAAATATATAGTATAGAAATTATCACATATTCTTAATTCTCAGTCTTTTTATTGAGACGTAACTTATTAAAAGAGTTTCACAACTATATTATGGTTATGATTAAGAGATAAACTCATCCTTAAATTAAGTGTATTCTAATCATAAGATTTTAAATATTAAAAATAACAAATCATTTTAGAGTGATTATACTTGAAATAAATTTAGTTTAACAACAATAATTAACTTTAATCATAACCTTAAGAGATATGTATAACATCTGCTTTTATTTTTAAGTATGTGTTTTTCTAAAAACTTTGTAGCAATTATATATTTTTAGTTCTTCAGCTTTATTGTAATTTAGATGATAAATTTTTGTGAGCCTAACTCTAAAGTTTAGGTTTAAATAATTTCAAATACAAAATGTTCGAAATCAAAACTATATGTATATCAAGTCCCGTTGTTGATAATTAGAAGTAGATTATGTGTGTTAAAATAAGATAAATAAATAACATCAGCTTTATATACCGCAGCGAAGCGCGGCCCTAATACACTTGTTACTCACATGCACAAAAATAACACTGACATATTTTTGAAGATTATAATTGCATGCGTATTTGATGAGGGGGAGTGAGCTTAATTCATTTCGATTTCCCATATTTAAATCGTCGTCATTGCATACTAGAATAATATTAAATATTAAATTAAAATATTATAATAAAAAGAAAAGTCATTGCAATGAATTTTGGGTTGAAATAATAAAAAGAAGATGCCTTTTCTGAATGAAAATACTTTTGTTTCTTTATTAGTTTGTGCGACTTGATTTGATGGATAACGCGTCTAAGTATATTACTCATTTCTTAGAAATTGCACCCCAAGAACCAGAATCTTATCTTCTTCTTCACAAAGCTAACACACTTCGAACTTCAAATCCATTTTTATTCATTTTATAAGATATTTCCAGATTTCTGAGGTGGTCAAACATATACTCGTGATGTACACAGATTAAGTTACTTAACCGTTGTCATGGTTGTTTTCTAATATTCTACTAGCTATCTAATAAATGTTTACCTAGACCTGACAAATATAATTGTGAACATATCATATAATAATATAATTATTATTGGAATTGGATATTGACGAACATATAAATAATAATGACAATAAAAATATTTTCAAATAATAACGAAAATGTAATAGTAAGATGTTGGTCCTAGATGCTTATGGTTGATTGGGTACAAGATAGCATTGTTGTATTCTCAAAGTATGTCTCGGAGTATATGTTCTATTGTGGAAGTCCTAAGCAAAATAGCCTTCTAGCCTATAGTATTGGAGATTGATGTAAGATGTTGTCAATGACTCATAATCATACGTTCAAGTCCTGCTGTGAATAAAAAAGAAAAGTTTAGATGTTGAGCATGATTTGCTTTGAATTTCACCAAATAAAAATGATATGACTCCTAAACATTGCTGGATTCTATATATATATAAAAATTGAGTTTCAAAATTGATGTTGCATTAAATTCCATGTTTTAATTTCATTTTAACTTAAATGAAACTCATAATATATATATATATATATATATATATATATATATATATATATATATATATATATATATATATATATATATAAATTGAGTTTCAAAATTGATGTTGCATTAAATTCCATGTTTTAATTTCATTTTAACTTCAATTTAAACTCATAATTAATTGCTAAAACAACGTATTTGTAAATTAGTTGCTCAAAAACGTACTTGTAAATTAATTCCTCAAACGTTTTACATATTTAGTGTTAAATTAATTCACTTAATATATGCAAGCCTTAATGAACATCATATCCCAACAGACGCTCTTCGTGCCTTTTAGGTTGCATCCATTCAATCATCAACGTCCACACCAATTCATGTCATTATAAATACTCCGATGATGGGATCAAAGTCATTCAAGTGTAAACCTACCCCCTTTAACCATGTGGAATGAACCCATTGCAGGTTGTGGGTGCTGTTGGCTTCAAAAATTGTCGACTAAACATCCCCAAAGACATTGACCCATTGGTTGGAAGAATCATCTAAGAGTGCTGCCAAACGTAACTTCAATCACTTTTCATTTTCTAATTTACTTATAAGCCTTAGATTATACTCCGTAGAAGAAATTATATAACTTCGGAGTTTTTCTTTATCTTTTATGGTAGGGATCCAAATCTAAGGCCTTCGTATCAACCATTTCTAACTTTTCTCATTTGATTTTAATCTAAAATTGTTTTTTCTGATATTACATTTGTTTTTGGATTGTATCATTTTATATTATATGTTCGTTGTTACAGATAATCAACTTGATGTTTGAACTTATTATTAGAACTGATAATTGCTCAACTTTTTAACTTTTTATTATAAGAATTTTTTATAGCACCCCAAGTGTTCGACCTTTTGCCTACTTTGATTTAAGTTGATAAATCATGGATTTCTGCAGCCATTTTTGGTGGGGTTTTAGTGGTTTTACGTGGATCACCAAAGGGGAAATCGATCATCAATCTGCACGATGGTAGTCTTTCTGGTAGGATATCAACCAAACGAAATATGTTTTTTATTAAAGCAATATTAGAAAATCATGGCAGAAAATATTTAGAACTTAATGAACATGTATTAATTCATTAACAAATTTTGCTTTTTTGTTTGATGTGTTTTTCTTTGCCTTAATAGTGGTTTGCTTTCATTTCCATTTATATAATTATTCTAACTTTACGTTTCCAATCTTGACCCGTTCGCTTATAAATTATTCAAATTGGGTTGTGTTTATCTTAACGAGTCAATTTATTAAACGAGTCAAGTTTCAAATGACTAGCTTGATTAATAAGGGTCCATAACTACATGTTTTGAGTTATTTGAATTTGTTTTATGCAATAGAATTATATTATTGAATCATTGGTAGCCTGATACATATTGCATTTTATAATGGTAACTATAATTGCATATTTATAATTGCATATTTTATATAGAATTATTTTATAATTGGGGTTTGCAATTGGAAACTGTTTTTGATATTTATTAATGCTAACTATAGATTTTTTTTAATAGAATCCATCTTTTTTTTCTTCCAGATTTGAAACTTGCTACCATATTGATTTCGCTACATATCCAACCGGCGTCTAGAAACCCATTCGTCGAAAGAACCCTTTTGGTTAATACCCATTTATAGTAGACGTGTTACTCCTTCCCAACACCACATTTACGCTTCTTTCAACCATAATATATTGGTTCATTGGCATTCATTGATATATAGAATTAGAATTAACAAACAATTATGTTAACTGAAACGGGTCAACTGGAATTGAAACAATTATGTTAGAATTAGAACCCTTTTGGATATCCAAAAATGTTTGTTTTATATATTCATGTACTAATTGTTTAATGGTTGTCTAACATGGTATTATAAAACTAGAGCAAGAAAGTAAAGGTCATGACTTGAGAAGGCCAACAAATATTTTTGCTTATATCGGATTGAGACATTCATCTAATGAAGTTGTAAGCCTACATATTTCTATTTGTTGTTCCTCTTGAAGTAAGATAAAATATTCCTATACTTTCACCTTTTTTTAACGCATTTTAATCCTAATTTAATTTATGTGGGTATCATGAAAAGTGTGGATGTAAATATAATTGGGCGTAAGTAGCCATCGATTATTATTTTCTGAAAATATATAATATAACTAATGTAGAATATTTTTTCGTTCTCTAGAAAATTTCATGACGCTTAATCGAGTAGTGTTTGATCGCGAGAAAAATGAGTTAGGTCAGAAAGCTTCTAATTGTGAGTAAACTCTTCATTTTCTAATATATTGAATACTAATTATTATAATTATATGATTAAAGGGTGATTGTGCTCAATTTTCAGGTTACAATGCTATAGAATCAAATAGTTTACCAATAAGCTCGATGGCCTCCCCTAAGGGTTCTCCATCTATGTCGGTGGGACCCGAAGAAACGTCAAGAAATGGTTCAACTAACCCAAGTCAGACTCAACCAGAAAACATTGCATCAACATTATCATACACATTTCATAATCATAGTCTCTTTTCTAACCAGTTTTTCATGATCATGTTGTAATATCTTTTTGTTTTGTTGTCCATACAGATATGATTGAGTATAGTATATAGTATAGAATCATGTCACACGTGATGCATACATACAATCATGTCACACGAAATGCATAAAACATTCATACACGGTGGCTCTCGGCCTGAGTTATATTAAGTTAAGGCGGTTGATTTTTACCAATAACTCCTTATCATAAACAAAGCCCGTGCATCGCACGGGCCATGCTGCCTCGTATATAAAAAAATGAGTTTCATGTTGATGTTGCATTTATTATAATATTAAATAAATCATGTTAATAAATATTGAGAAGCTCAATAGTTGTAAAATCAAGAGTTTTAACATAAACTTGAGATTATCTAATTAGTAGGAAAGTATTAATTAAATATATTGATGGTTGTTAAATTTATGCTTATTTCTTTTATATATGTAAATCTAATCTATATATATATATATATATATATATATATATATATATATATATATATATATATATATATATATATATATATATAATGAGTTTCATGTTGATGTTGCATTTATTATAATATTAAATAAATCATGTTAATAAATATTGAGAAGCTCAATAGTTGTAAAATCAAGAGTTTTAACATAAACTTGAGACTATCTAATTAGTAGGAAAGTATTAATTAAATATATTGATGGTTGTTAAATTTATGCTTACTTCTTTTATATATGTAAAAAATATAAAAATTGAGTTCTATTTTTATGTTGCATTTATTATAATTGAGTTCTATTGAGTTTTATAGTATTGAATTCATTTTAATAATAATTTGACAAACTCATTAAACTGTAAGAGCAAGGGTTTTGTAATAAATATAAATAATTATAATAATAAAATGTTCTATAAAATAAGAGACTTTTCAAGATTTATGAATCTTACACATTAAGATCTATAAATACTTATTTTTATGTTGCAAAATTTTAATACTCTAAAGGTGCATCCAAAAGAAATATTTAATAAGTGAAGTAAACAACAAAGACCTTTAGCGATTTTGTTCTTTCTCCTTGCTATTAATTTCTTTCATTTATTTGTGTCAAGTATATAACTTACTGATATCTCAACATCTATATCTATATCTATATCTATAAATCTATCTATATATATATAAAAATTGAGTTTCAATTTGAAGTTGCAATTAATACTTAGTATTAAATACAATGTTAAACCAATAATAAGAATACGAATTGTGAAAGTTAGTAACGTAATTTGGTCAATTAATACTTAGTATTAAATACAATGTTAAACCAATAATAAGAATAGCAATTGTGAAAGTTAGTAACGTAATTTGGTATTCCAAAAGCCATCACATAACCATTGATATGTCACCTAAATTAGTAACGTATTAATGCAGAGTTTATGTTTTAATTAAATACATTACTTTATAAATTTGAATTCAAAACGGTTAACATCTTTATATTCGATCAAAGCATACTCACATCTAATTCTTCCATCTTTCTTTGCATTGCTAAACATTCTCAGGTTAGTCGTAGTCAAGAGTGTTAATTAATTTTAATTGGCATATGCGTGACGAATGGGTTTTTTTTTTCTGGAAAGAGTTTTCTGATAATGAAAATTTTGACATATGCGTTGGATTGGATTAGATTAATTTTAATTGACATATATGTAATGAATGGTTTTTTTTTTCTTTAAATAGTTTTCTGATAATGAAGATTTTGACATATGCGTTGGATTGGATTGGATTGAAGTTTTCTATGCGTTGGCTTGAAGTTTTCAATTGAAACTGCCATGTGGTGATGGGGAAAATGGACAGTTTGAATTTTGAAATGTAGCTATTATAGAATTCTTCTGATATATTATCATAAGAAATCAACTTCCATGTACAAAGTTACCAATTGCATTTTTTTTGTACTTTCATTATGACATGATTAATATTATTTTCATTGTTACATGACAACGTATACCGTAATCCGTTACTATATGTTCATTTGTTAATATGTCTGACTTAAAGTTTGATTGTGTGCTATTACATTTTCTTTTTCAGTTTACTACCCTAAATTCTTATATTAAATTTTTAATGCTTCAATTGAGTCTGAATGATCTATATTAAGTTATCATACTTTTTATATAAATTTTATGTTTGTGTTATTAGTGTTCATGTGTTACCCTAAATTGTTGTATTTTTGTTCATTTTATTCTAATATTTATGATTATAATGGAAAGAGAATGTTTTTATAATTTTGTTTAGAAGTTAATGAAGTTATTCAGATAAGTCCTCCCTACAATTTACTTTTGTTTTATTAGTGTTCATTTGTTACCCTAAATTGTTGTATTTTTGTTCATTTTATTCTAATATTTATGATTATAATGGAATGAAAATGTTTTTATAATTAATAAGATGCATTTATTTTTGCTTTATCATACAAATGTTTTAGCTTATTTTTTTACTATTTTTGTATACATACAGACAAACCACATTAAGAAAAATAGGCATTTTTATCATTAACAAAGCCCGTGCATCGCACGGGGCATGTTGACTCGTACAAACAAAAATGAAAGGAAAAAAATGACGAATTTAATGTTAAACTGACGGATTTGAATTTCACCAAATAAAAACAATTTAAAGCATGATTACTAGTAGTTTGATAAACTTGTGGGATTGGTTTTGTTATTATTGTTAAACTGACTATAATATGATGTCAGATATTCTCAACACTTGCAATTTAGTTTGATAATAACATTGATGTGTATAACGGTAGTTTTCAGTCAATCGGCGCGTTTATTATATACTTCTATACTACTATTACATTTCACAACTTAATGTTACATGAAGAAAGTGGCAGACTCAGGCAGTTTAATTTTTTTTTTCTTTTGTTTTCTGTTATCTTTGACCTTTTTTTACCATCCTTTTTCTTTGTTGATTTTTCTTTTTCTTCAGTTGTAGGATATCATTTTCTAAATATTTGTAGTGGATGCACTTCATAGGAATATTATTAAGAATTAAATCTCCAATATTTTTTAATCGATAATATTATCAGTAAATAATATTTTAGATATCAGAAATCCTCAAGGTAAAACCTAACAATTATCTAACAATCATTTTTATTTAGAATAAAGTCCATTCAACATCCTTGAATGATTACAACCCCTTATTTCTTAATGGAAGAACACTAAAACATATTCATTTATACAGTAAAAAAGGCAAGAAAATCAATTTATTCAAATACCTTACCAACAAAATTTCATCTGTTAATATTTTCGTAATCCCCAAAAACAACTCATACAAATTCTCAATAGAAAACTATGAATATCATACCCGGATTCACAAAATTACCTTAATCCCAGAGCTAGGAATCTGCAAAGATAATTATATAATTAGTGCATAAGATAATTATATATTTCAATAATAATAGATTTTTTAAATATAATGTTTTACACAAAAAATATAATTAAACTGAAAATATACATACCATCAATGATCCAGCAAGGAGTAGTTGAAAGCATTGAAGTCAACAATGCAGATGCAGTGTGTGTGTGGTATGGAAACAATGATTCAACACAAACACAACTCATCTCAACAGGTGACCTAAGAAAATATAAATTAGAATTTATCATGGAAATTAATCTTTTTTTTTTTTAAAGATGAAATTAATAAGCAACTAATGTTGCATCAGGTTAACAGATTAATAACATATTCATTTTGTATTAGACTTAACTTAAGCCATTTGTAACCCAAGTAACTTAACTTAACTAGTTTAATCTTCCTCCTAATCCTATTTCAAGTTTTGTTTTCAAACTTTTCTGTCTTTAAATAATCAAGAGTAAATTACACAAATGGTCCTTTAGGTTTGTACCATATTACATATTTGATCCTTTAATTTCATAAATCACATTGGTAGTCCTTATTTGGTCCTTTACCTAAACACACATTTCTTTTTCCCGTCAAGTATGGTCATGTCGAATGTTTAGGTGAAGGACCAAATGTGTAAATAGTTTCAGAAATAAGTACTACCAGTGTAATTTATGAAACCAAATGACCAAAATCCCAAATATGTAATATGGTACAAACCTAAAGGACCATTGGCACTTAAGAGAGCAGCCCAATTTTGTAACTGAAGTACTGAACTAACTGAGCTGGATATAACATAATTAATATTAAATCAGAGTCGTCAATTTATATTTCTAAACATTAAATAAATGTAAATACATATATAAATTACCTGAAAATACGATGAGATAGGGGCTTTTGAGTGGGGATGCGGAAGGAAGAACGAGTGGAACTAGGTTTAGCACTGCCCGAGATTCTGGAGGCTGATCCTCTGACTGACCGGAGGATTGACCTGACCGCTGCCCCCATACGATTTGCCACCTAAACCAAAAATTAAGGATTCAAATTGCAATTTTCTGACTACTATTAAAGGAAAACATACGTCTAATGAACCCTTAACTTTCAGTTTTTTGAAGCCAAGCCCTACAAGTTTCATTTTATTACAATAAAACCCTTTAACCTTTAATTTATTACAACTTCGCCCACTTTGATGGTTGGTCTGGTAAAACCACAATTTTACACGAACTCAAGTTGGGATAAATTGTCACCACTATTTCTAGCCCCTACTATTGATATGCTTATTTTTTTTCTCCATTTTTCAGTTTGCTTGCATGATTTTATGCTACGGATCGTCTTGAAAAATAATAATAACAATAATAATAATAATAATAATAATAATATAATAATAATAATAAATACAATGACAGGATTATATTTCATAAGATAGATCAAGTTTAAGCCCAATATAGTTTTCAATTGCAGTCTTCTTTCGTATTGTGTATCATGTTGGCCCTCATATTTCATTTTAACACCTATAAACTTGTGTGGATTTATTACAATTTAGTCTAAAATACATGAAATCAAATTGTTGCATTTAGATCCGACCTTTGTCGAGGCATTAGTTCCAAGGTTCGATAAGGTAAATTTTAATGTTTTGAACTTTTTAATAAAGCATTCTGTAGAATTCCTTTTTTCTTATTTTTTTTCTTTTTTTGTCAATTTAATGTAATTTGATTTGTGTTAGTTAAAGGATGAATTAACAGATACATCATTGCTTATTTTTGCTAACAAGATCGTCAAAACGCTATGAATGCTGCTGAGATCACAGATAAACTTGGCCTGCAATCTCTCAGACTGGTAACACTTTCTAATAAGTAATAAAAATTATAAAAATAACAAAAATAATAATCTAGTTTGTTTTAAAAATGATCTAGGAGGTTTATTCCCTTTTAAGGTATTGTTTTATTTGGGCTGCTAGGGAAAAAAATATATTTTCAAATGTTATTTATCAGGGGAAGGTGCATACTGATAGGCTTTCCAACAACATTGCTAACATGAACTTTATTCGACTGAAATGCTGATTAATGTGAACAAAAATATTGTTTGGTTTGACCGAATTTGATGTCCCAACCATCACCAATTGTCATTGAAACATGATGTTTTCTATATTATTGCAGGCTAGTCAAGAACAATTTTAGTGATATTAGTAGTGATCTGTCTAAAATATTCATTTTCTATATTATTACAGGCTAAATAATTAGACAAATAAATTCTCATCTTCTTTGAGCTGTCAATTATAGAAGAAAAAAATCACCACTAAAAGTTAACTTCTCTACACCTATATTAAAAAACAAACACTTCATTATCATAATAACAACATGGAGACTGTAACTTAATCTCTATTTATCTCTATAAATAACTAACGGCAAAAATAAAAAGGAAATGGAAACCTGATTGAGAAGATGTTGGATCGATTTTGGGCCGAGGGTCGCGTTGCCGGCGGTAGACGGAAGCTGCTGACCGCCGACGAAGGGCGGCTGAGGGAGGAGAAAGGGTGTTCGGTGAGCGAATTAGGGTTTACTTTTTAGTTGGATCGTTTTGTGTGAGAGAAGCCAGATAAATGAGAATGACTCGTTGAGGAAGGGTTTGCAGGGGTTGTTTGGGATGGTTTAGTTAGGTCGTTTATGAGTTTTTAAAGCTAATTTAAGTACTTTTTCGTTTAAATTGGATTTACTTAAGTGTTTGAGGCAAAATATTATAATGAATGTTAAATTAAACTAAATTTTATAGTTAGTGAGTGATGTTTCCACATATTATGATTAAAGTAAGTATAATGATATTTAAAAGTAAAATTAATGATAAATGAGTCATTTCACTTTATTAAAGGAGATAGTTAGTGGGTATGAGTCCTATATTTATTTTACTAAATAAGGAAAGTTTCAAAGTGTGTCACTTATTTTAAAACACCTCAAAATTGAAAGTGTGTCACTTTTTTGAAACGGAGGAAGTATAAGTTTTTATTTGGATTTCACGTTCTTTGATGCAAAGATTCTAATGAAGATTAACTAATTTAAATTGGATCGTTATTAAGGGACGGGGTCTACAAATTTGAAAACGTAAAAGTAAGAGTAAATGAGTCATTTCACTATATTAAATGAGATAATTGGTGAGTGTGAGCCCCACTATTTTTTATCAAATAAGGAAAGTTTACAAATTGTATCACTTATTTTGAAACAACCTAAAATAAAAAGTGTATCACTTATTTTGAAATGGATAAAGTATAATAATTTTTATGTGTTTGGTAGAGTTTGTAAGCTTATTTAAATAGATTTAAATAAGTTATTTTGGATGAGATTATTAACTTATTTATGACTCTTTTTTTTAACTGCAAGTTAGTAAGTTAGTGGCTCGAGCTAGACAGTGGCATTTACAAGGCGCAGTATGCCTTCCCTCGAACCTCCACATATGGGGAATGAACCTCACCATCTTTTTAATCTCCAAGTTTTACCACCAACAAGCCTGAACCCAATGAATGGTTTCTATTAACACTGATTGACCACATGGGTCAACCTCCTAGTCACCTGGTTAGAACCCTACTGACCAAGAACATGAACTTGTTCTTGACCGGTTAAAACCAACTAGCTGATTTAATCCCTAAATGCGGAACTGAGATTAAACCTAATCCTTAAACCCTAAAGGATTGGGATCTTGGAAATCTAGAATAGATTAACAATGGAAGAAACCTTGTACGAAAACCCGAACACACACACACACACACACACTTGTGTGTGTTTCGACAACTACCAAGAACCCTAGGGTTCTTGGTTGGTTTCGGTCGAACAAGAGGAGAAGGAAGAAAAAGTTTTCTTAAAACATACCTTAATCTTGCTTAAGTTAGTCCACTGATGATGAACACGACGAGTGATCTTCTAGTTGATCCTTGTAATGATCTTCGAATCTTCAAGACTTGAAGGATACGAAGAACGAACGAAGAACACGAAGAACGAATAACACAAAGCTTGTGTCTTGCTCTAGGTTCGGCCGAAACAAGGGAGTAGGGAGGGGCTAGGGTTTCGTGTAATGTGTAGCAACAAACAAGGGAACCCCATGCCTTCTATTATAATAGAAGGACTTTCACTTAGGGCCCTTCTAGTTTAATTAAGTTTAATACTTAATTAAACTTATCTTTTTACAATTTAAACCCTTGTAGTTTAACTAGTTATTATTATCCCACTTAATTATTAAATGTCTAGTATTATACACTTACATATATTTCGTGTATATTAAATATACAAAATATACACTTGTATTTAATACTTTTAATAATTAATTAGATAATAATATTATCCAACACTATATGATTTAATAGCTTTAAATCACATCATGGATAATCTATAATTAACACATTGTATATTTACTCAACTAGTAAATGTACAAATACTTGTATTAATTAGTTAGATAAACTAATCTAGTAATAAGTGAAACTTGACTTAATACTTAACTTGATTCATAAATGACTTATTATGAATCACTCCTCTTCCATGTCTCATTACATATCTTACTCGTATTACATGCACTCACCGGTGTGACCCTTAAGTGTTTCGTAGGCATGGATGTATCATCATAGGTTGACTAACTGTGCACATAAATCCTTCATACTCCCACTTGTGCAAGTTTGTAACCTTTATCTTAATGATACGAGGTACAGTGGCCTTCTAGATGGGCATGTAGGTAACCAACCCCATAAAAACAGCTTTGTGTAACCCAGATATAGTTTCTTGAAAAACTCTTTAATAACGTCTCCTAGTAAAGAACACTCTGTCTCTACTTCTTGGGCAACTATGTTAGGTTTATCCCTTGCAGCACGATATTTGTGATAACGAACACGAGCATGGTAGAAAATATCAACTCCTGTATTCGAAATCATTTAATGACTTCTTGATTCAAACTGTTGTGATAAACGACAAAGAACAAATCAGTTCGTTTGGGCATGGCCATGCACTTTCCAGTTATCATCATGTCAAATGACCCATAAATATCTCTCCTAAAAAGGAGGTGCAATTGCCATCTTGTTATATTTCGATTCAAAATACAAATTCCTTGGTACCCAGTAAGGCCTCGTATGACAACCATATTTCAGAATTATCTAAGACGAACCAAAGCACATTAGTCAATGTATCCCAAACCAAATACCTCAGGCTTAAGGACAATCCTAGTGAATAATACTTTTGAACTTTTCAACCACGAAGTATTATCACGGTGGTCAATCCAATATTCGTCGAGCTCCAACAGAATATCACCGATATTTGGTTTACACAAAACTTGTGTAGCTATCTTCGAAGAACTTCGAATCTACCACCAAATACCGTGATGACGTTAACGTCCCATCAAGGTTCCCACCAAGACGAGTAGTCACGGATTTATATCTTTTTGAATAAATAGACTTTTATTCATGGATGTTTGTAAAACATACAAATTCTGAATAACAATGATACTAACTCATGTATTATTCCTCACTGGACATAGATACTGAATTATTACTGGATCATTACTTATTCTTTGCGTTTGTGTTGATTGCTCAATGACTCCTTAATTGTAACTTTTATCACTAATTACAATTAGTCATTTCTATTAAACTAAAGACATAAGACGAGTATTTACGAATACTATTGCTTTTGTCTTTGCTAGATATTGTTCATGCAACACTTAGAACATATTCTAGTCTTGCCTTTTTACATGATTCGGCAAACGTAGGAGGATTGGAAAATTACTCCTTTAGTTTCTAGAATCTATAAAACTTGCCTTGTAACTAAATCTCTTTTAGCTACTTGATTTGTAGAAATTCTTACTAGTTAAAAAATTTCCTTAAATGATTATCTTGTTCACTGGAATGTGAACATCCTATTAGATATGCAATAATTAGTCACAAGACTTGTGACCACGCTATTAGGTTTGCAATAATCTAATCAATGATCATTTATTTCTCTTAACTCTTTGGCTAACGACTTGGTAAAACCTTGTTGTTAATGTCCTAACTAACTTTACTATATTCATTAGTACCTCTAGTGAATATGTTAGTCATAGCTCCCACTAAATTTTATGGAAAATAAGCATTACTTAAACTACTATTTTTGACCTAGTCAAAACTTATAGCTTAACCCTTTAAGAATTAATCAATTATCAAAGTCATCATTTGGATTTGCGAATATCCAATATTCCTTTTAAGGGAATTATGACTCTCATTGATTACTTTATCTAACAAGTATAAGACACTTGAAACGATACTTTCAATTCTTAAGTGTATTAGTATCTTTTAAGAATCTTATTTAATACCAAAGTCATTTCTTGGATTTTTCAAATATCCATTATTCCTATTAGGGAATTATGACTTGATTAAATATTGTATGTATTGCAAGTATAAAAGACTCGTAATAATACCTATTAATTCTTAAATACTTTAATATAGTTTGTCTCTTTTAAGAGTTCATTTAATGTCTAAGTCATCTTACTTGGATTTTACGAATATCCAATTATTCCTATTAAGGAATTATAACTTCATTAAATTCCTTTATTACAAGTATAAAAGAGTTATAATAATACTCTTTAAAGTCTATCTTGATTATATCCAATATAATCATACTATATTAATACTAACACTTTGAAACTTACTATCATAAGTAACCATTTCTTAAGATGTTTCAACTAGGTTCAATGACTTTTGAACCTTATGCTTCTCATAAAATCTCTTAAATAATTTAGAAGAAAAACTTCTAATTTCTAGTATCTAAGGTGCTGTTTGTTTTTTCATCGCAAAAAGATCTGCCGTCTGCGGACCACATCTGCCAGCTGTTGCAGCTTCTGAGATGGACCAAAGGTCTGCAGTCTGCAAGAAAAATGTTGTTTGTTTTTTAACATCTGCAGACTGCTTAAATAAACTGAAATTTAAAATATACCTCATCTTGTAATATTGAAATAATATATACATTGCAATAACAATTTGTTTACTTCTATCTTGCAATTTTTTTATAATTTTTTTTTTGGGTCAAATCCTTGCGAAATTTTTCACTTCAACAAATAATGAAATTTAAAATATACTCCATCTTGAATACATACATTGCCAAAGTTTTCTTTTTCAAAGTTTTCAATAATTAATTTATACATAACAACAACAATGAAATCCAATTTCTACATAACCAAATAACAATAATACTCTTAGGAGCGCTTGGTTCAAAGTAGGTAATGGGAAATGGAAATGTAATAGGAATATAATGGGCATTTCTTAGTATTCCTTTGACCATTAATGTTGCTTGATTTATCAAGTATTTAATATGTGCATGAATAAAATTAATATTAAAAGAAAATAAAAAATATGTTTATATATATAATAATATTAATTAAGATAATAATATTATAAATTAATATAATAATAATATATATTAATATAATAATGACAGTATTAATTAATATATTAATAATATTAGTTAATATATTAATATTATATTATAATTATATACAATAGTAATATATAATTCGTATAATTTAAATATAATAATATATCATTTAAATATATTTAAATATAATAATATTTATAATTTAAATTTAATAATATATCTTATAATCTAATAATATAATAATATTGTATATTAATATGATAATAATATTAATTAATATATAATAATAATATTAATTAATAAAATAATAATATTATATCTCAACATAATAATAAAATATATTAATATATTAATAAAATTAATTAATATATAAAAATAAAATTAATTAATATATAATATTAATATTAATTAATATAATAATATTATATAATAACATAATTATAATATATATTAATATAATAATAATATTAATTAAGTTTAGAGAGGTTTTTTTTTTTAAGTTTGGAAGACCCAAGAAGCTAATGTCCAAGTCTTCATGAGGAAGACATTAGGCAGACAATATAAGGTCTGCGGGCTTCCGAAAAACAAACATCTGCGCAAGCCTTTTTCTGCGCGTGGTCTGCGTCGCGAAGACAAAAGACCTCAGTAAGACCTTTTGTCAAAAAACAAACAGCACCTAAGTATTGAGCTTCTAAAACTTTACTCATACAACAATCAAACAAGTATAAAACATGAAATATAAAGTAAATCAAAACTTGACTTACAGCCTAGTCATAAAACCTTGACTAGTGTAATCATCACACATGCACACACATAATATAATTCAACCATGGATTCTTTATTAAAACCAAAGAAAAACTTGTTTTAACATAATAAAAATTATCCAACAAAAAGAAATTGTTTTTACTGAATCCAAAAAATACTGAATTTTAAAATCTTGGTGGTTGTGGAATCACCATCTCATGCTGGTCACGTTCACTTTCCATCTCCTCCTGCAATAAACGATTGCAAAAGTTAGATTACTCGTAATGTACTTTACAACTATCTAAAAGTGATTAAGAAGTGTGGTTGTGTTACCTGAGGAACTTGCGTTTCCTCCACGACCACTTGCACCCTTTGGACAATTCCTTTTCCAATGCCCAGCCTCACCACACTTGAAGCACCGATTCTCGGTCCTCGATGTGTTAGGCTTAAACTTCTTGACCTTTTGTTTGACACTTTTACCATTTGGCACTCCTTGGTTAGGATTGGTTTTACCCTTTCCTTTGCCACCATGCCCTTTCCTCTTCTTGCCACCACCACGGCTATTACCGATCATTAGAACATCCTTAGACTTAGTCCCCAAACTCAATTCAGATGTCTTGAGCATGGAATGTAGCTCAGCAATGGATTTCTCCATATTATGCATATTGTAGTTGACTACAAAAGGCTTGTAGTCATCAGACAATGAATTGAGTATAGTGTCTGTTGCCATTTGCAACGGTATGGGGTGACCAAGTCTAGACAGGTGATCCATGTGCCCTTTCATTTTCATGACGTGGGCACTCATCGGTGTTCCTTTGACTATCTTGCAAGAGTTGAAGGCTCGATTGATGTCGAACCTCTCAGTGCGAGCTTGCTCTTGAAATGAATCCCTAAGTTGCTGGATCATCTCAAATCTAGGCACATCCATAAGTCCTGCTTGTAATCCTAGACTCATGGTTGCTAGCATTAAACAGCTCACATCGAGCGCATCACTGACATGCTTATCATAAGCTTGCCTTGCTTCAGCTCTAGCATTTGTGGCAGGGACATTAGGTACTGCTCTTTCCAAAACATACCACTTTCTCTCATGCCTGAGCACAATACGAAGATTGCGCTCCCAGTTGAGAAAGTTTGACCCAGTCAACTTGTCTTTTTCGAGGATTGAGCGAAGTGAGAGATTGTTGGTACTTGTCGTTGTGGTTGTTGCTGCCATCTACAAATCAAACCCAGTTTAATCGGTAATCATCAATAAACATTCTCTAAAATATATTATAAACTCATAATTAATATTTTAGGCCTAGGATCCATATATCACATTCTCGCCGCAAGGTTTGGGCACTTCCCGAAGAGACATGCTGTTTCTGGTAGGTAACATCCTTACCGATCGTATCAAGACTTGACACGATTCCTAGGGGTCGTAGAATCTTTAGACTTATAACTTATTACAACTTTGTACAATCTAGTTGTACATTTCTAAGTTAGTAATAAAGTCTAGTATGTTTATTCTACTCAAGTACTTTTTGGGCCGGGACTCCCGATTATCACCAAAGTAGATCAGACCATCTAAGACAGTGCGATGCTCTGCGCCGGGACTCCCGATTATCACAGAACCTTACGCACCCTAACACTCGCAATGATTTGAATCCATATCTAAGGTTCTTTATCCTTACAATATGAATATCGTTTAACAAGTGAGGTGTTCCATTAGGTGGATAGTACTTAGATCTAAGATTTTCTTGGGTTTGGTTAAGTCTTGAACTAAAACTTAAACCTTATTCCAATCTTAATCCTTGTTTAAAATGTGTGACTTGTAGATTCAAGAAATCTACAAGACACCTTTTTTAAACCTTAAGAACTTTTTCTTAAAACTTATAGTTTCAAGAATTTGCGCGTTTTATATGTATACCTAAAAACGAGGTGTACAGAACGTATCACTAGGTTTTATGGAAAACCTTATCTAGAGTAAAACTTACTTGTTTTATCTTTCTTGAAAAACTTAAAACACTTATGTTAAACTCTTAATCCTTTTACGATTCATAAACTTGAATCATAAATCTAGTTTAACACACCTAGTTTTTCATATGTTTAATAATGAAATCAAACATGTGTTTTGACTTACTAGATTTCACCAAAACTTATGTCTTAGCGACACACTTATAAACGTTGTGATTTTCTTGTGTAGCTCCCACTAGCTCCAACAACCATGATGGAACTTGAGCAAACACAATCACCGGTCTATACTTGGTGAAACTAATAACCTTATTATATAAAGACTATATATAATAATTCTTAGTTTGTTTAAACATTTCTTACATTTAACTTAAACTAGTTAAATATAGGTTCTAAAGTTATCTTGTTATTTAACTTTGATCATTAATCTAGTATCTTATATGACTTGTAACATACTTATATTATACTTGTATAATTATCTAGTTATAATAACTTATAACTTTATACACCTTATAATACTAATATATAACTTTGTATATTTCTAGTTTATCATATAATCTCAACTTGTACAATTTCTAGTTATAATGAAATCATAACTTTGTACTTTCTAGTTTTAATTATATAATTAACTTATACAATAACTAGTTATATTATTAACCTTTAAAGATCAAAATAACATTAATTTTTTAATGTTCCATTTAATCTTGTATTTAATATATATACATATATATTTCTCTTTAAAATAAACTTGTAACATTCTAATAAGAATATTACATCTAATTTATACGTATGTATTTTAACTTAATCTAATTAAAATACGTATAAACTACTTTATTTATTAAAATTCATTTTACTCTTTTAAATATTTTAAAAAACCGAAATATATATACATAAATAAATAAATAAATACATCTTGTTAATTTCTTGAACTAAAAATTAACACTTCTTTTAATCCTTATTAATTAAACCTCAATCTTGTTCTTGATTAATCAAAACTAGGGTTTTGACATTCTTGATCCAAGACTTTATTTATCAAAATTTTATTCTAATCAATCATATTTAAACAATAAACTTTGTTTAAATTCTAAGATAGATTATAACCTTAATAAATTTATTTAAGCTTTTTAATTTAAACCTTATAGACAATAAACTTTGTCTAGATTTCTAGGTTTAAAGCACTAGTCTTTAATAAATCTATTAAAATAATAATAAAACCTTATTAAACATAGACTTGTTTAATTATCTAGGTTTTAGATTATTAACCTAATTAATTCTTTTAAATCATTAAACTTAAACTAGTTAAATGTTATAGGGTTCTTTTAGGGTTTCGAAATTCTTAAAACTAAGAAACTTTTCCACCAATTAAACTAAGCTAGTTTAATATACTTGGTGTCCAAGTTTCCTTCTAGATTTCGAAATCTAAAGGGATTAGGAAAGAATCTTTTTTGACCAATTAAACAAATCTTGTTTAATATACTTCGTCCTAGATTTCCTTGCTTGATCACGAAATCTTTGGGAAAAAGGAAAG
Source organism: Calendula officinalis (assembly GCA_963853835.1). Lineage (NCBI taxonomy): Eukaryota > Viridiplantae > Streptophyta > Magnoliopsida > Asterales > Asteraceae > Calendula > Calendula officinalis. The sequence continues at coordinate 53,164,063 of OY970830.1, forward strand.
AAACCTTTTGACCAATTAAACAAATCTTGTTTAATATTCGTGGTCCTAGGGTTCTTTCTTGATCACGAAAATTCTAGGGTTATAATCCTTTTGACCAATTAAACTTAACTAGTTTAATGTTCTTGGTCCTAGGGTTCTTTACCCTTGATCACGAAATTTCTAGGGTTGACCAATTAAACTTAACTAGTTTAACATGCTTGAAGGATACGAAGAACGAACGAAGAACACGAAGAACGAAGAACACAAAGCTTGTGTCTTGCTCTAGGTTCGGCCGAAACAAGGGAGTAGGGAGGGGCTAGGGTTTCGTGTAATGTGTAGCAACAAACAAGGGAACCCCATGCCTTCTATGTATAATAGAAGGACTTTCACTTAGGGCCCTTCTAGTTTAATTAAGTTTAATACTTAATTAAACTTATCTTTTTATAATTTAAACCCTTGTAGTTTAACTAGTTATTATTATACCACTTAATTATTAAATGTCTAGTATTATACACTTACATATATTTCGTGTATATTACATATACAAAATATACACTTGTATTTAATATTTTTAATAATTAATTAGACAATAATATTATCCAACACTATATGATTTAATAGCTTTAAATCACATCATGGATAATCTATAATTAACACATTGTATATTTACTCAACTAGTAAATGTACAAATACTTGTATTAATTAGTTAGATAAACTAATCTAGTAATAAGTCAAACTTGACTTAATACTTAACTTGATTCATAAATGACTTATTATGTATCACTCCTCTTCCAAGTATCATTACATATCTTACTCGTATTACATGCACTCACCGGTGTGACCCTTAAGTGTTTCGTAGGCATGGATGTATCATCATAGGTTGACTAACTGTGCACATAAATCCTTCACCCAAGACGTCTTGAAGAAAAACCTTCTTTATTATCTCACTATAACTGTATTTCACATCACCTAACATTAATCAAATTTGCAACCTCTATAAGGTGTAATATGTTGCAAGTGTTCTCAAATAATGATTAAATTAATGGGGTGTCTAGGAGAACTTATTTATGGGGATTATGAGCTTTTAAGCTTATTTAAACTTAATAAACATTTTTAAATTTTTGAGAGAGCTTATAAGCTTATTTATGGAGTTTTAAAAATGTTGTTTTGATGTGAATTGTAAGCTTATTTTGGGGGATTATACATCTTTACACTCTTATTTCACAATAAGCTTAGCAATTGTGTTTATTATAAATAATGTATTTTTCAGTCATTTTAAAATAAGCTTTTCCAAAGACTTTATTTAAAAAAGATCAACTTAAATAAATTTATAATCTAATAAATAGAAGCCCTTTAAAATAAGATTTACCAAACATCCCTAAGAACAATTAACTTCTTAAAAAAATGAGTAAATTACACGGATAGTCCCTGTGGTTTGACATATGTTTTGGATTTGGTCCCTAAGTCTCAGAAATTACACCCGTGGTCATTGTGGTTTGTACTTCGTATTGATTTTGGTCCCTAAGCAAGACGGTCGTTTATTTCTCCCGTTAAACTCCTTCACATGCCCTCCACGTGAGGGTGTTTTTGTCATTTCATTATAAACTCTTCTCTCTCACCTGATCCCACCTACCCCTTTAAATCCCCAAAAACATATTTTATGACGTATTACTTGCAGGAAGTCACAATTAACAAAATGCGTCGAACAATTCCACAAAATAAGATTACAATTCAGGCTTCAAATGTTACGGAACAACAAAGGGAGAAATTACACAGAAATTTTTTTTCAAAATGTCACAAAAAAATGGACATCTAAATCAGTATTTATAGCCGACAATGGTGACGTTCGTTGATTGAAGAAAAGAGATCAAACCGAAAAAGTTCCTTCTCGTTTGCTACTGAAATCGAAGAAACAAGGTAGTAGTTACCGGTTTCTAATTTCATGAATTCATTATATGATATCAAAATCAGTAGGATTCTGCTTCAGCTGGGGGCGGAAGGTTCAGATCGATTGCGATGCGTTGCGGTGGTGGTGTAGGTAATGGCTTCAAATCGACAACAAAGGATGCATTCAAGTCATCGCTAACAGATTGCCGGAAAATAGTGGCGGATCGGTCGTATCCGTCGTTGTGATGAGCTTGAAATTGACCGGAAAAGAAAACTCCGTCGAAATAAAACACCTGATTCGACTGCGGCGAGAAAAATCCGGGCACCGGAGGATAACGATACATATTATTCTGGTGAAAAGGAATTGGCACAGCTGCCGGAGGAACTACGCCGTAGGAGAGATTCAGATCTGACGACGGAATTGGGGATTTAAAGGGGTAGGTGGGGTCAGGTGAGAGAGAAGGGTTTATAATGAAATGACAAAAACACCCTCAGGTGGAGGGCATGTGCGGGAGTTTAATGGGAGAAATAAACGTCCTTCTTGCTTAGGGACCAAAACCAATATGAAATACAACCACAGTGACCACGGGTGTAATTTCTGAGACTTAAGGACCAAATCCAAAACATATGTCAAACCACAGGGACTATCCGTGTTATTTACTCTAAAAAATTACTCCCTCCGTCCCTAAATAAAGTTCTCATTTCTCCTCTAAGTTTTATCCCTAAATAAAGTTCTCATTTTTCAAACTTAAGGGTCCCACTTAATATAATAATATTATTACCAATAATTTCACCACTAACTAACTCTCTCCAATCAAACCTTATATTTTAAGGGTCCTACTATTAGCACATACCAATTATATAAATAAACAGATCAGTCAAACATTTGTATCTTGGAACTTGTGATTTTTCAAAAACTAAACAAAAAAGTTAAAGCAATTAAAAAGTTGCAGGAGCTTCCTCTCTTTTTCTATAATTTCATCATCTCTTTCTCTTTCTACCATTAACAATTTTTATCTTCTCTCTTTTTACCATTAATAACTTCATCTTTTTTAAGAGAGAAAGAAAGAGAGAGGGTCTAGCTTCGAGTTGTTGTCGACGATGGTGGTGGTGGTCGGCGGAGGTGGTGGCTGCCAAGGTGAGAGAGATAGAAAGAGATAGGGTTTAAGTTCGAGATGTTATCGACGTCGATGGTGACTGTCGAAGTTAGGGGTGGTGGTGAGCGGCGGAGTTGGGTGGTGGTGGCTGTCAAGGTGAGAGAGAAAGAAGTTGGTTGTTGTGGGTGTGAGAGAAAGAGAAAAAGATGGTAAAAGTATGAGAGTAAATGAGGTGAGCTGTGTAAATAAAATATTGGTATGTTCCAATAGAAAATCTCATATTTTAATTAAAAGTAATATCAAATACACCACCACTAACTATCTCCTATAAAGTTGTGCCCAAGAGAAATGAGAACTTTATTTAGGGACGGAGCGAGTATCAATTTTAGTCATTATACGCTTATATAAGCCTTCTATATATTTAATTCAACAAAAACTTATTAATCTAATAGCGAAATGTTCAAAGTAATCCATCTATTTTGTGAAATCCTGAGAGATAAATCTCAGCTCTTGGATAAAAAAAAAAAGTCAAATGGTCAAAATCAACCCCTAAACCACCACCATCACATGTGATTGAATACATCACCACCACCATCACATGTGACTGAATACATCAACACCACCACAACCACTACCGCTGCCCACCGCCCACCACCCACTGCCACTGTCGGCTACCACCGTCGTCGGCCACCGTCACCATCACCATCTCCCCCTCTACCGCCGGCCGCTTTCAATCACATGTGATTGTGTATTAAATCACATGTGATTTCACGTCGCCAACCACCCCACCACCGCCACCAAAACCTGCCGCCCACCGTCTCCATCACTGGCAACCCCCGCCATCGTCGGCTGCTTTCAATCACATATGATTGCACACCGCCGACCACTCTTTCGGCCACCGTCTCCACCACCACAACCCCCGCCACCGCCGACCACTTTCAATCACATGTAATTGTTTATTAAATCACATGTGATTGCACACTGCCGACCACCAGAATCACCGCCAACCCCTATCGGCCACCGTCTCCACCACTGGCAACCCCCGTCACCATCGGCCGCTTTATTCACATATGATTGTGTATCCAATCAAATGTGATTGTGGCGGCGGCCAACGATGATGGTGGTGGCCGGCGGTGGCGGTTGTGTATTCAATCATATATGATTGGTGGTTGTATATTCAATCAAATATGATATGATGATGGTGGTGGTCAAAACATGGCACTTGTCAATTCACAATAATACACTCAAAATGATGGTCCACATTTCTGCAACACCACAACAACTATTAGCAAGCTGATAGCAAACCAGTGAACTCAGTGTTAATTTTTGAATATCTATTTGTTTTCAAAATTATTCACCTTCAAACTAATCAAGCTTCTCTTTCAAAAATGGATTTCAGTATGTAGAATTGACAAGTGCCATGTTTGAAACCAATGTCAAAGATCCACATGTGAATATCATACATACTTCGGTGCCCTAAAAATTAGGTAACTTTAAGCTAATTACGAGACGATCAATCTAATATAGATTCAGAGATCAAAATCAACATTTTAATCAAAACAATAGTGGGAAATAGATAAAAACAATCAAATTAATATAAACAAATCAAAAGAACTGATGCATATATTTCAAGTGATTACAATAGGAAACATTAGGCTAACTAGAAAATCAACAAAAACAACAAAGGGAAGATGATCTGAACCCCCTACGTTTAACCGCCGAAACCATAAAGTGTACGGCCTTGTCGTTTCAAAGCATAAACCACATCCATGGCGGTAACAGTTTTCCGGCGAGCGTGCTCAGTGTAAGTCACGGCGTCTCTGATGACATTCTCTAGAAAGATCTTGAGAACGCCACGTGTCTCCTCGTAGATCAAACCACTGATACGCTTCACACCACCTCTACGAGCCAGCCTTCGAATTGCGGGCTTTGTGATGCCCTGAATGTTATCGCGAAGAACTTTCCGGTGACGTTTTGCTCCTCCCTTTCCTAATCCTTTGCCTCCCTTTCCACGGCCGGACATTTTGTAATCGGAGGAGATGAAATTTGCGAATAGGGTTTTGGATTTTGGGGGTGAATGAGATGTTGGAAATAGTTGGGTTTGGGGATTTTGTAAGTAGCATTTGAGTATTTGAAAATTTTGAGTTGATGTAAGTTAACCACAATCGTTGATTTTTTTTTATTTAGACGGTTGATATGTGCTCTAGGATTACGATCCGTGTTTTGTGTATATATTGGTTGTTTGTTTGTATAAAACCAATTTACTCGTTTTTAATAAAAGAAATGATATTTATGCCTATTATTTGTGCTTACTCATACGCATATCCACTTCTAAACTTGACATGTGTCATGATCAGATTGATAAGCACATAAGTAGGACCAAATAGTACACACAAATACCATTACTCTTTTATTAAACTATTAACTTTATTATGTATTACAAAATGAAATTGATGATTGAATAGAAGGTTAATAAAAATAAATTTTATTAAATAATCTTAAAAATTAGTAAGTTTGATAATAATTAAATTAAACATGATTTAATCTGTTATGGTACATAAACAAATATAACATTAATTAATCTATAACTAGCATGATACCTGTGCAATGCGGCAGCGGATACCCTGTGACTATATTTTATGACGACCAATTGGTTGGTGTTGGTGTTGGTGATGGTTATAGTGATGGTGGTGGTGTTAGGTGATGTGGTGGTCGGGATGGTGGTGGTGGGGATCGGGGATGATGGTGGTTGGTGGTAGTAGCTTAGTTGGTTAACACATTGTGTTAATAACACATAGGTCGCAAGTTTAAAAGTTTAAATCACGCATGGTGCATTCTTTTATAAATAAAAATCTATCTCGAAATACCAAATGCATTAGCTGAAAATTATAATTTAAAATTTGCTAACTTGAGAATATCTCAAATACATTATATACAGTGAAGATAAATAATTTTGAACCAAAATTATGAGAAGGCTAGTATATTGGATTTGGAAATTAAGAATGATCTTATTATTGATCATTATATAATATGGTGTTAATGGATGGTTAGACCGCTAATATTGGTTTGACAATTTCGCGAAGCTAAAATGCAAAACCCGATTAACATATAATTGGTTAATTAACCGTGTTTAGCATGGGTCATTCATGATGTTTTGTTATACTTTATTATATGTGGTACATGATCATCAATCTGATGCATTATTAACCAATTGTTGTTTAAATGGTTATTGTTTAAATGGTTAAAAAGATCTTACATGGAGTATAATATTTGTATTATATTTAATGATACAACTACAATATCAAATCAATAGTAATAGCATAAAACACAAGCAACAATACATTTTCTTAATATACCTATAACTAATATTCACGGTAACTTGACTTTAAATGTGGTAAGTTGAGAATTTGCCTTTTACTGCTTAATACTTTATCCGTCCCTAAATAAAGTTATCATTTCTCCCTAAATTTTTGTCCCTAAATAAAATTCTCATTTTTCAAGTTGATGGGGTTCATTTAATAAAATAATATAATTACCAAGGACCCCACTACTAACTATCCACTAACTATCTTTCTCTATCCAAACTAACTTTATATTTTAATCAAAATTGTTACCAATGACCACATCACTAACTTTCTCCTAAAACTTGTACCTAAGAAAAATGAGAACTTTATTTAGGGACAGAGGGAGTACATCGCTTTTGTTTTCGCATTTAACCATCACTTCAAGGCATAAGAAAAGACCTCGAAGGCTGACTTTGAAGGACGTAATATTCTCGACGGTCCTTTGATTTTGAGCGAGGTTATTTCTTGGTGTAAAAAATATAAAAAACAATCTCTCATCTTCAAGGTTGACTTTGAAAAAGCATATGATTCACTTAATTGGGAATTTCTTGACTCAATATTAGAACAAATGGGTTTTGGTCATAGATGGAGACATTGGATTTTCTCGTGCCTCTCTTCCGCTAGAGCTTCCGTTTTGTTGAATGGTTCCCCTACCGTGGAATTTGACATCAAGCGGGGGCTTAGACAAGGGGACCCGATGGCCCCGTTTATTTTTATCATTGTCGTTGAAAGTATCCATGTTACCATGCTCGAAGCCAAAGAAAAAGGGGTATTCCATGGGATTACTCTCCCAAACAACGAGCCAACATTGTCTCATTTACGATATGCCGATGACACGATCTTTGTTGGCGAATGGTCGCTTTCGAATGCAAAAAATTTGTCCCGAATTCTTACATGCTTTTACCTACCTTCCGGACTTAAGGTAAATATGTCAAAGAGCCACTTATTCGGGTTAAGTGTTTCGAATGAGGAAGTTGAGCGGGTGGCGAGATACATCAATTGCAATATTGGCTCTTTCCCGTTCAAGTATCTTGGATTGGTAATCGGTGCTCCCATGAAGCTAGTAAGCATATAAAGGTTGAACTTTTCGGTATAATTAATCAAAGGGGACGGGTTAGGATTTACAACGTCAACACGTTTAATAATCGGTTGGATTAGAGATAAGCTTCCAACTTATTTACAACCCACTAACCCGTTTAAAAATACTATTAAAAACAATAATACTATATATTATAACTAATTATTTTTATTTCTTAATTTGTCATATACCTTCAAATTATACGATGATTATTCACATTTGTGCCTTATTATTACTATATACACTCAAAATATTTCGAATTTTATCTTCTAATAATTATCACATACTTCTTTTGTATACTCGAGATTGTAAATAGGTCTACACGACTAACCCGTTAAATTAAATGGATTGCATTAAAGTTTAAATTTCAACACATTTAATTAGGGTTGAGATATATAAACCTGTAACACCCCACTTTTTATAACAAAACAATTTCCCAAAATACATATTTTATAAATAGAAGAACTGTATCAAAATACGGATTTACAAAAACCTTTGGTATGAAATCGGAGTATAAGTTTCAGTGTTACAAAATATATCAAAACCAAAGCTAAACATAATTCCGTTCTAATGTTCTTCTATTCTAGGTTTCGCACGTCCACTAGCGTACGCACCTAATCCTTCGCACCTGAACCTGAGTACATAGCAAAACAAACAAGGAGTACGTGAGACAAGAAATCTCGTGAGCTACATGGGATCTAGGCTCCGATAATAGTAAACATTACATAAAGGTTTAAACACTCATATAGCTCATCAATACAAGCTAGTCACCCTACGGTAACCCTGTCGATCTCGTTCTCCTAACAAACATATCCAATTATCGGGACGCCCCCGAACTAACTAGAAACACATTAACTTATTAACCGGGGATCACCCGCATTAACAAGCTTCAAGATAACGGCAAGAGGGATTCGCCCAATCTACCGCTACCTGACTTACTCACCGGAATACGTCCAGATAGCAAGCCTCCTACCACGGAATGGAACCATTGAGATTCGCCCAACCAATCCCATCCCAATCGTCACAGTGACAGGGGATCCCCCGCATCAACACATAATCTTTCTCTTATCGTAACTCAACAGTTATTCCAACAAAGCCCTCGACTATCACATCTATAATCACATAAGTTATTTAACTTCCAAGAATAATATATAACAAGTTCAACATAGTATGAACCTACGTAATAGTCACGTAAATTCAATCACATGTTATCAAAATATAATTCTATTGCTATGTACTCAGTAAACTCCACACGTACTCACCTTAGCAAAGCTTACTCCAAGTGTGTCCCTTGAACACAAATCTTACTCCAGAAGACATGAAAGCTCCATGTCCTTCCATCAAAGCCCTAATATCAAAACCATCACAAGGTTTAACATCACCATTAGCCACTTATTCTAACACTAGTTAACTACTAGCACCATTTTCCTCAATTTTAGTAACTTACAAAACCCTAGGTTTTCATAGATCTTAAGATCACCATAAATCCATGTCATGAACATGTTTTCCTTTTAAAATAATGTATATCTAAGTTAAATAACTTCCATTTCACCATTAAAGCAAAACCCAAGAACTAGGGTTCAAGATCTTAAGCTTTTCTTTCATAGATTCAAAGCTACAACTACCAAGGAGTGAAGATTTACCTTTAATCTTCCACTAGGAGTGAAATTACCCAAGATCTGATGAAGATTTCGACCTCCAACAGCCCTTTGCACTCAAAATCGCTCACACAAGTACATAGAGTGTTTCTAGGGTTTTCAAAATGCATTTATGGCTGAAATCCCGCATTTAATACAATTCCTGCAGACTTCGCGCCGCGAAGTACAAGTTCGCGCCGCGAACTTCCGGGCCCGCGTTTCCTCAGGTCGTGAACTTTAGTCGTGAAGTCTTCACTTCTTATCTAAACTTGCATGCCCAAAATCTCCGTCGAATGCTCACGAACGCAAACTCATGTTCGCGTCACGAACTTATACTGGCAGCTATGGCTGCACTTTTTGTTGCTTATTTCGACCCGGTTTCGTCCCAATCGATGGAGTACACATAGCAAACGACATCCGAATTACACAAACCAATTCCAATACGTTTTCAACGATTAATCATTATTTCTAGTATTTATACATAATTTATTCGATACAAAATTTCAGGCCGCTACAAAACCCGTCAATACGAACATGTCAACCCAAACATTATATGAATTGTTAGACCGGGTGCCAAAAATACCGTCCCTTGTGGACTTCTCCAAAGTGGCGGCATACCCATCATTAGCACCACTAGATCAGTGATTCCACCTGTTGGGTGGCATGAGTTTGAAGACGGGAGGAGGGGGTGGCTTGAGTTGGGTAGGTGGGCCAAATGGATATTTTGTAATGGTGGGTCCCAAAAAATTTAAGGGAAGAGGTATTGTTGGCATGGGTGCGTCAGTTTAATGTCGATTGGAGGGTAAGACGTGACGCTGACTTGAAAACAACTGGCGGCATCAATTTTCACTACTGTTGAGACCGGTCTTAACCTACTCATAAGAAGCATGTCATATATGTTTCGATAAATCATTTTGAAGTTAGTGATGTACTTCCCAATCACATAGGTTTACAAGTTAAGTCGTAAGAGGAATTGTTAAACTTATCTCTTACTCGTTTCTTTTTCAGAAGAGGTTTAATTTTAAGGTTTTGATAATGATAATCTTAAGGATTGTCAATAAGAGCATGAAAATATGTACATTAATCAATAATCATCGAGTCCACTCCTACATTTTATGCATCCCTTATCCACTAATGAAAATACAATCTTTTAATGCATGTAATAGCTTGTTATTGACAGCCCTTAAAGCTGTCACTGTCAAAACTTTTAATTTTAGGTTTTGATAATGGCAGCCCTAAGGGCTGTCTGTAATGCATAAATAGTTGTACATTAATATATGGAAATAGGTAATTCCTAACATTAAGGAGTTTCTTATAGTTAGATGTATAAATTTTTAATGCATATCTTTTGACAGCCCTAAGGATTGTCATTATTAAAACCCTTAATGTTATTCTTAGGGACATACTTTGCCACTGAAGGGTTTAATTGTAATAAAATAAAGGTTAAGGGCTTAATCAGTACATTAGTCAAAAGCTGCAGTTTTGCTAGCATCACTGACCCCAGTATTCAGCGGTTGTTTTTTTAAGGCTATAATACGGTATGGGCCAAGCTCGTTACCGTGGTGATGAGGTGGCCTGTTGGCCACAACGTTAACGAGCGGGGAACACCGCCCCTACACGGCGTGGGGTGCGGTGGTGGAGGGGCGTGGGCACGGGCGGGAACGGCGTGGGGAGTACAATTTTCGACTGTTGGAGGGTGTTTTGGCTTGAAAACGTACCTGGTTGATGCTCTTGCCGAAGAAATTTAAATCTGCGTTTTGGGGATGAGTTGCATAGAAGACGACTGTAATTTTTGGCGGCATGAAGAAGATGACGGACATAGGGTTTTATAATTTTATTGGGCTTTAATTTTATTGGGGTTTTATTGGGCTTTTTAAATTTATTGGGCTTTATAAAACATAATTAGTTAAAAAATTTTAGAATACCCATTTTTTTATTTTTTTATTCTACTTTTATAAAATAATAATTTAGGTATCTCTTAATAAAACAATAATTTATGCCTTATTTATTAAATAAATGGAAAATAAATGATGAGATGAAAAAAAAATGGTGTGGTGAGTATTTCCTGGATAAAGTGGTGTGGTGTGGTGTGGTTGCTGAGGAGACATATAATGTGGCAGAAAATTTGGTGTGGTGGTGAGACCCATACCCCATAGCCTAAAGAATCCACTGTCCCCGCTTTGACCGCCTCCACGTTTCGGCGGTGGTGATCGACGCCTCCTGATTTTAAGCAATCGTCGTCAACTTTCCAAATTTCGGTGATCGTAAGCCTTATACATCTGTATCTTCGCATATAAATTTAGAATATGTGTTTCCGTTTAATATGAATAACCGTTGATCGACTTAATTGTCATTATACTTCTGATCGGAACCGGATTTAATTTGCACGGATCGACATTTCATAAAACATGATTTCGTTGATTAATTGTTACTCCGATACGATTCTTCACGGCTTCTTAACCATAAACTTCATTTTGCTTGTATAATTATCATTTTGTATGTAGAGATGCACAAACCGGGTTTTGACCAAAATCGGTATGGTTTGAAACCAATTTTTACCCCATAAGTTATAAAACAGTAAAAGAGTAAAAGGGGCTGTGGACTCACCTGATGCTTAGCTTAGAACACAACTTCACTGATGGATCCTTAGAGATTCCTAGCGCCTAAAGCACAAGGTTCCTAATTAGTCAAAGCTATTACGCATATGTGATCTACAACGGTTTTGTTTGTGTATTGATATTGTTTGTATTGATTTGTTTGCTTTATAAAAAGAGTTTTGGTTTATTGTAAACGTTTTATGTCTACGCAACTTTGTATCGATGTTGGGTTGTGGGCCTATCGGGCCTAGATTTGGGCTAACGAGCCGACACTTGGGCCAAGGCCCGCCTTATTGGGCTTGGTGGATTAAATGGGCCGAAATGAAATGAAATGGGCTTAGGAATGGGCCAAAATGAAATGAAATGGGCCGAAATGAAATGATTGGCTAATGGGCCACGATATGGGCCAATTGGGCCTCTTAATGGGATACAGCCCAATGGATAATGGGCCTCGGGTTTGGGCCTGTTTTGGACCAAATATAGGCTCGGCCCAAAGGGCTCTTGGGTCGGATTGGGCTCAAGTAAATGGGTCCGGCCCCATTTAGGGTTTAAGGATCAAATGGGCCGGATTGGGTTAAATCGGTTTGGGCTAAGTTCGGGCCTTGGTCCGATTCAGTAACAGGTCAACTTTGGTCAAAGGTCAGATTTGAGTCGACTCAGTGGGTCACCGAGTCAACTCAGCGAGTTAGGGTCAGAAATCCGGTTTTTAGGTTAGGGTTTCGGCTAGGGTTTTCAGTTTAGGGTTTCGAGTGGTTTTTAGGTCAAAAACGAGGCAAAGGAATTCCAAAAATTATGAAATTTTAGGGTTTTGCGTGGTTTTTCATTGTGATTAACATATCAAAAATTTGGATTAAAAGGGTTTCGTTTACTATCAAAACAAGTAATAAATCAATACGAACAATACCGAAAACGGAAACGATTAAACACTCGAATGCATGCATGGTTAACCATGCATCCATGGTTCAAATCAGTGGTGATGCCGAGACCATTTGGCCTTTGGCCATTGTCTCGGTTTTGTAAGCATAAATCCAAAATTAAGAGTAACAAGTAAGGATTTTCGGTATACCTTCGAGATACGAATGAAACGAGCAAGGGATTTGGGATGGTTTGAGATCCGAGCACTTGAGGGCACGGTTGGAGATGCTTGACCGATTGAAAAAGAGAACAAAAGGGTTCATAGAGTTTAATGAGGGCTTGTATTTATAGGTAGGGTCTAGATGGAGTTTGAGTTGGACTCAAAATGGTTTAAACCGAGATAAGGATAAGACTTAGACTTTCAAAACGAGATGATGATGGTGGGATAAGGCTTGGCCGAAACTTGCACCCCAAGCAAAAGGAATTTCGGTCAAGGGGGTCCAAAACAACATTGATGTGTCGATTTTTGGTATTTAAATCGTTACGCGTCGCGTTTTATTAAATATTTTGTGTTTCAATGCATAAGTGTTATGTTTTAGAAATGATTTTGTGTAATGTCACCATAATAGTAAAAATGAAATGTTGTGTTGACCAAAATAGTCAAACACTGATGTATGGTGAAAATGATGATGTTTAGTTATGTTTTATGTGCCAAAAATACAGAAATGACATGAAATGAGGAAAGTTTCTAAAAATAGAAACTTTCTAAAATTAGAAATAATGCGAGATGAGAAAGTTTCAAAAAATGGAAACTCTATAAATATAGAAAGTATGAAATGAAATGTTTCGACTCACCCGAAATGTCGAGTTGTCACAGTATTCGAAATCATTTCTTGACTTCTTGATTAAAATTGTTGAGATAAACGACAAAGAACAAATCAGTTCGCTTTGGGCATGGCCATGCACTTATTAGTTTTCATCATGTCACGGGACCCATAAATATCTCTCCTAAAAAGGAGGCACAGTTACCATCTTGTTATATTTCGATTCAGAATACAACTTCCTCTGTACCCAGTAAGGCCTCGTATGACAATCATATTTTAGACTTGTCTAAGATGAACCAATGTACATTAGTCATTGTATCCCAAACCAAATACCTCAGGCTTAAGGACAACCCTAGTGAATAATACTTTTGAACTTTTCAACCACGAAGTATTATCACGGTGGTCAATCCAATATTCGTCGATACGATAGAATATCACCGATATTTGGTTTACACAAAACCTTGTGTAGCTATCTTCGAAAAACTTCGAATCTTCCACCAAATACCGGGATGACGTTAACGTCCCATCAAGGTTCCCACCAAGATGAGTAGTCACGGATTTATATCTTCTGAATAAAGATACTTTTATTCATGGATATTGTAAAACATACAAATCTGAATAATAACGTCAGTAATTCATGTATTGTTCCTAGCTGGACATAGATACCGAATTATTACTGGATCATTACTTATTCTTTGCGTTCGTGTTGATTACTTAATGACTCTTAATTGTAACTTTTTTCACTAATTGCAATTTAGTCATTTCTATTAAATTAAAGACACAAGACGAGTACTTTGGAAAAATTCTATAACTCTTATCTTTGCTAGATTTTGTTCTTGCAATACTTGAACATATTCTAGTGTTGTCTTTTTATATGATTCGGTAAACATAGGAGGATTGAAATTTAACTCCTTAGTTTCTTGAATCTATAAAATTTGCCTTGTAACTAAATCTCTTTTAGCTACTTGATTTGTAGATACTTTTACTAGTTAAAGAAATATCCTTAAATGATAAATGTATTCACTTAGGCAGTGAATATCCTATTGGATTTGCAACAATTAATCACAAGACTTATGACCACGCTATTTGGCTTGCAATAGTCTAATCAATGATCATTTATTATTTCTCTTAACGACTTGGTAATACCTTGTTGTTAATATCTCACTAACTTACAAAATTCATTAATGTTTTCAATGAATTATGTTAGTCATAGCTCCCACTTACTTTTATGGAATTTAAGCATCACTTAAACTCTCACTTTGACTTAAGTCAAGACTTTGACCCTTTTTGTCAATAACTTGTAGTTTAATCCTTTAAGAATTTGTCAACTATTGAAATCATCCTTTGGATTTGCGAATATCCAATATTCCTGTTTAGGGAATTATGACTTTCATTGACTACTGTATCTAACAAGTATGAAATACTTATAATGATACTTCCAATTCTTAAATACCTTAGTATCTTTTAAGAACTTTATTTAATGCCAAAGTCATTTCTTGGATTTCATAAATATCCAGTATACCCATTAGGGAATTATGACTTGATTAAATACTGTATTAATTACAAGTATGAAACACTTGCATTTAATACCATTAGTTCTTAAATGCTTTAATATAGTTTGACCATTTTAAGAGTTTATTTAATGTCTAAGTCAATGATACTTCCAATGCTTAAATACCTTAGTATCTTTTAAGAACTTTATTTAATGCCAAAGTCATTTCTTAGATTTCATAAATATCCAGTATTCCCATTAGGGAATTATGACTTGATTAAATACTGTATTAATTACTAGTATGAAACACTTGCATTTAATACCATTAGTTCTTAAATGCTTTAATATAGATTGACCATTTTAAGAGTTTATTTAATGTCTAAGTCATTTCTTTGGATTTCAAGAATATCCAACATTCCTTGTTAGGGAATTATGACTTTATTAAATCATTTATCACAAGTATGAGAAACTTTCAATAATGTTCTTAAAGTCTATCTTAATTATATCCCAATATAATCATACTATATTAATACTAATACTTTAAAACATATTATCATAAGTAATAATTATTACTTAAGATGTTTTAATTAAGTTCAATAACTTTGAACCTTATGCTTCCATAAAACTCTTCAACACTTGTATTTAGAAAAACTTTCTAATTACTAGTATCTAAGTAATTTGGGCTTCTAATATATTATTCATTCACACAACAATCAAACAAATATAAATCATGAGATTATTAGTAAGTCAAGACTTGACTTACAATCTAGTCACAAAACTTGACTAGAGTAATTATCACACCTGCACACATAATATAATTCGACCATGGATTCATAATTTGATAAAACCAAAACCGAGTTTTAATCTTAAAAATTTGTCTTAAAAAAAAATAAAATTGTTTTCCATGAATCCAAAATGAAAATACTAAATTATAAAATTAACTTTGGTGCTTGTGCGATCATCACCATCTCATGCAGGCCATCTTCACTTTCCATCATCTCTTGCGATAAACGATTTCAAAATTTGAGTTACTCGTAATAAACTTTACAAGTAGAAAGCGAGTATCTAGAAGTTGGTCAAGTCAACTGAGGAGCAAGCATTGCCTCCTACCTGTTGACCCTTGCCACAACCAAGACACCGTATATCGGTCCTTGCCTTGTTTGGCTTCACCTTCATGACCTTTTATTTGACTCCATTACCTTTAGGCACGTCTTGGCTGGGATCGGTTTTACCCTTTCCCTTTCCACTGCGCCTCTTTCTCTTTTCACTACCATCAGCGGTTACTACGAGATCATTCTTCAACTTGGTCCCCGAAATCAACTCAGTAGTCTTGAGAATGGAATGTAGCTCAGCAATGGATTGCTCCATGGTATGCATGTTGTAGTTGACTATATAAGGCTTATAGTCATCTGGCAACGAGTTGAGTATCATTACTGTTGCTAACTACGACGGTACTAGGTGTCCTAGTCATTCAAGATGATCCATGTGCTCTTTCATTTTCATGAAGTGAGCACTCACTGATGATCCCTTAACCATCTTGCAAGAGTTGAACACTCTACAAGCGTAATATGCTTGTCCTGGTTCATTTCTAGCATCCATGGAAGGGGCATTTAGTATTGCTCTTTCTAGGACATTTCCTTTTCTCTCATGCCTAGCATAATCCGAAGATCACGCTTCCAGTTGAGAAACTTTGACCCAGTCAATTTGTCCTTTTCTAGAAAGAAGCGTAGTGAGAGATTATTGGTACGTGTCGTTGTGGTTGATGATATCTACAAATCAAACCCAGTTTAACTAGTAATCATCAACAAACATTCTCTAAAATATATTATAAACCCATAATTAATAATTTAGGCCTAGTATCCATATATCACATTCTCGCCGCAAGGTTTGGGCACTTCCCGACGAGACATGTTATTTCTGGTAGGTAACATCCTTACCAATCGCACCAAGACTTGATACGATTCCTAGGGGTCGTAGAATCTATAGACTTTTAGTTTATTACAACTTTGTACAGTCCAATTGCACATTTCTAATTGCAATAAAGTCTAGTATTTTTATTCTACTCAAGTACTTTTTGGGCCGAGACTCCCGATTATCACCAAAGTAGATCATACCATATAAGACAGTGCGATGCTCTGCGCCGGGACTCCCGATTATCACAGAACCTTACGCACCCTAACACTCGCAAAGATTTGAATCCATATCTAAGGTTCTTTCTCCTTACAATATGAATATCGTTTAACAAGTGAGGTGTTCCATTAAATGGGTAGTACTTATATCTAAGATTTTCTTGGGTTTGTTTAAGTCTTAAACTAAACTTAAGCCTTATTCCAATTTTAATCCTTTATTTAAAATGTGTGACTTGTGTATTCAATAATTCCACAAGACACCTTTTTAAATTTCTTTTAAAAACTTATAGTTTTTAAATTTATACGACTTTACATGTATACCTAAAACGAGGGGTACAAAACGTTTTACTAAGTTTTTGTGAAAAACCTTTTATAAAACAAACTTGTTTTACTTTACTTGAAAAACTTATGTTAAACTTTAAAATGTGGATTTTAATTCCTTTATGATCCATGAACTTAAATCATAATCCTAGTTTAACACACCTTGTTTTTCACTTGTTTAATAATAAAATGAAACACTTATTTTAACTTATTAGATTCGCCAAAACTATGCCCTAAGGACATCTTGACAAACTTTGCAATTCTCTTGTGTAGTTCCTACTAGCTCCAACAACCATGATGAAAATTAAGCAAACACAATCACTGGTCTATACTTGGTGAAACTAATAAACTTATTATATAAAGGCTATATATAATAATTCTAGTTTGTTTAAACCATTATTATATTTAACTTACACTAGTTAAATATAGGTTCTAAAGTTCTTATGTTATTTAACCTTTGATCTTTAATCTAGTATTTTACATGACTAGTAAAATACTTGTATAATTAACTAGTTATAATAATTTATAACTTTACACAATCTAATTATAATACTTATAACTTTTGTATTATCTAATTATAATAAAACTTCGCTTGTACAATTTCAAGTTGTTTACAACTTTGTACATTCTAATTTAATTATAACTTAATACAAATTCTAGTTATATTAATATTATAACTTCATGATCAAAATAACATTTTATATTTAATGTTCCATTTAATCTTGTATTTAATATATATAATTTATTACTTTAAAACCTTATAATATTCTAATAAGAATATTACACCTAGTTTATACATATGTAGTTTAACTTGCTCTAATTAAAATACGTATAAACTATTTTATCTTTCAAAATGCATTTTCTATTAAATATTTAAAAAATTTCGAAATATATATATTTAATATAAATACATCTTGTTAATTTTTTTTAAACCTTAAAATTAACACTTCCTTTTAATCCTTATTAATTTTAATTAATTAACCCTAATCTTGTTCTTGATCAATTTAAACTAGGTTTTAACTTTCTGATCAATAACATCTTTTATTGAAAGATTAATCCTAATCAATCTTATTTAAACAATTATCTTTGTTTAAATTCTAGGATAGATTATAAATTTAATAAGTTTATTTAAACCTTTTTAATTTAAACCTTATAGACAACACAAAAAAACTTTGTCTAGATTTCTATGTTTAAAGAACTAGTTTTTAACAAACCTATTAAAACAATAATTAAACCTTTTAAACATGAGCTTGTTTAATTTTACTAGGTTTTAGATTATGTTTTTAATTAATCATCTTAACCAACTAAACTAAACTAGTTTAATGTTCTTGGTCCTAGGGTACTTCTAGGATTCGAAAATTCTTAAGGCTAAGAACCTTTTTCACCAATTAAACTAAACTAGTTTAACATACTTGGTGTCCAAGTTTCCTCTAGATTTCGAAATCTTGGGGAAAAGGAAAGAATCCTTTTGACCAATTAAACTAAACAAGTTTGATAATCTTGGTCCTAGATTTCGAAAATTAAGGGGAAAAAGGAAAGAATCCTTTTGACCAAAAAGTTTAGCATTCTTGGTCCTAGGGTTCTTCTATTTTTCGAAAACCATGAGGGAGGGGAAAAGAATCCTTTTGACCAATTAAACTAAACAAGTTTAATGTTCTTGTTCCTAGGGTTCTTTAGTGATTTCGAAAATTCTAAGGTTAGAATCCTTTTGACCAACTAAACTAAACAAGTTTAATATTCTTGGTCCTAGGGTTCTTACCCTTTTTGAAATTCTCAAGGAAGAAAAAGAAGAAGGAACAAAAAATTAAATACTTTAAAAATTAAACAAACAACACTTTATTATTCTTGTTTAGATTTCTAAACCAACGTTCTGATACCGCTGAATGGTTTCATAATACTGATCTACCACTTGGGTCAACCTCCTAGTCACTTGGTCCGAACCATACTGACAAGAACATGAACTTGTTCTTGCCGGTTAAACCAACTAGCTAGTTTAATCCCTAAAAGAGGAACTGAGATTAAACTTAATCCTTAAACCCAAAGGATTATGGGATGTTGGAAATCTAGACTAGATTAACAAACAATAAACCTTGTACGAAAAACTCGAACACACACAAACACACACATGCTTGTGTGTGTTCGTGGACCACCAACCAAGAACCTTGGTTGTTCGAATTCGAACAAGAGGGGAAGAGGAAAAAGGGTTTTCCAA